>VZRS01000021.1:82584-349118 GCA_013398055.1 Ifrita kowaldi
CCTCGCTCCGTGTCGCAATAGTTCGGAGCGCGGGTTTTCTGTCGGGTTTGGTGTTTCTGTCTCGTTTGCTCTCTCTCTCACTCCTTTTTTCCCCCCCTTTTCCCTTCCCTTTCCCTCCCCTCCCCTCCCCCGGAATAATTTTCCCCTTCCCCCTCCCCAAACGGGGAGGGAAGCAAATTGTTTTTAACGACCACCAAATGCGCAGAGCCGGCGCCCGGAGGCACAGCCGCCGCGCAGCCGCTCACACTGTCGGGACTGCCGCTCCCCATCCCTGGGGGGAGTCACCGCCGGCGAGGGGACCTCAGGAGCCCCAGCCAGGGCACGGGCCCCTCCTGGGCAGAGCGGCGTCGAGGGGCGGTAGGAGTCCGGCCAGGAGCATCTGAGGGTACGGCAGTGCACGGCTGGGCAGTTCACCGTCTGTATGGGGGAGTCCCCCGGGGTAGGCGGCTGAGGACACCGGCTGGTGTCACGCTGACCGCTGGAGAGACCCCCGTCGGGGACGCGGGGCGCAGCCGCAGCCCCAGCCCCGTACCACTCATTAACACCGGCGTTTAATGATGCCAAACCAGGAACCATCTCCCACCACGCTTCTCCGTCTTCTCTTGTGTGTCGTGCGTCCCCCTCTCCCCTCGTCCAAGGGTTGTAAATTAGCCCCCAGTCCAAGCCGGGAGACAGCCTGCTGCTTTTAGCATCCTCGGCGCGCTCCCGCGGAGATGCTCAGTTGCCGGCGATGTCTGGGGGCATCCCCGGCCCTCTCCCACGGATGTGTCCCTGTTCCCCCGGCCCTGCCGCTCCACACGCCCCGCACCCCGCGCAGCCCTGCAGCGCGGCAGCCCGGCCCCGCTGGGCTTAAAATTTTGGTTTTCTGTGCGCAGAAACGAAGAAGATGGCCACAGTCAATATTTACAAGGATGTAATTCAGACGTTATTTGACCGCCGCGGGTGAACGGGAGCAGCCGTCTGCGCCCGCGGGCCCGGCGGGACGTGCGCGGCGTGGATCCCTCGTGCGCGCACCACCCGCGACTCCACGCTCTCCGCGGCACCGCTCTGTCCCCGTCCTTGTCCCCGCAAGCGTGACCCCAAAGGACCTGAGTCTGCATTCCGCTACCACTTGTATTCCCCCGCCCCCTACCATCATCCTGGCCTCGTCCCCTCCCGTCTTCCCGGGCTGCAGAGGCCATCGCGGAAGGGTACGCGGTTCTCCGCTGGCTTGGCGCTGGAGCGGTGGGGACGGAGGGGGCAGGTTACTGCTGCGGTCCGAGGACCCCCGCCCGCCCGNNGCTCCCCGCCGCCCCCCAGGGCTCAGCCACCGTGGGGTCCTCCCTGGGGCTCACCCCCATCCCCGCACCCCGCCGTCACGGGTGCCTGACGGCACGGCCTCTCTCCGCGACCTCACACAGCCACGCGCATTGGGGAAAGGGCTCCTGGAAGAGGAGCACCTTGGCATCGGGATTCACCGATCTGAACGTAATTTCTGCATTTGCTGACGGGAAGCAGGGGAGCGGTTGGGGAAGGGCAATGCACCGAGGACGCCCCATTGCCCAGGAGAAAATTAATGTCCCCAGAGCAGGAGGAAAAGACATGAACATCTTGCTGCCAGTCCCCTGCCGAGAAAGCAGAGGGTAGAAAAACGTAAATAACCACGGGAGTGCTTCTGTGCAGGCTGTGCATCCTGCACTTTCACGGACTTTTGGGCAAAGCCCTGGTAAGGCTGCCCCTCAGGACGTGCCAAGGCCAGAGCATTCAAGAACCAGCTGGGGGAGAAGGGGGCATAGGGGAGCAGTGTGGGACAAATGCCTCCTGTTAGGCTGTGCTAACATGCTGATTAGGAGCTTCCTGCAAAACATTCAGCTCTGATCATTGCCATGCCCAGATGAACTGTTTATGAGCTGGGAAGTATTGTTATAATTATTCACAGCAAAAGGAATCTTAAAAAGTGACAGGTTTGACCAAAACCAAGCTCCTGCAGGAAGGTGATCTCAGTCCTTTGCAGTCTTTGACAATTGTTTGCTCTGTTGTCATCCCACTCCCCTCTCCCAACCCCTCTGGCAAGGCAGGGGTGATCCCGTCTGGTAGGGCAGCGCAGGTTTTGGTCCCCAGAGCCTGAGGGGAGGTGCAGATGGGGCATGGCAGGTTTCTGTGGGCCCTGCAGGCTGAGGCAGCCTTTAGAGCAGGGGAAATCCATGCACTGGCAGAGTACTGAGCAAGTGCCCTTGGAAGAGCCTCCCCTCTTGCCTGTCCACCGTGGTGGAATGGATGCTCATTCCCTGTGTGGTGGCTCAGGAGGATCTGGGAAGGCGAAAATAATCCTTCCCTGTGTCTACTGATGATAGTGCTGTTTGGGCCCGGGCTTGGAGGATCGCTGCACTTGCAGGGTATGTGGCTGTCCTCAAGGACGCGCATGGTCCCCAGGAGCAGTGGAAATGTGCACTGCTCACCTGCCTGCCTGTCCAGAGCTGGGCAGGGCATGGGCAGCCAGGGCAGCAGGTTGCTGAGGGCCTGGTAGATCCCACACCTGCACCCAGAATAAATCACAGCAGCAGGAGCTGAGGGCAGAAATCACCATTTGGAAAGCAGTTCTGGAAAAAAACAAAAGTCTGTGTGGGGCAGGCATTGCCAAACGCGGTGAGGCAGTGGCAGGAGCAGTTGGCACTGCGGCGCCTCACAAGCCTCTAAAGCAGTGAGATCTCCCAAATCATCACATGTAAATCTCACACACGCCCGCCCCCTCCATATTTCATTACATAGATCACAGTTGAAAAGCTTAAATGAAAACAGTGTTTCTATTTCCAGAGCTTGTTTAACATCGTGAATGTGATACAAACTGTGGGCTTCATGTTTTTAATTAAGGTTACTTACCCGGCCACGCATGGAAAAAGAAGTCAATAGTTACTGGCTGCATACCGCAGCCTGCAGCCGGCTCCCCTGAGGATGCAGCTCCGGCTGATGGGAGCACTGTGGCTCCCCTGCATCCCACAGTGGGACAGGGGCCCGGGGCACAGTGGGACTTCAGGCACCTGCCAGGCTGGAGCTGCAATAAACTCCTTGCCATTCTTCGTGACACCCCTCTATTGGCCCATGCTTGTGTGCCAGCTCCAGACAGCTGGTAGGCCAGGCTGGCATGCCAAAAAGTGGCAGCGAGGCACATTTCCAAGGGATATCGTGCAGAAAGAGCCTAAAAGTGGTGCTTTGGGTCCTAATGTGTCTCACTGGAGGAGCCAGGAAAAAATCAACTGAGCTGTCAAGCTGAGAGGAGAATTTGCTCCTGACGCTGCAAGTGATGGAGCTCCTCAGTGCCAGCCCTGCTCCAGCCCTTGGAGAGGCTGCAGCCCCAGCCCTACTGCCTGGGGTGGGCAGCCATGCCACAGAGCTCAGATGGCACCACGGGGGCTGGCTGTGAGCACTGTTGTGTCTGTTCCCCCCTTCTCCAGCCATGAGCGGGTGAAAATCCCAAACCAGATCAGTAGGGTCTCATCTATGCTCCTAAATACAGTCCTTGTTTCTGGTGTCCACTTCCAGCAAAATGTTGCTTTTGTCCATTGTTCTGGTTATTTTTTATGTGCTATCAGCAAACATTTCCTTGGTGTTGCATTCTCACAGCTCCTCCCTCCAGCTGCAGATTCCTTCACAGTAAACATATATGTTCGAAATTCAAAGAATTTCTTCACGTCCTTGGCATGCTCTGTGCTATGGCAGGCTGGGTGGCTAAATAACTATGGCCATATATGTTGAAAGGCCTGAAGTCATGTAGGTGAGAAATTGTTTAGGATTATGCCGAATGGGGTGTTATCCAAACTACAAAATAGCCACACTCACAGGGAAAGCAGCTGCAGAGACCTGTTGCCATCCCTCATAGCAGCTGGATCACTGCTGAGCAAAGTCCTGAGGCACATACAGACAAGGATGAATCTGCTTACCCATGTTGGCTAAAAGGGGTTTGGCCTGCTTCTGCGAGGAGCCAGAGATGGCAGAGTAGCTTTAGAATGGGCTCTTCATGCTCAGTCTGGCAGCCCCCAGATCCGTGGGATGAGATAATGTAGGGATGAAGTTAAATCTTGTAACGTGCAGTTTTGCTAAGTAGAGTCCTAAGAAAGGAAGAACTGTCTCCTTTGAACATTTTGCTGGACCAGTGCCAATAGTCACTGTTTTACAAAGAGCAAGGGGGCCTCAGTGCTCTATCCTTGGGATCAGCGAGGTCCTCATACTGGGCATACAACATCTGAGAGGGGAGACAATTATGTTGGGCCACTAGAAAGCAAAGATAGGTTCTGAAGATGCCACCTGATTACAGGTCTTTTTACATGCTTGTGAAGAAACGAGCTTTGGAAGGTTTCTCAGCAAGAGTGAAGGAGCACTTGGAAGACAAAATGTGTGCTTATTTATTTACTTTATGGATATTTGGTTTGGTGGAACTGGCAATAAGGTGTGTTGGAATGATGTACGCCGGAAGCAAACACATCAATGTCATCTGTGACCATCCCTAAAGCAGCTTTGGTGCTGGTGCTGCAGCAGGTAATATTGTCAAACTGCAGAGCCAGAGACTGGGGACCTCTGTGAGCAAGGAGGGCAACAACAGCACAAAGGTGAAATGAGGAGGTTGTCAAGGGGATGTTCTGAAGCCTGGCAGATGTGACCATTAATCAAACCCAGGTTTCAATTCCAAGTAAAGTGAGACTGACTGAGATAAAATGATAGACTGTAGCTCCAGTGTAGTACTCAGCACAACTCAGGTATTTCCTTACCATGTATACCTGGGAAGGGTGTCCACCAAGAGAGCTGGTCTGCTGTCTGCAGGCTGCTGGATGCTGCAGAAAGGTGGACCCGACATCACCCAAAAAGCCAGAAAGCAAGCCCTGCACAAATGCAGGAGATGATCTTGTGTGAAGGTCCAGTTCTTGCCTTCCACAAATCAGGAAGTTTTGCATGCTATTTGTGTTTGGGAAAGAGTAGGTTGAGGGTATGGGCAGGGTTGTAGAGAGGACTTGTGCTACAACATATAATATTGCAAGGGGAAGTGGCCAGGGAGCTTCAGCTGCAGGAAGAGGTTAACCATGAAGCTGCAAACATGGCTTTAGTCATGGCTGTCAGGTGTGGTGGGGCTGAGACCACTCTGAAGTCAGGGAGCCAAGCCTGCAAACATGAAGAGGGGGCAGGTGCCTCTTCAGAAGCTGCAGCTGGCCCCTGTTTCTTTTAAGAAGCACGGGATCCTATGGGTGGCCTCCCTGATAACACCCTCAAACTGGGGTTAGTGGCAGCAAAAGACCCAGACAAACTGCAAACCTGGAAGCCCCCAACAGAAAAGCTGTTGGTTTATCCAGAAGGGCGGAAGATCCAGTTCTGTTCTACATATATGCTTTGTCTTAAGAATTAATAAACAAAACCAAAGCAAGGTCTCCAACCAAGGACCTCAGTTATTTCTGCTTCCATGTGAACACATCCCCAAAGAGGCAGAAAAACAATCTCCCAACTTGTGCTCAGTTTCTTTATTTTTTCTCACTTCTCTGCCCCACCTCCATTTTTTATTGCATTTTTTAGGTTTCCATCCCCTTGGGCCATGTAAAACAAAACTCCTTCCATAAGGCCTCTGCTGTGCATCAGCTGCTGTGTGCAGTGGGCACAGGGAGGAGGAGGAGGGCCATGGTGTTTGCAGGAGATGTGTTTTCTCAGCATCCCATAAGCTGAGGCTCAGCTGGGGCTCTGTGGCCAGCCACAAGGGCAAAAGGGCTCCAGAGAGGGGCCAGATGGTTTCTCTGGGAATGGAAATGGTGCGCAATGCAGTGTTAATTAGGAGGAAACATGGTCAGCAGAAGTTCTGCAGTTTGGCCTGGAACAGAGTCATTGTCTTGAGATCAGGCCACTTGGTTATTAAGCTTCATTTATGTGTGTGAGTTGTTCTCCATTTTGTGCCTAGGAGCCAGGTGGGGTCTGTGTGTGCCCCATTGGAGACTCCACTCATGGCACTTGTGGCCTGCCTGGTTTCTTCAGTTCTGTGCCCTCTGTGGAGCCAAGCTGTGTGTGTCACTCCAGTCTATACCATCACTTCTCAGTTAGAGCTTTGTGCTTTAACCCCAAGGAATACAAAGCCAGAGACTCAAGCCTTAAATACACACATGAGCTCTTTCTTCTGTAAAAAAAACCACCAGAAGTTCAAACATCCCCAAAGAAGAAGACGTTCTTAATTATGTGTAATGTATCAATATAATCAAAATCAGTAATTTTGCTATGTTTTATACATTTCATTCATTTAAGTGAGCTTTAAATTCTGTACTTAATATTCTCAGAGGAAAATCACATCTTTGGTGTCTGTACTGGCCAGGGAGTGATTCAGTTCCATTTGATGTAGTATCTCAGATGGGTGATATCTGTTCTACCTTTGGAAAACAAATGTGGATTTGCTTGGATTTAACATTAATGGAGCAGGTTGCATTGCAGAAATCACTGCTCTGAAAAGTTAAGCATAAATGCTGAACAGTTAATAACAATAATAATTTTGAATCTAATTTTTCTTCAGCCACCTGTGCAAAAATAAACACACCATGCTGTGCTATTGAATTCCCTACTTTTTATGCCTGTTCTCCCATCTAGCTCCACTGGAAACCACACAGTCAGGTAATTTTGCCACCAGTATTTTTCAGTATTACAGATATAGAGATCAATCCATAACTTGAAATTATTATCTGCAGAATGGTTTGAACCATGATGAATTTTTGCTCAAATTTGTCTTTTCTGGGCAGGAAGAGAAGAGGATGTGCACGTGTGTGAGAGCAAAGGTAGTGCAGCAATGTGCAAGGACACTGTGATTCATGTGGGGTCTGCCTGGGACCCATCCCCGGGCACTTACTCCACCAGCCCCAACTCCAGGGCATCCCCAAATACCCAGGAATATCAACCAGCCCAGCAAGGCAGGGAGACACGTGTGGGCTGAGGGGATGGACGGGGCAGCTGTGAGGGTCTGACTCCCTTCCCCACTTGAGCTGCACGCGGTTTTGTGTGACCTCGAGGATTTCACAATCCCCATGCTTCTCTTCTGCAGCTGTAACACAGGAATAATAACGCTTCCTCCCCTTTCTCTGCTTCCTACTCTGCTTTTGGCACACTGCTAATACAAGAGGGCTTGATCTCAGTTGGAATCTATCACTGCTACTGACATGTTAATAATACCAGTAGAAACGTTTCCTCTTTCCTTTGTACTGACAGAGCTCTGCACGGGGTAGCAGCTCCCAACACGTCAGCCCAGAGCGTATTCATTTTCAACCCCAAATCTGAGGCGTTTTCCGGACACAAGACAGAGAGGATGCAAGATTCAGGCTGACTTTTAGGATTTTAAACAGGGAGAAGTAGTCATAACATGCTTTAGTTTGATGGCCCTCCAGTTATTGCATAAAAAACCTCTGAGTTATCCTCAGCCTCTTGGCTGCTTGCATGGCGTTAAACCTCGTGCGGTTGAGTCAGGGTTTCAATGATTTTCTGTCTAGAAGCTCCTCTGGTAGATATCGGGTCCTGGAGAGGACAGGGAGAATTGGAGTGTGTTGCCGTGGCAACATGGATGTGATTGAGGGGATTTTGTGTCTTGAAGGAAAACCCCAAAGTTAGTGCCAGTTTCTAAAAAGACTGTGTGGAGTCAGGCACCCGGAGCTGCCTGGGGAGAGCTTCCTCTGGGACACAGGATCCCGCTCTCTCTGGCTCTGCTTGGGAGTCACATCGTGGGGAGTTGGTCTCCTGCAAAGGAAGCCTGAGAAAATCTGAAGATAAAACAAGGTTGCGGGAAGATTCTTCTGAAGATGGCTTGCGATTAATGTTTTTGGCCTGAATTCGAAAATCTCCTTTCTCATTGCTTGCAGTCACACAAAAACATCTCCCTAGCTGCTCTAGCTCTTACATAATTGATAATTTATAAATCTCTAATGATTTAGAAGTTTTCTGAAAGTTGTCCAGTAATAATAAATATGTTTGTTCAAGCAGATAAAAAAGTCAGGCCAATCATATTAATCTGTTTAACCAGTGCTGATAGCTCTATTATCTCCTTTTTACCAGAACTGAGTTTAAACCTCTGTAAATAGCTGTAAAATACACGAATGCTGTTTTAGCAGAGGCTAAAGCCAGAGACTCAAAATGCAATTTGGCTTTGATAGCTACTGCCAGCCTCAAATGTGGATACCCAAGGAGAGGCAACAAACTCGCACTCTGTCTGTGCTTTCCTGCTTGTGTACAGAATAGATGGATTCTGCAGGGTGCAAAACATGAGGTGTAACAGCCTAACTCATGTACACACTGTTACTATTTATTATTGGTGAGGCTGAGGCATGCAAGCCAGCAAAGGAAATAGCTGGCACATCTTCATTAATTCCTTCTGGTTCTAAAGTAAGTAGTTTTCAGGAAATAATTCTCCAAGACCTTGGCTACACACACGGTGTATTTATTCAGAGTTGGCAGGGGCACCAGAAAACATATAGTTCATAGAGCCCTCATTTCTTTGGATCCCGAAGGTGTTTATCAAAAATGATTTTTGGACAGATTAGAGCCACACACATGCACAGAACCATGCCTATGACAGTTGCTGTGTCTCCAAGCACTTTAGGTTTAATCATAACCCCTGTCCACCCTATGAATAAACTTCAGAAATTCCCCGATGGCATTAAGGGTTATTTTGAGAATGAGGAGACATCCACCTTAGCTTGGCAAGTGAATGTTGGCTTCACAGGTTTTTTCCCTCAAGTTACTTGAATATAACTATTATACTTTCTTCGGAGTTGTAACTATTTGACTTGTGACCTCACAGATACTTTACTTGTTGCTTTGAGATCTAGCCATGACTAAACCCAGAAATTTAGATATATATTCAGACTTTTTTATCTGAAAAATAGACTGAAAATCTTGAATATCAGTCTCTCTCTCATGAGATGTCCTGATTTCATGCATTACAACAGGGCCAGAAATAACACAAGAACAGCTTTTCTCACAGTATTTCAGTAGTTCTTTTCTGGCCATTGCCAAAAGCAGGATGTGAAGACATGCACGAACATTAAAGCAAACTCTTATTAGAATAGTTCAAGTTCCTTTTGCGTTGTGGTAAAAATTCGTGTCAATTTTCATTCTATTCAGACTATTTCAACCCTTTCAGTACTTCAAAAATCTGTCAGTGTTTTTTCTTAATAAATCATTCTGCTATCTTAAATGTGATTTGTGGGTTTTCATCTTTTTTCTTTTTCTTTTTAAACACAGGCCAAGGATATGACAAAGTGCTCAGACCCAAATTGCACATTTGAGTGTACACATAAATGTTGGCTATCCCACTGGCTATCCCATTGACTTTGCAAGAATTCCTCATTGGAGTAATATTAAGCCTCCAGGAAGTGTTTGCAGGATTGGGACAGAAGGTGCCCTAGGAAAGACTGCAACTGCCATCAGTGGGGATGTGCCCCAGGGATACGGACAGATTCAGTTTCAGATTTGCATAATTAAATTGCTTCCTTCAAAGCTGTCAACAGACTCAGGTACTGGTCACCTCACAGTCTTTCCACAAAGTAGCAAAATGGTATAAATCTGCCTGCTTCAGCTGCCAGGGTAAATGCTGGGAGTGAGTGCAAGCACAAAGCAGGGCCGTAGCTTGCTCCTGCGGGCTGCTGCAGTGTGGGATGGGCACTGGGCTGACAGCCGTGGCAGGGATGGGGCAGACCTGGTGCTGTGCCTGCCCCACGCCGGCAGTGCCCGTGCAGTGCCTGCAGCGCTGCGCTGAGGTGCTCCTGCCCCTTTCACAGCGATGGGCTGAACACGTGCTCTGCCTCATGGCAGGTGGGCCTCTCCCAGTCAGGGGCTGTCCACCCGCTCTGCAGTTGTGGTGGCATCAGGCGAGGTTACAGATCTCTCTGAAGAGCAAGGTTGTGCAGATGTCTGAGCATGGGTGCTTCCCAGGGCACAGAGGAGGTCAGCTAAGCCCTTTGGACTTAACCTCCTCCAGCAGGCATATCCCAGCCTGTTTGAATAGACCGGTGCATCCCTTACTTGCCTATGTTTTCTCTTCACCTATTCAGTAAGGAAAGGAATGCAGGGATGTGGTGAGCAGCTTGTCCATGCAGCACCTGCAGGGACACATTGCTGCCACTGGTGAGGAGCTGAGAACCTTGCCCATGAACTAGTCTCTAACCAGAGAGAAAGTGAACAGAATTTTGGACTGCCCAGGGCAGCAATGAAAGCCCAGATCTCCCGAACCGATCTGTTCATTAACTTCACATCACCACATAGCACCAGGTGGTTGGCTCAAACACTTGGTGTCCTTAGGAGAGCCGTCACCCTGTCAGGTCCTGGCTGGAGAGGGTCAAGTCACTGCTATAATAGAGAGGAGACCTCTAGTTTTTTGCTGATAGTCTCCCCAAGGACAGCTGAGATATTAGTGTCTTACTGCAGATGAGTGAATCAGAGCGTGAAAATACCTGCCTGGCAAGCCAAGAGCTGTCAGGCCATTTACCAGATATAGCACAGGGTTTGCTGATCCAGCCCCGGGACTGTGAATCCTAGGATCTCAAATCAAGAGGGCACTTCAGGAGCAGCCAAATCCTAGAAGAGGATTTTGCTGTTCACCTTTCTAGGGACAATAACAGGACTAAGACCACCTGGCTACCTAGTATTTGAATTAAAATTTTATTTCCTTCTCAACATTTGTTGATTTTCCTTCCGTGGCCTGTAATACCTGCCTCCATTGATTGGGATACAGATATCTGGGAAGGAACAGATGGCCTTCTGCAGTGCACAAGTGACATACTGCTGGTTTTATTGAAGAAGCCTTGAGGATGACACCTACTGGGCCTCCTGTAGTTCAGAGAACTTAATTCTGAGATCTTTTTCAATGTTGTCTCAGCTACTGTCCTGTAAAAGGCTGCAACTGGGATGCCTGGGCCCACTTGGAGTGCTGTCTCTCAAAAAAAGGCACTTTGATTTGTGCCTGTGTTTGTGTGGGAGACTCTCCATGGATTGAGCCATAAAGTCTCAGTTAAGGTAATTCTGTCTGGCAGCAGCACTAGATAGTTTGCAATGAACATTTACAAACCGTCCAAGGAATATGATTTCTTACACAAAAGATCCAGCTTTTTAAGGCTTTTACTCATGGAGCTGCTTTAAGCAGTCCTCATACCTCAGTCCTCCCTTGGACAGACTCTGCAGCCCTGGACCAGGTGGCTGATAATACAGAAATGCTCGAAATGCCTGGAAAGGACACAGTCATGTCAATTGTCTCCAATGAAGGTAGCAGTCACAAACACATGGGTTTGCCAAAAGTCCCTGGCTGGTTCCAAGACGCTTTCGTTTGTTTGCATTGCTAATCTACCAGAGACTGAGACTGCTCGGAGAGATACCAAGCCTTTTGTGAGCTTTCTTTCACCCTGCTTCTGTTGGGATCTGCCGGACAGCAGCCATCTGACAAGGTTTTGGGAGACTGCACAGTTATCAGACTGAGACAGAAGGAAACAGTCTGAGCTGGAGGCAGGACAGCCTGTGCACATATTCATTCTTCAAGTCCTTTTGCTTCTCTCATGTCTCAGCAGCTTGTCTGGGCTGTCAAACTCAAGGTCTCGCTGCAGCAGGATCTGGATAGGCTGGAGTAATGCCCTCATGAGATGCATCCCCACAAAATTCAGCTAATGCTGTAACAGACAGAGGGCATTTGGCTCACAGGGATGGGATGATGGGATCCCCACTAGAAAAAAAATTCTTTAAAACCTTCCGAAGCTCTCTTCTCACAGCAGAGTGCCATGCACTTTTGTGTATTTATGGAAAAGGGAACAGCATGAGAGCAGTACAGGCCGTATACCCCTTTTCTGAGTAGATGCAGCATTGATTCATGTCCCTTCTTGTCCAAAATGATTTCCCAAAAGAGGGGCTGGCTTTGGATCCTGGCAGCCTGGGTTGCCTGGGTGCAGGATCCCAAAATCTGTGTTTATCAAGCTAAGAAACCACATCATCTTTCCTTGCTTCTTACTAAAACCCTTCCTTAATAAAACCTTTCTTTCCACCTCACTTTCTTCCACACAGTGATGTGACTGACCAGCACCTCCCCTGCAGCTGATGGTGCAGCTGCTCTCACCTGGGCCCTGCAGCAAAGAGTCAGGTGCGAGGTAGAGAGCATGGATGCAGCTGTGCTGCCCTGGCTCTCCCAGGGCTGGAGCACACTGGGTGCCTGCACATCAGCTCAACAAGTGGGAATCACTGAAACTGACTCCTCTATCCCTCCCCTTAAACCTTCCTTGGGCAGGAGTGATATCCTACAATCCATGTCTGGAATTTTTATGCTGTTACCTATCACCCAGGGCTGCCCAGGGCAGTGTTCCTGCCACACTAGGCTGGATTTGCAGCACATCCTCAGCCAACAGGAACTCTCCAGGGGTAGCCTGCAGCCTCCCTTTGGCTCTCACTCAGCTGTTTTGCCATCATTTCATTTGCAGTTATTCAAGACATACATACCCAAATCACACTTGCTACTGGCCAAGGCAAAATGTTACCTGTCTCAGCAAAGTGAGATTTCACCTATTTTTCCACAGACTTTCTTAACTGAAACCTTGAAGGGGTACCTGCAGGTGGCAGCCACATTTAGTAACTGAATTCTCTCCACATTCTCCCTACTTTGTAAAATTGCTACTAGTTGATTACAGAAGCACAATCTTGTTACTTCGTTGGCCTGTTTAATTTAGAAATGTAAATCTCATGGACATCTGACAATTACTAACTTTCTCATTGGATTAAATTCTTAGACAGTTTTATTGATTCATTCTGCAGGGCTTTCCAAGGTTTTCTTTGGCTGGGTCAGTTTTTCTAAACTGACACTTAGATTTGCTATGAAAATATATGCCTCTGCACCCAGTGCACTGCCTGCCAGATGCACAGTGGAAGCCCTGAGCCCAGGCTGCCTATCAGCCCCCTGCCCAAAGCTGCAGGGTGCTAACACCTCCATTGGGGCCGCTGGTACTGGGAAACCCCACGGAGAAGCTCTGTGCTTGATCTCAACTTCTCAGGACTTATACATGTACTTGAGGTTGCACAAAGATACTTCACATCCCTAAAACTGCTTGTGGAGTTCAGCGTTTTGGCCAGCACTTTGTGAGGCCCCAGCATGACAGTTGTGTTTTGTCCTAGTTGTAGTGGATGTCCATGATACGGAATAGCTGTTTCAAGGTCACAAGGGTCCTCTCTCATGTTTGCTTTCTCTGATGGAGACTGAGTCTTGCAGTTTCTGCGGGTGCTGTGAGACACTTGAGCCTGCATTTCCCATCTCCCAGAGCAAGAATGTACATGGTAGAGTATAGAGTATTTTACTCTTAAAGCTGAAATATATTTCAGCTCTTTTGGGACGTGGATGTGGCAGTCCTGTAGGAGAGGAGACACACAATTCAAATGTAGTTCTAGCAAAAGTTGAAGTGGTTTCTATTACACATTCCTACAAAGTTCAGAACAGATTAAGTGGTAATCAGATATCAGTAATTGCCAATGGAACTAAAATCATAACATAGACCTCAGTAACTGTTGATGTAGAAATGTCCACAGTAGGGAGTATACAGCCACACTTGTAGAGCCCCAAGACTGGTGAAAAGAGCGTGTCCATACAATGGAAGTATCTTAAAGATACGCAAAAATCTGAAAAGCAACTTGAAGGGACTGGAAAGAATTCTGTTTCGGGTTGCTGGTTTTTAATGCTGAATTTGGAAAAAATTAGGCCTCAGTTTCTTCTGACAAATCATTCCTCTTTGTTTTGTAGCACTTTTTTTTAATGCCGAGTTTGGAAATAATTAAACCTCACTTTCTTCAGACAAATCACTCCTCTTTGTTTTGTACCTCTTCACGCCACATCAGATCCAGCGCTTGGCAGTCACCTCTATTCCGTAGTTGCTGTGCTGAAAAACATTCACCTAGTCATTACATTCTGGGAAGCATACCAAGGCTGGCCCACAGATGTCCGCTTTTCCAAATATTTTTCCTTTTACATGACACCCCACCACAGACAGTTGTGGAACGGGTTGGAAGGAGGCATCAATCTGACCATAACTTCTGTTTCTGAACATATTTTGCCCCTCATCTGCAAGTGCATATGGAATAGTTCTCTCTAAGAGTTGCTCCAGCTTCACTTCGAATATTTTCCTGCCTAACCTCAAGCACGGGTAAGGAGTAGGTAGTCTGCTTTCCAAATGGTGCAGTTAAAAAAAAGAGTCAGCCATAAATGAGTTCAATGAAGGTCTGCAGAGCAAGACTGGCAGCCACGGGGACAGATTTTCCCTACACTGGACAAACAAAGCACAAAAAAAGGCAATCCTAGAGCCTCTGACTACTGCACCCATTGTGACTGGGCAGTTATCAGCACGACCTTCCTTATGAGAATGAAGCAATACCGATCTCTTCTCTCTGAACATTAGGAGCTGTTTTTCTTTTGGGCTGATCATCCCCCGGAAAGCGGGCAGAGAAGACCCATGGTTTAATACATCATGTTGTCCTCCAGTGGGTCTCAGCTTGGCCCTAGTCAACCCCAGTCCCATAACCAAGGCTTACATAACTGCTGACCATCTACCACCAGCCTCCTTCTCCTCTTCCTTTTTGACTTTTTGAGTGTCTGTTTGTCCCAATATGTGTTCCCCCACCCTTCCGTCATTGGAAGGTTTAATGCTGAGTGAAAAACCACGAACAGCCCTTGAACGTGTTCTGCCAAGTCTCTTTACAGTACAATACTGGCAGGAGTAAAACTCTGGAGCCAGGCAAATATGCAAGCTTCATCACATTAAAGAAAGCAGAGCTGTATGGTTATTGCATCATTCTATGGCTTCCCAGACGTTGTTGTTATGTTTTCATTAGAGCAACAGAACTGCACTTGGTGCTTTCTGCTGAGGAGCCAAGGAGGCCCCAAAAGGCTGTCAACTGGGGAAGAGAATGCGGCAACGGGAAAGATGAGTGGTTTACTGCACTAATTTTATAGTGCAGCCTTTACCAGTTAGTGGTAGAGGGAACCAGCAACATGATCTGTGTTCATTTTTTTAAAAAAGACACACAGCCAAATACTTATAACTATTTGCTTGTTCAAGACAAGTTATTTGGAAGTTTAACTACTACTGAATCAACCAACATTTTTCAGCACTAAATCATTTCAACTCCATATCATATGTTTTTAATTTTATCAGCATCTGTATTTTTTAATTGCCATTTTTTTAAAGCCTCTTTTTTTTTTTCCTTCAGAAGCAGGACACAAATCCCTAGCTATTTAATCTGGATATTAGTAGGTATGGTTCAAGGCTCAGCCATTGAAGGAAAACTCTGCTGCCAGATGCACCCACTGGAGCACAGGTGCTCAGCTTTGCTTTCTTGCCTTCACCAAGCCCCTGCAGAAGTGGGGTGCGACACAGCACGGCTGGACAAAAACTTACCATCATTACCAATTGCAAAGAGCAATTTGGAGCCCCAAAAGCTTCTTGGTCACTTTTCACCTAATGAAGGATGGAGCAGCTTTAAAGGCATTCAGGATCCTGGTGCAATAGGGAGTTGACCAAAACCTGCTGTTTTATGACCTCTTGTTTCATGGTCCAGTATTAGTACAATGTCATTCTTATGGTCCTTTTCCAATACACACTCAAAGTAACAACAAGCAAAGGTTTTGACTGGCCAGGTACTATCTTGTCACCATGTCAGGATTCTCAAATGATGGAAGAAAACACTGCAAATTAGTGAAGATGTCTTTGTGTCACGGCAGATTGACAGAAGTGGCAGGATTAGGCCACATCAAATTGTATGGCAGCCAGAGTCAACACTTCCTTACGTGCATTGATGAGCCTTTCAGAAGGAAAACATTTGTGTTTAAAGTAGAATTGATTGCAGTTGTAAAAGTCAAGCAACTGAAGGGTCCTGTGCTCTATGTAGACCAGGATAAAAACACATAACTTGCCAATGACAACAACTGGAAAAGAGAAAGGAACTTGCCAACTGAAAGGTGTCTGGCAGATAATACAAAAACAAGTCAGGAGGATAAACTCAAGCCATGATGATGTTGTCCATGGAAATACTTCCCAGAAAGCTGTATTATTGAAGTGATAACTAGGCAAAGCACAAGTTACAATGAAAATTGCACTCAAGGAAAAGGTTCATGAAAATGGGTCACTTTTGGCTGCTTTCAATAGCCAAAGCAGCAAGATATTAAACACCAAGGAACATCACTGCTAAAGCAAGAGTGAGAACAATAAGTAACAAAATTAATTCCTTTAGAAATGGTGCAATGGCACACCACTGCAATGGCTATGGCTGAAACATGCTGGTCCTGGCCTGTGCCAGGTCACTGAACAGTTGACAATTAGGTTGTCTGAACTAAAGAGTGGCCAAGATGCAGCACAGCCTCCTTCTGTTGTTCTGGATCCTGAGCAGTGTGTGGCAAAGCTGAAGTGGCTAAAGAAGAGGCAAACCGCAATTTGCAGCTGGGGAGCAATCAGCTTCTGACTCTGGAAATAAGCACTGCAAACAGCCTGCATGGAAACTTGAATTCCGTTGCCGAAGAAACACATTACATGTTTCCATCGCAGTCATCCTGCTGTCACGTGTAAAACAAAGATTATTTTGGTGGAAGAGTGCAAGGAACAACCATTTAATTTATTATGAGATGAAATTCTTAAACTAACATATTATCTAGTTCAGCCTCCTGGGGCGATTCACATCTGACCCCCAGCGTCAGCAGCTCACTCAACTCATTTTAGGAGACATGGAATGAAAGAGGTACCGTGCTTTCACACAAAGTGATCTGTTACCCTAAAGCAAATTACTGAGTCAAATCTCGAGACAGCCCTGTGAGTCTCAAGCTCATTTACTTTCCAAAGGAAAGTTTTGGTGATGGAGCAGAATAACAAAGCCCGTAATACATCACAGATTCCTTGCACCCAGGCCGTGAAGTTTATATTTCTCTTACAACTTGGAGACAATACCGTGTGTCAGAGCACATGCACTTGTCATTAGCATGAACACTAAAAGGAAATGAACATAAATCCCAGATTCAAATGTATAGTTTGAACATCCTGGGGCAATTAAATTATTGATAATGGTTATCTGTCACCAAGCAATAAATCATAAAGTCATGGAGTGGTAGAAGAAAAGCTATCTTGCTGCTGACAGATGTGTAGACTGAAAGATGTGGTGGGCCTATAAGGTTCCAGAAATAATTGCATAAAGGTGAAAGATTTCTTCTCTTGCTTCTTTCTCATCAACTCTAGTATTTCCATACTCAAAACAACACTTTCTTGTGACAACTTTTCTTACTTGGACTCTGTGTTTTCTGACATTCTAATGTAATTGAGGAATAAAGCTGACTATCAGCAGCCAGTGAAGAGCAGGCCTGGTGTTGTGGCTGCCAGTTGGAGCATGGTGCTCTGTGCAGAGGTGGGAGCTGGCTCCTGAAACTGTGAAAAGTGATAGATATTTCCTGCTGATTGTAACATCAATGTAAATAAACTGGAAAAAAGGACATATTACAAGACAGTGAAACTACAGGAATTACACAGAGAAAATAAGAAGGAAGCAAACTGAGCAGACATTAGCAAATGAACAGGACAAAGCCTGATTCCCCCTTCTAAATCACTACATTTTTGCAACTAAGATAATTTGTACATCAAATTGCTGTGTGTTGAAGATAATACTGAGTCCCCATACGCAGTATAACCATATTTCCTAAGAGGCTACAGGTTTACATGGACAAGTAGCAGCTGGTGGAAAGAGCAAGGAGTGAAGGCATTTCCCTTCCAAGCATGGGAGCCAGGGAGCAGGAGCCGCCTGGTGCCTGGTTATACACGGTGGGAATGCTGGGCCTGGGCAGCGGCAGCGCCTTGGGTTGATGCCAGGGCTTGAATAGGCTGGCGGGCACTGCCAGGAGGGTTGGAGGGATGTGTGAGTAGCATGGGGGACCCAGCTTTGTGAGGATCCCTTTTCAGAGGGTTGCAGTGCTGTGAAACTCAGCGCAGATCTGTGGACAATGTGGAAGCTTTTCAAATGTACACGCTGTACTGCACTGCTCAGAGGGGCCAGGGATCACATTAATTTATTCATTTTCCAGCAACTAAATCTCTTTATATTAATTACATGGCATCCACCAGTTTTGGCCAAAAAAGATGTATTTTTTAAATACTGGTTCTTTGCCTGTGTGGTGATCTGTATCTATTTCAAAAATTCTTCTCCTTGTACAGAACTTAAAAACTGCAGGCATGGTAAAGGAAAAGAAAACAGCACAAGTAAGTTATCTTAAGTCTGGGATTAACTGTCTGAGGTCTTAAAATAAAGGTTTCAGATTAACTACTTGGAGGCATAAGGGCTACCAGTGTGAGTGAGAATGGCAAACTGAGGCCATTTCATTGTCAGAAATGTGACATTTATTGCCCTGACACCTGTATCATAAAATTAAGCTTGCTTTAGAACTTACTCTATTTGAAATCCATGCTAAACAGTCAAGTGCTCCTTGAGAGGTCATGTTAAGGACAAGAGTTATTTTCAGGGAGTTTTTTTTCCCCTCAACAGTTAGAAAAATAAGCTACCATTTTACGTGTTATTCATAAGTGAGACTGTGATAAACTATTTGTATCCACAGCTTCTCTCACAGAAAAGACAAAAATAAAATCAAGCCTCTTCTCTTTCCAATGAATTTGGTAAATAGCATTTATTTTAGAAGTATTTTTGGGTATAGCAATGAAGCATATGATACTACTACAGCTGTGACATCAGTATAATAATATAGACACGTTTATTCAAAATAATATACCAGGCCTGTGGGGCAGAGCAGGAAAATACCTAAAATAGCATTTACGTGGTCACTGAATGCTGATGGAGCTTGTGATGGACCCCATGACTATGTTGGTGTTTGCACTGATCAAAAAATACTTCTTGGATTGACATTTTGATTTCCACACTGTCAGCATCTGTCTATAGCTGGCTTCCTTTAAAATAGTCTCTACACCTTCCCTAAGGGGCCAATGCAATTCTCCTATTTCAGAATTGCACAAGTCTTCCAAAATGAAATTTTAAATTAATCTTCATGTCTGCTTCAGAGAAACCACAAATAAAAAGGTGGATTGGCATTGTCTTCCTCAGAAGCTTCTGTCAGTAAGGAAATTAGTTGCCTTGAGAAGTCATGCTAGTTGGAATAAAATAATGAAGTTACAAAATGCTTCTAAACCAAGAAAATTGTTCATTATGGAGGGAAGTAAAAAAAGTAATTCAGAATCAAGTCCTTGACAAATGCAAGTCATTTAAATATTTGCTTTTTTTCATTTTTGTCAGCAGTCTGTGCTGGTAATTAAGACATTACTGCTCTGAAAGAAATACCTTAGCATTATTTGTTTAGCACAGTATGTACTGTGTGTCTGTAATTTATAATATCAATAATAATTTCTGTCCTTTTCTGAAAGCAACTGTAATTCCAAACATAATTTTGTACAGAAAAAAAGTAACTACATCAATACAATGTTGTCTTGAAAAAAAGAAAGAAACCACAAAAAGATAACGTGCAAATCTAAATCTAATATCTGACTCTTTATTTAGAGCTGAGTTAAATGTGTTAATTAAAATACATTTCACCAGCTACTTATAAAATTAAGCACTATTTTGTTTGATGTTGGTAGAAATGGGAAATTTGGAGTGATGTCTATTGCTACAGCTGTTTGCAGTCTTTATATAATACCAGATGTGAGATTCATGTATCTGCATTTTCTGCTCTCCTGTGACTCACAAGTGATCAAACATGCAAAAGCATGATGAGAGGATGACTGGACAAGTTTTTAATGCAGGGGATTTTTCAAGACATTCATAAATTGCTGCATAATCACACACACAGAGAAGGAAAATTTATTGTAATGTCACAGATAAGCAAAAACATTCATATCTACAATGAATTAAAACAGAAGCATATCAAATGTAGAAAATGTTTTTGACATGTCTTAACTGATAGTTTTTTGATGGATGTAATGCTAAAAGACACAAAAAATTAGGTATAAGTGTTTTATCAAACCTAGGGGTGACAAACCAGTAACTTAAAAACAAACCTAAGTTTCCACAGATTTGTTTTCATTAAATTATCCTCAGCTAGATGAGCTGTGCTATGAAATACAGATGCTAGAAGGAGTAATCGTGTATTTAAATGTAGCTGAATTGCTAAACAAGTGTGTTGGTAAAAGCTGCTGAAGCATCAGCCATATTTTGCTTTTTCTGTTGCCAGAGCCAATCTGCGAATGTTTGCTATGCAACCAGCTGCTGCCTCCTGCAGAGTGTCATCTGTAGAGCCTACCATGGCCAGTAGGAGCTAGCAAAAACACAGAGGAGAAAAAAACAAATCAGTGTGCTTCTGTTTCAGTGATGTTCAAATCATATCCAGAACAATGCATGAATTTACCCCCACACCTGATAAATAAAATACTAACAGTCACATTAACAACACTGCATTATACATAGGCATGTATCTACTACATGTATACTTTTGTAAACATATATGTATTAACATCCACATTAAAGTGGAATGCATTATATTTTATCATATTTGTACAGTGCATTGATATTTTCATGTCTTATTTTTTGGTTATTGTAACATGTCTGTCTATTGGTTGTGACTTGGTTTTTTTATTACAAGGAGAAATTGCACATGTTTTATGTGAGTCACAATTTTTCCCCCAAGGTACACCAGTATAATTGTACATGCTCAAGATTTTTAATATACAAAGCCATGCTTTTTTTTTTTTTTTTTTTTTTTTTTGGCATGATCATGAAACTGGATTCATGTGATGGACCCTTGTGCCCCATTGACTGCAGTAGGTTTCTTTATTGTCACAGTAAAACACTCATGTTAAACATCTTGACGGATATAGATCTGGGCATATCAGTCTTAAACATTTGCATGTAAAAGTGAAAAACAAAAGCTCAGGAAAGGCACCAGACTTCTGGAGCTGATTCAGTTTTTCAGTCGTGTGTAGTAGATCCTTTACTCTGGAAATCATTCAAATTTTTCAGTGGAAATTCCCTGGGAGTAAGGTACTGTTCAACATTAGTATGACACAAGACAGGCTTTGGTGATAAAACATTTTTACATATCAGAAAACCATTAATAATATGTTTGGCTCTCACTTCACCGTGTTGCAAGTCAGTGATGCAACTGCAAATGCAATATAACTGGAAAAGAAAAGACTCTTGCTTAGCTTAAATCAGCTCCACGCAACCCCCAGATTTCTGAAAGTTTGCCAGGCTTAATGTGCGTTCAGGTATTTTGAAGCTCAGACAGCTCTAATTAAAACCTGTATTTTCAGTCTGCAATACTTAGGAATCTGTATTCACCCAAACAATGTTGAGTTAAACCACAGAGAAATCTGTTATCACTCAACTCTGGTGCATATTTTTCATACAGCTAAAATATTACACAAAATTATGAACTGCTAAATATAAAAGCATAAATTGAATGCAGACATCAAATTCATATGCTACCTTTTCCTAACCTTCCAGCAGTCGTGAGGCATGGGCCACAGCTGCACACATATGGCATTTACTTAGAGAGATCAAAGCATTTTGTACTTGAGGAAGTATTTGTGTTAGCCAAATGTAGAAAACAAGCATCTTTCCAGTCACCTTTCACCCTTTGACCCCTCCATGCAACATGTAAGAGTGCCTGAGATAGGCTTGAATTATGTCAGAGAGAGTATTATGTCAATTAAGCATCAATGATAATTTTTTCTAGCAATCCTTCTTAAAATTTCCATTACTGCAATCAGATGTCTACGTCCAAGTAGCTAGGCAGAATTCTCAAAATATGAACACTTCTGAAAGGATATGCCAGAGTTAAAATGACATGAGAAGAAATGACATGAGAAAGGTTTACGTTCCTATTCTTTATTTTGTGTGCAAAACGTGGGCCAGGGTCAGCAACCAGAGAAGTCAGTGGAAGGCTCACCACTGACCTGAAGGGGACATGAGAGCAAGGAGACCACAGGTCTACCTGTAATGATAAAGCTGCTCTACAAAGCACAAAGACCAGAATGCAAGTCTTACCAAATGCTTAACTTGATTTTTTTCTCCAGAAATACTGCTGGATGAAGATCTTTCTTCTTTGCCATTTGCCATGAGCTGATTTCTCCCCCAGCTTAAATTACCAAGTGATTCTTCGGGTGCCTTGCAACTTTCTTGTGCAACTTACAGAAGAAAAATGCTATAAATCCTTCATATCCCTGACTCAAACCCAAAAATATATATGCACATGCTGTTCATATGGTGGTTTTGGTAAAGCTCTAGGTTTTAAACTTGGGGGCAAGGAAACTATATGCCTTATGTGATTATTCATTGCATCTTCACAGATCTAATGCAAGGCTTTTGCAGTGTAATGAATGTGGAACTCTAGCATCCATAATAATTTCAGATATGACTTGTATCCATGTGGAAGAGCAGATGTTCATCACAAAAATAATGTTTTGGAGATACATTATCTAGTAGAAACACAGGAAAAAACAAAAATTGACCTTTGCCTTTATTATGACTACACATTAGGTAGGATTCATTTCAAGGTTAATTATCTCTTATTTTAGCCATCAGTTCTTTCTAGGCTCAAAAGACATAGGAGAATAGGTACTTTTCTGTCTCTTTCCACAGAGAATTCAATATTAAGCAATGACAATAGCTGTAGGGGAGGGTCTGTGCTCTTTGTTGCAGGTGCATTTTGGAAAATCAGGGTGAGGCATCAAAGAACAGAATCCTGCATGACACTGGTTCCAAGGACCCAAATAGATGCCTAAAGAATTAATGGTACAAATGCAACCAATGCAAACACCAATTTTTACAAAGGTATCAAGTACTGATTTTTTCCTTCTGTGTTCAGGGGATCAAGGATCAGTTTCTCTCTAATTTGCTGCTCTTCTAAATCACTTGCCAGTGGTAACATCTGCAAGAACTGCCACGTCATACAAAATCCAGTACTACACTGTGTCTCAGGATTTTCACAGTGAGACTTCAAAGGACTATTCTTGGAAACACTGCCCAATACAGTAGCTGCCTCTAAGGATTGAGAATATACAGCAACATTTGTCAGTTAACCTACTCCTTTCATACTAACAAAAAGACAGCTGAAGAGAAGATTATAAAACATGCAAAATATTTCAATAGAAGTAGGTAATTCTGTATTTAGGAATCCAGCTTGGAAGATTTTGATATAAATCCTGCCTTAAATGAAATAAAAATTTAGTATTTTTTTAATAAACCAAGACATTTATAATTCTTTCACCTCCTGATTATCACTCCTTGACCCTTTCATGGGTTCGGTTCCATTTACTGGCCATTTGGGTCATTCAATTCAGGTATGGAAATGTATTCACAGATAGTATATACAAACTACACCCATGTATTAGGTGTATTTGACAAGAAATCCTTTTCCTTTTTTTTTATTCCAATGTATTAGTGCAATATGGCACGTCATTTTTCTTGATATAATACCCTTGAACTTCATGTATCCCTTCCCTTTACTGTTCAGGTATTGTTTTCTGACACATGTAAATGTTAACAGATGTGAGAAGCAGTAAAAAAAGCATGTGGTATAAATGCTTCTTTCTGGCACATAAAAGGCACTTTCCATAGACAGAGAAAGCATTTGCAGCACCATGTAGCCTTCATTTTCTGTTGGCAGGTATCTCTATTCTAAGGCTGGAGTCCAATATTTTTGCACAGTTTGCACGTCACACCAGTAAACAAGCACAAATACAAGCTGTTTGGAGAACATACAGGGCATATGTAGCATTTCTGGATTCCAAAAGCAATGCACAGCCAAATCATTTAAATATTCAGAACAATTAAGATTTTGCCATTACTACCCCAGAATTGTGACACTATATTTTGACAACACAATCACAGAGTAATTCAGAATGGAGGGGATCTCAGGAGGTCTCTGGCCTCGTGTCAGGCTCAAAGCAGAGTCAGATACGAGGCTCGACTGGGTTGCCCACAGTTTTTAAGTCTGATCTTGAAAAACTTCAAGGCTCGAGATGGCACAGCATCTTTGGCAACCTATTGCAGTGTTTGACTGACTGGTAGGAAAAAGGTTTTCCCTGTGCTCAGTTACTCTTGATTTAGTTCATGCTCATTGTTTCTCATCCTCTTGCCACGCATCTCTGTGAAAAGCCTAGCCCATTTTTTGATGACTGAAGTCCCTGTAGGAATGGCAAGGCTGCTATTGAGTCCACTTAAAGCTCTCTCTTCTCCAGGCTGAAAAAGCCCAGTTTCCTTAGTTTCTCCTCACAGAGCAAGTGCTCCAGGTCCCAATCATCCTGGTGGTCCTCTGCTGAACCTATTATGGTTTATCTATATCTTTCCTACATCGAAGGCCAAAGCTGAGTGCAGTACTCTAGGTGTGATCTAATGAGTACTGAGGGGAACAATCACTTCCCTCAACCTACTGGCTGTGCTCCTGCTGTAAGCTCAGTGTTGTGACTTCTTTGCTGTCAGGACACATTGCTGGCTAATGTTCTGCTTGTTGTCTACAAAATCTCCATACCCTTTCCAGTAAAACTGCTCCTCAGCATGTCGGTCTCTAGCCTGTATCACTGCAAACAGTGGTGTCTTTCTAGAATTTTTCACTTCTATAAAAGAAGTAGCCCAAGGGGATTTAAAAGCATAAAAAGCAGGGGTAAGTAGTGTACCAACAAACCCTAAATCTGAAAAAATCTCAGACGGTCTCCATGTACTGGTTACAATAACTTAGAATTACTTACTTTCCTTCAGCCACAGCCACTGCAGCTTCCAGACTTGGAGTGGGGAAGCAGGCAGCATAGAGTGTCCTGTTTTCAGGAAATATAGAAGTTTGCATAGAATCATCTCTAAATAAGGGGTTAGTCATGTGATGTGTCCACAACAAGTTTTCTAAAACAATGGAAAGTGTAAAACAAGGCTGCAGGAAAGAGGCTCCCCTGCTCACACAAAACAGATAAAAGATCAGGCTATTCAATACTCCAGAGTCCTGTGAACATGAAAGAAAATTATGAATAAAGAATAACTACATTAAAAAACATTTATGGCCTTTTTGTCCTGACTTCTTTAGGTTTTCTACCCTGTAAAGCAAATCTTATTTGAATTTTTCTAATCAGAAGGAAATATGGACAAACTCCTTCGACAAGATTCATATCTACACTGGGAAGCTACTCAGAGTTCACATAGAGCTTAAAATTCCTGGAACTAAAGACATATACTTCACTACAACATCTCGTAGATTGACATAGCATTTTCAGTTGGTGGTAGGACTCGCCTTTTTTTTAAAATTCAGATTTAGTATCTGGCTTCTTTTACATGCAACATTTCCTGAAGGATGCTAAATTTCTAGCACTGTGATTTTCTAATTGCGTAACACTTCTTTTTCAAAAAAAGACATTTTTCACGTGTTTTTTATAAATCTAACCTAGAAGAAAAAAAGAATGCTTTAAATAAAAGCATATGGTAGAAGCTTATCCAAGAAAGTATCAGTCTAGATCCAGCCAGCATTTTCTAACTTTCAACACCATATTGCACACTGGAAAATATTAAAGCACCTAGTTTGAGTGTTACATTACACATATTCCTATGAAAATACTTCTCATAAAATTAAATTATAAATAATAAAACATACTCCACAATCAAAGCATAATGAAGGTTAAGCTAAGTCACTGTTTCTAAACTAAAATTCAGGCCAATTTCCTGATTTCCCCTTTCAGCTGAATGAAAGGGTAAGACAACATGTACCATACCCAGACTCTTAAGAAGAAGATGCTCATGTAAGTTCTGGGGTGTTTTTGTTTTCCTTTTTATTTCTCAGAGGGCACAAAGAAAACAGATTTCAAACTAAAGTCCCAAGCACCAGGGAACACTGAGCTAGCAACTGTACAAAATCCTGTACCAAGAAATTCCAGTAAACGGGAAAGATGGGCAGGGCTGACACTCACTGTGCTGATTCCCCCCTGCACAGGGTCTCTCCTCTCTGGGACTAAAGTCAAAGCAACCCCTAGTGCAGCCTAGTTCACTCATTCTGAACATAAAGAGGTTAAACTGAAGCTCTCTGGCTGGTGTGGGAGAAATTCTGGGAAGATTACACCTGGCTTTTTTCCTTTCTTGTCCTATTTCTGTCTTTTCTCTCTCCCATGAAACACATCTCCATTCTGGCAGCCACAGGAAAAGGACAACAACTTTTTGGAATCACTCAAGAATGGCTAGGGGGTACGAGGAGGTCCAAAGGATGCAGCTTGGGCTAAGGCACACCTGAACGTGGTGGTAGCTAGCAGGCTGGCCAGGAACTGTCACTTCTTTCTCATCTTTCCCTTCCTCCCTCAGGAAGAGTACAGGAGCCAGAAAACCTGTGCACTGCCTGCAAAGAGGTGCAGGACTTTTAAGTTACTATGAGAACAAACTTGTCTGCAGTTTGTTGTGCACTTAAACCATCTCACGTATCTCAGGACTTAGGACAGGTGACTTTTCCTTGGCAAGTCATTTTTCCTATGTGACTGCCTGTGACAAAATGACTGTTGGCAAGATGAATCCCACAAAATACCAGGAAATGAGGGAAAAAGAAGAGTAGGGCTTGGTAGTCTCAGTGAAGGATTCTGAACATATGATTACTGGTACTTTACCATGAGATGTTTACTATTTTGTTAGAATAAACAGCTTCAGTGAGCTGCAATTGATTTTACACCATGATAAATTTGAAGTTTAAAATCCTTCTGGGTACAGCTTCATTTTTCTGTTTTTCCTACCTGCTGCCTGTCCATTTTTGTCTATCTTGTTTAGTCCCCTCCTTTGTTACAACTAAATGGAAAGGCATTTGGGACAAGTGCCATATTTCTTCAACATCTGAATTGTAACAGCACTCTTGAAAAGAAATCTCTTGACCACACAATAACAACATACAAAATAAGAGTATAGTTGTCATACTCTCCAATAAGGTTAAATGTTGCATTGCATTACTTTGGAGAAATACATACAACCTGAATGCCTAAAGGGAATTATAATACAGTACACACACACATACTTGCAAATGTTTATATAGCTACAAAATATGAATAAACTCTACAGCTCTCTCCACCTCATCTATTTTACTGTCTCTTTCTTACATAGTTAGAGAAGGATGCCCTCCTTCTCTGCAAAGACGTAATAAATGGGCAGAGTGACAAGGAGAAAGTCGACAAAATGCCAAATGGTGAAATGTAGAATAGTTTAAAAACTGCAAATTTGCAGACAACTTTAAAATACACTAAGTTTAAAGGTTTTCCCATTTCAATTTGCTACTTACAGGATTTCAGAGGAACACTGACGACTATTTCAGGTGTAAATCTAATTACACATAAAAATATCATGCAAAGCTGAAGTAGCTAAATAAAACTAGTAATCAAAATTATTTCTAATCTTTGTTTAAAAGGTACAATTATATGTAACTAATTGAAGACCTTAAAGGCATGCAGCTTGAATCTACATTCAGCTGTAAGATGTTTGGTGCAATATTAAGAAAGAATTCAATCATCATGAACATTCCAATCTACAAAAAGTCTTATGGGATATGAAATTCATCCCATAAAAAACAATAGGCAGATCTGATAATCCAAAAGTGATGAAGCCCAGGGTCTCACAGCATATTTTTATTTGAACCACTTTCTGTATTTTATTTTTATTTCACTGTCATTTTCAAAAGAAGATTAACATATAAAAGGCTTTTGGTGGCATAGAGAATAAAGAACTTTTTTGTATTTTCAATAGAGTGACATTTCAAATTTTTTTTTTATTTCACGGGAAATTCATTTTATTAAGATTAAATTATGAGCCTGCTTACTTATTACATGGAATGAATATTCAAAACAGTGAACTTATGTCATAGATGTCCCTTTCCTTTCATAATTTACTTTGGCTCAGAAACATGCTGGGGACTATCCTTCCTTTATATCATTGCAAGCCTGATACATTTTTCTTTTTTGTATTTCCATACAAAATTTCCATTTTTGCTCCTTTTCCATACTTACCTTCTTTTTCACTCTTTGCTTTCCTTTTCATTTTGCAGGACCATGACTTACCTTTCCCTTCCTTCTCAAACGTTACTGAGGAGGTAGTATAGGACATGGAGAAAGAATTGCTAGTTCAGTTTTGTTTCAAGTTTGTTAACATTACTATGGATACAAATACTATAATTTTGCCTATCTCTAGCAATCATACGAAGATTATATGAATCTTAATCAGGGGAAGTTGCAAATAAATAAACTATCAGCTGCAAGTCAGATGAAAAATATTAGGTTTAAGCTGTCCATTAACCCTGACATTCTGAAGGGTTCTGCCTGATTTCTCAGCAATGCCCTGAAAATATGATGTGGGGTTTTTTTCCTTCTGGTCTGTCTGATATTCCTGAAATGCACTCTAACTATTCTGTCTTTAAAGACAACACTGAACTGCAGTAAAGGGACACTTCAGTATCCAGACTTCTAACAAATTTTGCAATGTTTCTCTCAAGTGCATCTTATCCTGAGAAGAGGTATTTGAGAACATAATCTGAGTGTACCAGTATTTTAAAAGTGTGTTAGATCTACTGGTGTGCATGAACTAACTTCAAACTCTCTTCTGTATTCAATTGCAAGTACTGATTTTGATCTCTAAAGTTAATATAGCTTTAGGCCCAGTGGTCTATGAGTCTGTCTCTCTTCCTATATAAGATCATTATAATCAAAACCAGCAAGGTGCTTTTGCTAGCAAACCTTACCTATCAAAGTCTGGGGATAAAAGCAGGATGTTCTCCCTGTGGATTTGTACAATAGCATTTAACTGAAATAAGGAGCAAGGGTATTTTAAAGTTGGAGGGGTTTTTTGTGGCACACAAGAAGACTGTTCTACAGTCTTATGTTTTAAGATGTGGGGGAGGCAACAGTGCATACATTTACATAAACTGGAAGATGAGTGGTACTGTTCAACATACAATCTGATTTTAGACTAGTAAATGTACTAGAAAATGTTCAATTAGAACTCAGGGTAAATAAATGTATAGATGGTATGAGCACAGATCTGCTCTATTCATACAAATGTGAAACCAAATGTGATGAAGCAAGAAAAGATCTGGGGCTGTTCATGGGCAAAGATACATGTACAGTCCATGAAGACAAATATGTTCATTATATTGGTAAGTCTAAATGTATGATATCAGAAAATTAAATGTATGATACCATTTATTTGCCAAGATTCTCAAACTGCTTTTTTTGTTATTAGAAAAAACCAAATTATTTTATACTAAGGAGTCAACTTCCTATAATTAACTCAAATTTCTTTATGAACAGTCTGGTCAGTTGTCATAAATATATTTACAAGTGCTGGAAATTTGTGTGCTTTTTGAAAGTCTGTGTCGTGGAAAAACATTACCATGTACATATATTGTGACAGATAAATACTTTGGTTTTTTCGTGATTAAAACAAAGGGAGTTGCTTGAATTAGCCCTCCAGTCAGGCCATATTCAACCAAAGTATTTGTGATTTGCATGCAGTTCTTTAGAGGGGAGTTAGATATTTTTTAAAAAATAAGCAAAACATGTCTCCAAAGCCACTTAAGGACTCTGTCCATAAAGTGCTTGAATGGATTCTGGTTTTTGGAAGCTTTGTTAGATTGGAGACTTTTAAAAATACTGTGTAGCAAGCAAACAAGGAAGCAATAATACCTGTCTGACTTGTGTGTCAGCCAGGAAATATGAGAGACCTTGATCTTCTTCCTTCCCTCTCTAAAGTTGTAACTGTGAAGCAGGGAATGAAAAATTAATAAATAGAAGTTAAATTTAAAACTTTTCTGTGATTAGAGCAAAAGCCTCTTTCTCAATTTTTTTATTAACTTCTCAACTTCAAGCTTCAGGTTTTGGAAATGTTTTTGGCTTATTCATTTGCTTGAGCTTTTTTAGTTCTATAAAAAGAAAGTTATAGTTGTGCTTGGGCAAGTGGAGGTTGTACCACATGCGTAAAAGCTCTGCTAAAGCTGGTTAAAGCATGTGGGGGAAGATGTGAAAACTAATTTTCTAAAACCATGCAACTCTGTGCTCTGACATAGGGAAAAAGAATTCATGTGAACCTTCTACCTGAATGCTACTGCAAAAGGTAAAAAGAATCACAATTTAAACCTGGTGTGGTGGTTACTTTGTCTCTCAGGTAGGATGGAATGGTTGGAGTTAACCAGCTATCCAAGACATTATTTCACAACACTAGTGCAAGCACAAGAACATTATTGACCACATGTTGGACTTTCTTGGGGGAGTATGTTTGGGGAATTCTGCCACCTAATAAAAACAATACGTGGAAGCTGATTTAAGAGAAAGTACTACTCCCACATGGGGAATGTACTCTCTACTTCATCAGCTCCCCACTCAAACACGCTACTTTTTCATTTAAACAGTGCATCATGGGCTCGATTCATGATGACAAGTAAGGAACTTAACATCCTTCTCTGAACAGAAGTATCTTTATGCAGAATATCGTAAATTTTGTGAAAGAGTGGTTTCTCAAAATACAATTCCCTCACGTGCATTTCTGATGCTGAAGAATTAAACAGACTATCAGTTTCTCCCCCGACACTCCAAGATGTCAACAAAAATTTAAAGATAAATAACACCTACATTTAACTGCAAACTTTATGAGGATTCTTGGATTATGAGACCAAGAGCAGAAAGATTAACAGAAATAGCCTGATCAATCAGAAGCAAAGTCAGGGCTTCAAGGTGTCCCTAACTGTATCTTCCATTGAAAATTTTTCTGTCTAAATTGTTTGCAAGGACTTTATTGCCTCACCCAAACATTTGGACATCTTTTCAGTTCTAACCAATAATTACTGGCAGTCCCTGTGCATCCACTGCACATGCAGTATGTAAAACTGTTCAGTGTAGTAAATCCATGAAAGGGGAAAACTTTGCACTGAGCTGTGACGTATTTGCACACGAGATTTGACCTCCGTGGCTCTGCACTGTGAATTGCAGTTTGCAATTGTCTCCGCACTACCATGGAGAACCGCATTGTCAGCAGTTTGTGACCTCACTGTTTACCACCCTTCCCATTATCATTTATGAAATACTAAATGACAAGATCCCCTGGCTCCAAAACTTCATCCTAATTCCTACACCTTGATTCCTCAGTTTTAAACCGTTATTTATCCTCTCTAGGACTCTGCCTTCTCATCACATAGCATTTTAACTTCTTTAACACTTTGTGGTGAAGAGTGCTGCTCAATGCTTTCTTAAAATCCAAGTGTGGTCAATTCCATCCTTCCAAAGAGCAACAGGATTATTGCACGCAAATAGAGTAATCAAGTGATGGAAAGACAAAGTGCTTTGAAAAGCAAAAGACTAATAAAATATTCTCTATGCCATGAATGTTCAGCAGATCCAGTGCAAAAGCATGACAGACCTTTTTTGCATATATACACAGTCCCGTAGCCTATAATGACTCTGGAGTCCAGCAACTACGTCTCTCTGGAATTCTGAGAAGGAGCCAATCCAGTCTAATGAATGTTTTATTTGTGCATATTGCACAGATACAATGTAAGAGATAAAAAGAGCAAATAAACCTGGATTCATTCCACACACCTATGGCCAGGGTAGACAGTAGACAAGAATTGGTGAAAGACAGGACCTTCAGAGGAGCAATTTTTACTTAAAATGTTCTAAAGACCTTCTTGATATTTTTAACTTCTCTCTATTTCCACAGAGCCCTAATTATATATCTCAGCCTGAGTCCAGTATTTGGAACTGTCATACCTGTATAGCAGTATGGAAGCACCTTTATGAGTTGCTGCTTTCTCAATCCTATGTCATGGAAAAGTTTTTTTTTAATTTTTATCTATACCTTCAACACAAATGCAATGAGTAGACTAGAAGGAACCCAAAGGCACCTTCTATTTAGCTTTACAGTTTCCCTAAATCCAAAGGCAACATATAATTCATAGTGTATCAGACTCTTTCGGTAATTAAATAGTGTTACTGGCTAATATCCTCTCACTTCAACATTACAATTTTTTCTTCAAAGCTTCCAGAGATCAAGAATTATCATAAACCAGGGCAAGAATTCTGCACTGACTAGCAGCTGATAAATACAGCCAATAATTATCCTTGGAGATAAAAGCACCATTAACTAAAATCAAAATTTCAGTAAAATGAAATCATATGGACTTTCACTCATAGTCCAGGAGAAGATACATTTTAGCTTTTACATGCTATTGATTGTTAAATGAGCATAATTGCATCAGCAATTCATATCCTGTCCCTGCCCTCACTCAAGTCAGGATAGAATTCTCATCAGCCTTGTGCCTCCTGGCAGCCTTCTCAGGTGTTTAGATTTGATGCTAGAGCCCATCCCATAATCCACACACTGAAAATGGACTTTTCCTTAGCATCTTTACCTTGAAAGCAACATCAATAAGATGTGCCCTATCACTTAAAAGATACCGCAGAGCAGTCTTTGAAACTGCGACATAAGAGAGATTACAATGAGTAGGGCTTGAAGCCAAACTGAGCGGAGTGATTGATTCTACAGGAAGAACTTTGTTCTTGGTATTTCTTATGTTCAGATTCTTTGAATAGCTCCTTACATTCAAGGAAACTATTTTTGATCAGCTGAATGTCAAAAATAATTACCTGGCATTCTGTCCTTACACATTAAGCCCAGTGCCTCTTAATTAAGAAAACTAATTTTATATCTGACAGTTCAGCTAAGATATTTTTCCATAAACATAAAAATATTTTAATGCTCTTTTCTCTTATTATTGCCAAATTAGAAAGAAATGATTCATACAGTCACAAGGATAAGACTGGTGCAGGGAGCTAAACAATTGCAAGAAGCTGCTCTGTGTATTTCTGTGGTTTGGAAATAGTGCCAAGTCGGAAGGAAAAGACATTCTCTGCATTTTCTAAAGCAAGATAAATACAGAAAAGAAATATAGATGAAAGATGGAACTGCTATCTGTGGATTCTGCCAGATTCCTTGGCTTTTTGGCACACCTATTGAAGCTGGCAGACTTAGCCAGTAGCAATCTTTTCCATTAAAAGGAGCAGCATATATTTTGATTTAACATACTTTGTTTGTGCATTTTTAAGCTTCAAAAATGTCTATTTAAATTTTTTTTAATGCTTCCTTCTGCACAGTTGGCTGCAATTGCCCTTATTTGAAATGGCTCATTTATCACTAAAAGAGCTGCAGGGCACAGCTACTGTTAAACAGCTCCAACAAACGTACAGCTTAGTGGGACAAGCTTCTTTTTATAAGACTGAAAGATGTTTAAAATGTGCCAAGAGGAGCTTTATGCCAGCCTCTAGGTTTGTTATCCAAATGTTACAAAATTAGAGATCTCCTGAAGCACAGAGTTTGGGCAAAAATAAGCTGATCTCCCTTAGGCTGCTGTTTTTTCCCATCCAGTCAGCCAGATTTTAACAGAACACTTGCTACATATCATAAACTTCAGTAATGTGAAATTTTGAAGAAAGTAATCTAAAGTCTGAGGCTTAATCTATACTAAAGCCAAACTTCATTACCTTTGTCAGTGGTGCAAAAGCAGAATGTTTTACATAAAAGTACCCTTACTTTATGAATGGTGACATTTTGCTTATTATGAAGGTAGAACAGCTACTGATTCCTGTTTCCTGGAGCTGAAACTGTAAGCAAAATGTTTAAAGCAACCTGGCAGTTGCTAACACAATAGAAACTGGTGTAACACTGTCAATATACATTAATCCTTCTGAAATGGAATAAAATATGCTAGTATGGGACTTAGTTTATAGAATCTCTCATATCCAAAATTTAAGTGTGATGTGATCAATACATTTGTGGGTGAAGGGATTTGGCATATTTTCTGTAGACAACAGACATCAGAAATTTTGGAATCTAGTGCCCTCTTTCTTGATGTCCAAGAACTGTAACAACTGTTACAAAAAGCAACAAGCATCAGCTTGGAGTATGTGCCAGACATGCCGTATCTCCAGCCTGAACCGTGGAGCCCGAACAGAGCAAACCATTACAGTTACAAAGGGGGTTCTTCTAAACCTAAAATTACAACATAAATATGTAAATTGCAAATACATACTATTATACCACAACAGTAGTATTGCATAGATATTACATGAAATATTTTTGATTGATTTATGAAGCTATCTTAAACCTTGCTTTATAATGTAAAACTCCATATTGTGTATTTAATGTTCTCACCAAAGGCCCCCACAAGAAAACAATCAAACCTGTTGCCAAATACTCCTAAAGAAGTAGGTGCCAGTGCTTTTGCATTTCATTTTCTATACTCCAGATAAATATAGTATGCGATAAAAGGTTGGCTTTAGAATGTTTTCAGTAGAAATTACCAGTAATTGCCTTCCATGTTTTGTAATTCACATCTATTTATTTCACAAAGATGGTCTTATGAAAGTCTTTGCACATAAAATGGTTAGCCAAAACTTCTTGTAGGGATTTATGACTAGCAAACAATGACCAGTTTTCTGGAAGCTCTGCACCATAAATTACAGAAATTGTATTTTTTAACACAGTCATTATAAAAAACCCTCCAAATACGAAATCTATGTTTCCCAATAACTTTCAGAAATTGTGGTCAAACAAACTGGTTTTGTATCTTGGAATATTACAAGGGAATAGAAGAGCCTAGCCTTCCTGCCATTGAGAACTGAACTCAAAAAGCACAAATACCTCCTATTAACTCCACACAGGATTCAGAAGATACATTATAGCTGTTATGCCTTCATTGCCAAATAAATCAAAACCAACCAACCAACAAGCCCAAGCTGAACACATCCATCCTCTGCCACCTCCCCTCCCATGCACCTCTTGAGGCTGTAGCCTCATGAAAAGACAAATCTGATGGACTAATCTAAAAAAATATATTAGAAGCTATGATAATACAAATCAAGTCCCATTCTCGGGGCATGAGTGTCTTCTTTGTCCACTTTATTGTACCAAGAAGTTGAAATTTGTTTTTCAGTATCCCTGGTGATGTTGTTATAAGCTACCACAACTGATATTCTAGAAGGCATCTATTATTATTTCGTAATATTAAGAGAACAAAGCACTTCCATGTAGGGCAAATAACAGCATAAACCAGACCACAGAGTAAAGCTAAAGATCAGTTCTATGCATGGGTAGGTTGGATAGACACTTTCAATAATAAAAAATATCAGAACATGAAAGAATAGTCTGATCATCTGCATTTCAGGTATGTACCTCAATCATTAAGTTAATGGTTCCTCTAGCCCAAAAATAATGAGTTCTGTATGTACAATGGAACAAGAACAGGAGAAAATAGACTTTTTCATAGTGCAGCACAGAAAAATATCTTTAAATAAATTTGGAAACTAAAAGCTGCTCAGAACAATGCAAAGCTCAACAGAGACTAATTTACTTTGACTTCATGTAGCCTTCAACACAGGCACACACATGCAAAAACCTGCCAACAGCACCAGTTATGGTTCCCATATGGTGTGAGTGCCTTAAAGTCCGGGTGACTGGCTACCATCCAGTGGTTCTAGATTTTTACAAAAACCTTACGGTCAGTATTCGTTATTTACTTTTTACTGAAGATGACTGAGTTGCAGCTATGAATTAGCAGTAATTGTATCCTGGTTTTCTTGAACTATGAAATAAGACCATTTAAATATTTTACATTATTTTTCTAGCACTCCATTTCTATCTGTTTGTTCACCTTCACCTTGTGTTACATTTAAATTGAAAGTTTTCTGGAGTCATCTTCTTCTCATGCAGGTACACATACCTCCCTAGCAAAGTGAATAACTTATCTGTAGATCAATGCCTTTAAGCATCATCGCAGTATACAGAAATAAATGCATAAATAGAAAAATTAATAACTTTACTATTTCTTAGTTAATTAGTTCAGAATTTAAGCAGAAACTTCAAGTCAAAACATCAAGGAATCCTCATATGAGATACTGGAAATCAACTCACTGGGAAGATCTCCTTAAATCTTTTAGAATATTTATGTACCATCTGATTGGGTACCCGCAAAAGTAGAATTTCATTGGCAGGCAGAACAGGCATTTTTTAGCTTCAAAGCCACTGGTATTCTTTTCACAGGCCTTAATACACTTGTGTCTCCACAATTCAAAAGTATTTACCACTTTCTCAGCCAGTAAACTCCTTCAGTTTTCTAAAGAATCTTACCTCTGCTAAATCTGCAATCCTCTACTGTGGAAAGGTAGTATTTTGTTTTGAAGGCATTACAAGAAGAGTCAGTGTGTTGATCTCTGAAAATTTTCCTTTCTAAAACAATAAAATGCTTGAACACATTTTGTGGCTGTTTTTGAATTGTGAATTATTCTTATAAAAACGAGAGCTAAGTCATCTGACATTCATTAAGTGTTTTCACAAAAATTAAAATCTGATTTAATCACCTGAAAAAGAAAATCAGATAATATCGCAAGGTCTAAATTCACTGGTGATTTTTACTCGTGTGCATGAAGGTCATCATTATAGCATGCAAAGGTTTAACCCAGGGATAAGTTTCCAAAAAGACATGAAAATCAAAGTACAAAATTGGCCAAATATGAACTTTGAGGGCAATACTGTGGCCAAACAGAATAATGAAAATCTCTGATGTTCAAACAGAGCTTACACAGAAACAGGGAAGTTATTTCACCTGATTTAAGTATTCATACAGATATTACTGGAATACTGAGTTTTTTTCTAAGTATGTTGCAATTCAGTCCAAAAAGGAGGTTCAAAAATTAAACACTCAGAACTGACATACAAATATAATTAAAGAATTAAAAAGATAGAAATTCCATCAGTGATTACACTTGCTTAGCTAATTAAAAATGTGACACTGAGATAAGCAATTTAATTTTTTTCAATAAGAATGCATACGAGAACAGAAGTTATGTAGGGCTTGTCAGTTTACCAAGAAAAAGTATCATACATGAAATTGCATAAGATAAAGCTAGACAAACCTTAGCCTACAAACAAGGTGCAAATGTTTTTATGGGGAAGGTATTTAACTACTGGAACAAGTTATGATGTCTCTGGTGGATTTTCCATTGCTGGAATTTTTTAAGTAAAGAGTCAGTGTTTTTCTAAAAGATATATTCTATTCCAAACAGAAAAAAATGAAGCAATGTCTCTGGTTTGCATGAGCAAGGCTAGTCAGACTGGGTCATTAAAATGATCCTTCCAGTATTATAATGTATGGACCTACAACTACGTAACGTGAGAACGGTGTCCAGTTTACCAGACTATAACAAATATTTTAAATATTGGCACATTACCTCTCTTCCAGCACTGCAACTTCCCCTGTGCCACAAGCTTGTCGAAAATCAACATCCAGGAGGATATTAATTTAAATTCAGCTGTCTGAAAGCTAGCTGTTTAGTCTGAGCTAGTCACCTAAGTCCTTTCTATATTCAGTGGAGAAAATTAGGCACTTTTATGAGTCTACTCCTTGCAGATATCTTGGGCATCTATTTTCAGCTAGGATAAGTCTGCAGGTGTCTCTCTCTTTCCATTGACTACAGAAGGTGTCTTAGTTTAGACTACTTCAAACTCCATACCTAAAAGTGGCCAAAGTTAGATGAAAGGAATCCATCCTTAATACTCCAAAGATCTCTTTTAAAATCCTTGGATTCAAGTTAGTTAGATCCACTAATTTAAAACATCTGGCATTATTAGATCATACTCAAAGTGTGCTTCAGTTATGGCTGGGATTGAGTTTCATCACCACCATAGCATGTAAATCCAACTCATCTGTATTCTTCTAGGAGAAGAAAAATTAATATTTTTAATAGCTCTTTCTTATTGCACTATTATTTAGAATTCTGTCATTCCTATCTAATAATGAAATGGACTGTATGCTCATTTTTAAGTTCTCCACTGCCTTGGATGAGATTCACCCCATTAAACATAGATACCTACAGCATAGATGTGCAGATCTGACCTTTGAACCTGCACTGCCATTACAGCCAAAAGAGACCAGAAAATATTGCCAGTAGAAACCAAGGTGCCTTATCTTTGCATAAATGTCCAAATTAAGAGAGATGAAACAGTAAAAAACCTATTCCTCTTCCTTGACTATTTTAAGAATTGGGATGACTATTTCACTTTGGCATGTGCACAGTGTAAACATTTAAAGTTAAGATTAATTACTAATTTGATGAGTTTTGTTTTTCCACAGCCTGACTTTGGCTGCTTATTTTCTCTTGTTCTTACTTTTTTCATTACTTTAATAATCTCCTCAGAGACTCCTCAGAGTCTCATTAGCCTCATAATAAAAGACTGGCCTCAACTCTGTAGGTGATGAGGCCATTCAAACCTCCTAGGCCTTCTTTACACAGAAATAATAATCATCATGATCATCATCACCACCATCATCCACAAAAATATATCACCTTTATATCACTTAAAAAGTCAGAAATTAACTTCTGCAATAGCAGAAATCAACTTCCATAAGAGATTATCTTTCATCTTTCTTCACTTGCAAAGAAAGAATGACCAGGAATAATCAGCTACGTATTTTTCAACTGTATATACTTTGAATCTTTTTAATATCTGAAGCCTTTTAGAAGGTATATGATGAGCAGTTGCATGAGTGCCCATCCTATCACACCACTATCCTCACTTACTCACTTCAGAAACAATCCAAATCTACATCTTGCCAACATAACCAAGAAAAAGAGTGACTGTAGCACAGAGTAGCATTGTATTAGCTTGACATGGTCTGTAGGATACAGATTTAAATATTTTTTTAGCATCTTCTGGTGACTTTAATTCTTCCTTTAAAACATGTTTACACTCATCTTTTCACTACTCGATTATCTGCACTTCCTCAGTCTCCCATTTCCTCCCCAGTCTTTTTACAATTCATCTTACAAGGGCATCCCTATAACAAACCTGTACTCTTTAGCTCACAGTTAGACATGTTTTTATGAATGAGCTTGATTGTTCTAAGATTTCAGCAGCAGGCAAATATAAGTGGACATCTTTGTTCCCCTGCAATAGCTTTAAGGGAAATGTTCTGATGTTTCCATGAAGCTTGTGGTGATGGCTTGGTGATGCTTCCACTTGCCTGTGAATTTTCGTATTTCTCTTCTCTGTAACAGCGACAGACTCCAAGTGTAAAGAATGTTGCCTGATATTCCTGCTTATCTCAGCTGTAAACTGCCAAATCCTCACTGGATTTCTCTTCTCCCTTGGTTTGTGGATGGCTATCTCCAATTTTGAATTCAAATTGATACCTGTTCCTTAGTTTGATGTCTATCAACTTCTCCTGTTGTCTAGTGTCCCACATGCCATTACAGGATCTTTGAAAATGCAAATCTATTTTCCAGCACAGCCATGAATTTTTACTTCAGAAAGAGGAAATATGTTCTGGTGTTTGGCAGAAAGAAAGCATTGATTCATCTGTCACAGGTCATAACCATTGTTCCATTCCCAGTCATAAGAACATTGATTGTGGAATTGAACATAAAAGAAAAACTTCATAAACTGCCTTTCTAAACGTTCTCAAAAATCCCCCTGTTTGTCTCCTCAGAATTTCACATGGCAGCTGACATACACCAGTGATTTCCCAGCTTTTTATATAGACTCACCTGAGAAAATTGAATGTATTTTGGGTGCAGTTATGAATAGGTGAAAACTTACAACACTGGTTCTCTCACAGCTGTTGTTTTGCAATTAGCAAATACTGTTTGAAGCAGTGGCAAAATGTGAAATACAAGAATCTGATTGAAATTACTTTCTGTTTATAATTTTATTTGTGGTTTCCTGGACAAAAACATGTGTATACACATTGAATAGGGAATGGTCAGAAAGTCTAATGCTTTGAGAAAGTCTCTGGCCAACTGTACAAGCACTCAGCAACTGTGTCATTCACACAGGCTAAATGTTTCCCTGAAGCATCACACATTCTTTGTATGTGAACACAGCACATGAACATGTGCTGAAGAACACCTGGGATTAGGCATGTATTGCAACCTAGTCAGAACTACAGAGGCTGTGACAATAATCCAACTGGGCATGATCACTGAAACACCAGATATCTGGTAAAAGATGAAAAAATATCAAACAAATCCAAACAAGTTTCCTTAAAAAAAATATGATTGGTCCTGGAATAGCCTGTACATAACAACTTCTATACAAATACAAAGTATGCTTTCACTCAACTATTCACTGGAGAGGCTAGAAGAATGAAAACACCCAGACATTCTGTCATCACTGCGAAGCATTGAGCAAAGATATCCAACGGTGCAGACACTGCTGCAACTACTGTCTGGCCTGTGCTGGGCAGACCAACTGAATAGGCCAGGCAAGACTCAGCACTGCACTGACTCTTGCATTTGAGCAATTAAATCTCCTCCACCCACTCTCCTTGACATGTGGGAATGCCTCTCTAGCCTTTCTGAAACTCCAGTTATTGATTCTTGATGGCAATTCCAACAGTGCCAGCAAGGGAGTCAAGCTCATAAGTGGTGGTGGATTGGTCATCTGTGCCCTGAGCTGTCATGGTGCATGTGCTGATTTGCTTCATGATCTGCTCAGCTCTGGCAACACAGAACAAAAGCATTTGGACTAGCATATCTGGAAAAATGATCATAGGTCCAACAGAACATAGTGTCTCAGACTGCCCATCACATTTCATTTACTTGTCCTCACTGGACAGGAAACACTATGTCTCACTGGTCTGGTATATCTTTCAAAAAGGCCTATTTGTTTCTTCACTTTGCTTTGCCATTCTACGTCTAACACAACACATAAACATCAGGAAGTGCTTGGAAACATCACAGAATAATTGCTAATTAAATCAGACTTTATTTAGAGTTAGAAACTCTAAATGACCATAGGTGTTGTCCTCTTATGGGTTGGAGAATTCCATACCCTGAAAAACAAGGGCAAACCAAATGAAATACTTTTAGTAAAATGGATATACCTATGCTGCAGTCGTAGTACTAGAAAGCAAATCACCTGACACTGTTCTCCATGCTATCAAAGCGAGACAGGTAAGAAAGCTCAAGACAGCTCAAGAGACCTAGTTTTGATGACTCTCACTGCACTTCTGTCACTTTATGACCTAGGGAGAAGAGGCTGAGGTCTAGGTTTTTCACAGAGTATTAACCTGAATCTCTGAACTCCTGACCTACCGGCTGTGCTCACTCGAACATGGCCCAAGATCCTGTTAGCCTTCACCTCTCCCAGGGCACCAGGCTCATGTTCAATTTGCTTAACCTCCACTCCAGGTCTTTTTCAGCAGAACTGCTACCCTGGCTGAGAGTCTCAACATGCAGCTGCTTCCTGTCACACTAGTAATGCACATCCGCTTGTATGACACAAATACATGTGTGTGCTGGCACACGTGAGATTCAGCCATATATTCTCCTGTGTTCAGGCCATCAATCAGTTATGAGAGGCACTTCCACTTTGGTTCTGTAATGAACCACATACAAACACATCCAAACACTGGTCCACTCTAGTACAAAAATGCAAGCTTCTTGTACATGAGAAGTGCACCCTGGACAAAAAGTTTAGATGTAACAAACATGATCCAGGTTTCTTTATTTTGCAGTTTTTGTCTTTGTTTTATCAGTTCTGTTTTCTCTTCCATATCATATTATAGGCAATCCAGCATATTGTGAATAATAAAACACGTTAAACACTAGTTATACTTTTCTGTACATCCCTATTTATCTGGAAGTACAAATTAATGTTTTTTATTAGTCTAAATGCTTTAACTAGGACTGAAAAATAAAGGTGAACCTAGAGTGAGATGGAATTATTCTAAAAGTGCATCAACAGAATCAGCCTAATGTCCAGTGTGCTACAACTTACAAAACCTGAAATCTGCATAACAAAATGAACAAAGGTCAGAAAAAGGGTTGTGCCAGTTGAACAGAGAGAGGAGCAAGATTAAAAAGTCAACAAGTGCTGGTGCTGTAGTACAGCATATATTCATTCCTCTGTGCTGTATAGCCAATATAATGCGACCGTGATAGGAAGGTGTTACTCTCCAGTACTGAAAGGGTAGCTTAGATTTGAGTTCAAAAACTGAATATTTAAGTATTTTTGACCAGCGAATCCTTTAAAGCCAACTACAGATAAAAGCATGACAATTCAGGACCATTAACTGTGCTAGAATTGAAACTGCTCACAATACAGTACACTGTCGTAAATGCAGGCACAAAATCAACATTAATAAAAACACTACATTATAAGTCAACTCTTACTGTAAATACATTTACCTGAACATCAAGTAAAATGAAAAGTCTGCATATAGTGAATCTTTCAGGGAATTTGTGAGAACTGAGAGCTTGTACTACCTCCATCTCTAAAGCCATAATGCTCACCTCTCCTGTGCCAAAGGAATAACTCTTTTGCCTTCAACTAGTGAGACAAAACTTTGCTAGAAAAATCTTTATGAGAGAAAATTTTGTTCTAGGATAAGGTCTTTGCAGAATGTGCTTATGCTTAACTCCTAAAATAAGAATTTTTATAAGTAAATGCAGAATTCACTGAAACAGCTCCAGGTAAACTAAGCCTTTGTATTATTCTATTTTAATTTGTACCCAAATCCAGTTACACTCAGTTTCTAGGTGACTTTCTGCCAAATTAGGCAACCATCCATTAAGATAACCCAACCTCTTTAGCAAATGTCTCTAGAGAATGACAAAGTCTGATCCTATGTCACTACCAGCCTATGTCAGAGTCAAGTGGTCTACAGGTGAATGTCCACATCATACTTCTATTCCCAAAACCCACTTAGCTGTAATATTTTTAGCACCAAAATCCTGTTTCCGAATTCACTAATTAACTGAGCATTTTTAGGATAAAGTTTAGAAAATTTGAGGTACACAGCAGTATTCAAGAACTATTTCAAATTAAAGATCTCTTTTTTGACCATGCCAAACCCCTTCAACAGTTTGACCCCCAAATAAGAAAAATCTTCCACCTCACCTTCACCACTCCATTTTCATTCATGGTGATACAGTTGTTGGGATCCTCTGAAAGTTGATATAAAGCCTGAGCTGTAGCTCTATGAACTAATGGATCCTTTGCCTTCAAGTAACGTACTAAAGGAGCCACAGCCTTGGTCTCTCCAAAGGCAACTCTATTGCTACCCCACATGCAACAGTGGGCAATGGCTGCTGCTAAGTGACGTCTTAATTTGTTATTGTTCTGAAGAAGGTAAAAACATAATAAATTTAAGTCAACACACACAACAAAAAATTCATTGGAAAGCAGAATTGCATTCTCACACATCTTTACGGCATCCCAATTTAATCACAGTACAATTAAAACTGGAGAGAGCTGTAAGGCATAGAGCTATTAAAGTCCCTTAATATTCTTTTTATAGCAAGTGCTGTGAATTTTTATGTTATTTCACAGGTACTTTTAGACTGACTGTAAATTAGATAAGACAGCATTAAAATGTAAAATACAGCCCCATCATTGAGATTTTCTGCATGTTCGGATTTACTGTTTTCTCAAACCTTTGTGCTTTTTCTCATATGGCAGCTGCACCTCTCAAAAGCAATATTCTGCAACAATAACTATTAAAATGAAGCTCATCTTCCAAACCAATTTTAGTAGCAGACACAGACTGTTTTGATGTCCAATATATGTCCCATAGAGGAATGATTCTACAGCTCTTCCTTGTAGCTGCTGCAAAATCTACTGCTCTTGTGATAACCTTTTAGTTGGACATAATGCAGTCTGATGTAAGAAATTCCAATTTGTATGATATGTTTAAATGTTACTTACTGTGTTTGCTAGCTTGGACAACAGAGGGACGACTCCATGATCTGTCATAACAGCTAAGTTTTCTTCATCTTTAGCTATATTTGCAATGGCTGCACATACACTTGTTAAAACTTCTTTATCCTTTGATTTTAGCAAATTGACTATCAGTTCCAAGCCACCAACAAATGATCGAACCATTTCCCCAGAATTCTAAATGAGAATCAAAAGAAACACAGTTTTAAAATATTCAATAAGTATTTATACGCAAATGTTTAAAAAAGAGATTGGCATGACATATTTATTCAAAACTGCAGCTATTGTTGTGTTGCCTTCACCAAGAAATACGGCTAATTTGGAACTTGGAGCTCTTTTGATTGACATGAGAGTTAGACTATTTTGCATACCACCATCCAGGCAGAAATTCAATGCCGAAATAAAGCTATCTCTCATTTTTCATCCCATGGGGTATAAAAGTCTCAATCTGTCACTTTAGAAGGGTGCAAGTCTCCCTTATCAGTAGTATCAGAGTGGCCAGAGAGGTGCCTTGCACACCTTAGGGCATCTAACACAGCAACACAGACTCCTGTTTAGGCTCTCGAAGTGTCTCCTGTTTCCTACATTTAGTCTGACAGCTAAGACAAAGGACTGACAACACTATTTTCTTGCATCAATGCAAATGAGTATTCAGGAATATTTAAGAGGGGATGTTACACCAGTCATGACTGCAACTGTGGGAGAACCATGGTGCACCTCAGAGTGTGAAAAATCAATGTAAAATGTGACTAAAGGACACGAAAATTACCCTGGAAAAATGTCTAAGTTTGCCCATAAAAATGAAATAGAAAACAGTGTGCCTTGATCTTGAATACAGTGGGCAGACCTGGTCCATTTTTACCATCTTCAAAAAGTTATCATAAAATTAAAAAAGGTCTAAAAAGACAACAAGAATAATCAGCAGTAGGTAACTGCATTGTAGAAGGAATGACTAACCAACTAGGACACTCAAGGTGATAAAAGAAAAAGAAGGAGCAGTGTGATATAGATGTACAGAACCTTGAGTAGAGTAGGAAGAGCACACCAGGATTTCTCTTCTAGGAGAAGATCTGGGATCATCTGATGAAATTAGTAGGTGGCATGTTCAAAATCAAAGTTGTTTTTAAACAATGTACAGTTGAGAAGTTGGAAGTCCTTGGAGCAGGATTGTCGTGGCTCTCAAAAAATTTACATGTTAGACAATTTCAAAGAAAAAAAGAAAATCCATTAAGGGTTATTCAATAGAAAGTATTCTCTCTGATTTAGAAATTTCCTGAGCACAGACATCCTGAAGTGATGTTATGGTGGAACACCCGAAGGCGGCATTGGACAGTCTGGTGTCAAACTGTTACTACACTGGAACAAGAGTCAAGCGGTCAAATGGTCAGCAGTAACTTCGTAGGATAAATTTCAGCCTGTGCTCCTCAGTGGTGATAAATGTGCAGTGATGGAAAGAAAGGTCTGCAAGTGGAATTACTTTAATTTGTTTCTTTCAACAGGTCAATAGGAGAATTTTGAATAAAAACTAACAGACGCTCCTGAAACCCTTTGGACTTCATGTAAGTGCAAACATGGATTGTATGAACTTTCCTAGGGCTAGGGAATGACCCTGAAGACCAAGCATGGTTTTGATTATATTTATTTCTTTTTGGGGGCTGATTTATGAACAGAGTAGGGTCCAACTGTATTGTGTTAGCTTTGCTGAGCAAATCCATCAAATCACTCATGGACTTGGTAAATGAAGATTTCTGAAGATCCTGCAGTTTCATTTTTTTTAGTTCGGGGTCTAAATGTCAAACAGAACTCTTAGCTGTGATGTTTCCTTCTCACAGAAAGCAAAAGAAGTGGGTAGGCCCGTTGGGAATGAAACACTTTTTGCCACAGGCAGAACAAATCTTGAGACAGGAAGGGAGAGGTTAAAGCCAAACTGTGTAACGTTAAAAAACAGAAGCCACAGCATGTGGGAAAAGGACAGCATCCAAGAGCAAACTTCATGCAGAAGTCCTAAAAACACCCAAACGAACAAATAACAGAGGTCCTTATAGAAATTAAAATAGAATCTAAATGCAGAAGAACGACAATAAAGGTTTGTGGCTCAGAAAAGCAGTTGCGAAAGAGAAGGAAGGGCAATGCTCTGCCACTTCTATCACCATGTAAGCTGCATGTAGAGGCAGGTGGGCTTACAGAGGGTTTCCCATGGATACACCAGCATAAATGCTCCTCTATCATTGCTGGTGTATGCATACTACAATATAATACAGCTACAGACATCACCTGGATTAAAACACTGCTTCTCCACATCAGTTTTCATGTTTGTCTTGAAATTTTAAAATTTGACCCAAGGCAATATACAATGGGTTACTGAGAAAGCTTTCTACACACAAATTTCTTACCTACATGTGTTCAAGGGCTAGAAGCTAAATGACAAGACATGGGAGGAGGAAAGAAAATGAGATATTTTATATTTACTTTCATTCTTTGAAAGTCACTACAGCATTATCTTGGGTATAAATATTGGTTCAACAGATGAGAAAGGCTTCTGTTCAACAGGTGAATACTACTGTACAAGGTCTAAGATTTGAAAGGGACCCCGAACATGATTCTGTGTTTCCGCATGGTTCAGATACCTATGTATTATTATTCCTGCTTTTGAAAGACGTTCCATGAAGAGATAAGATAGCCTTTATCTCGTCTCATCTTAATGAACCAATACCAGCATTTTATATTTCTCTTCTGACAAGCTTATACTTTCCACATTTTGTAATGGAGTACATCCAACTAAAGTCATGGAATAACATATAAACAATCCAGCAGTAAGAAAAAGAAAAGAGTTTCAATAATCATCTGTGAAACCAACTAAACACAAGGACTGAACTTTCTACCAATGATGAAAAGCAGAGGGAAACTGCAGAAACCACATGTCAGGGAAGTTTCCCAAATGTGATTGTGGGTGTAGTCTGGTGGTCTGTGCAAGACAAAGACAAAAGCATAACAGCAAGAAATTTGGAAAACAATGAGTGGAAAGAAGGACCAAAATGAGAGCTTTAAAATCCATTATGTTATGTACAAGATTTCTTTTTTTTCAGAGAAATTTAAACAACAAACGCGATCTTTTTTGCATCATTTAAGCGAAACCACACACTTGCTTTGTACAATAGATTTCTAGATTTCTTTTCTTAAATTCAAGTATGTGTAGGTATTATATTTAATTGCCATATCTCAATATTTTAAAAAAAAATATATGAAGTTGTGCCTGTGATTGCAAAGGCCTAGACTTAATTCTTTTGAATCTAAGTTCTTTGAGTATACTTGCATTAATGATCAGATACTGCTCCTACTGTAAAGTCTAAAATAACTTCTGTGATTTCAGTTTTCAAATACTCTCAGGCATTTTCATCTATACTTTTTTTATTAACATAAGAGAAAAAAGAATATATAACATGTCTTTGGAAATACTCCTTTACTTTTTGTTTCAATTAGAAAAAAACGCAATCTTTAAATTCCACCTTCTAAATTAATGGACAAACAACTTACTTTGTCCAACAACCTAAAGGGTTTGTAATTTCCAGCTATTGGTGTGTGAAGCTTTCATATTTATCTGTACTATGTTTTATCCATGTGTCCCACTCCCTCAGCTCTTGTGACAAAATCTTATTTCTTGGTCATCCTAACAAGGTTATTCAGGTAGAATTAGGCAGGAAAAAAATTTCTAGAATAAAGCCTAAGAAACTGTCATTGAAGAGCAAAACATTGATAAAATCACTGAAAAGCAATAAAATAGATAATTTTATTGTATATCTGAGTGCATGTGTTAACGATAGGCTGAATGCATCTGTTTTAACAATAATATTTCCTGAGCTGAACAAAGTAAGAGGCCAAATGCAAAGACAGCTAAAGAAGTCATAAAAATGTAAAAAAAAACTGAAAGGGGGAAGAAGGCTTTATTGTATTAACAGGAGAAAACTTCATTTTGTGTCTTCATCCTTATTATACTTTTTAATGCAACATTTAACCTGAGGTGACATATGAAAAAACATAACATTGTTAAATTATGTTTTAAGTGGCTAAAGAAAAGAGATAACAGAGTCTTTCATGACTTCATGTGACCACATCTTTTAAGTAGTGGAGAGCAAAGGTTTTGTCCTCAGAAACTATGAAAATTTACTATTTTAAAATTGGATTCAAGGGGAGGAGTTTGCAATCTCAAGCAGTAAAAAACCACCTATCTGGCATAGATGCTGAGGCCAGAAAAGTTACCTGCTGTGTTAATAAAAGCCTCATCCTACTACTCTTACTACATACTTGCATCTTCCTGGCCTGCATGACTATTAACAAGATTCAGTTAATTTCCCTTTTCACTTATTTCTGTATTAGCTTCAGCCAAGAACAAAAATACTGTGAGACAGACCAGCTTTGCACATTTTTTTTTAATAAGAGCAGAAACTATTATGGTATTTACAGGACTTGATCTCTGTGGTATTTATACAAGGAGAACATTTGTGATTTTTGAGTTTTCTCATCGTCATATTCTATGTTTTTTGTGTTTATTTTCATTAAGCAAATAAAGTTCATAAGTCTTAAGTTGAGACATACAGGTCTCATAGAGGAACTACAGGATTCTTTCGTAACATAATTCCTTTCTCATTTCTTCCAAAGCGAAAAGTGTTTTCTTTATTTGAAAGATTTAAAGCTAAACACCTTATTAGAAAAACACATTGTATTTATCTTTAAAATATATTCCACTTGAAAGATAAAAGTTTCTCCACTAAAGAGAAGTAATATTTCACTCTTAGGACATCTTAAAAAGCTTAAGGTGTCAAAGCTAATTTGTCAGATTGAATTACTTTTGCCCAAAAAAATGGTGGTATGGCTGTGCAAACAAACTTTAGTTATCAAGAGCCATCTTTAAACTACCTTTCCTTTAATGAAGGAAGCTTTTCCTTTCCATTTGTTATTTCTAACTGAATAACTTCTCATTCTAGTGCACAAGACAATTTGAAGTTCAAAATAAAGAAATGCAAAGAAGTTTCTATATCATAGCTGCTTAGTGAAAATGGGAAACGTAATTTGTACATGGAAGATTCTATTCATTGTTCTTATTAAATAACTCAGTGGTAATATTGATCAAATTACTATATATTTTAAGGCTAATTTTATTCCTGCCTATACAGATAAGGAGGGTTCCACTGTAGCAGAACAGATGAAGAAACATTTGTAAGATGAAACTAATTTCCTACATCTCACAACTTCTGTGTGAAAATGCAACGTATTGGAAAATGCAGTATGTTGGGAAAACAAGAGCGGACAATGAACATGGATTTTCCTGTCCTCTTTACTTCACAGAACAAGCTAAAGCCAAAGCAACAAAGCAGAGTTGCTTTAATATGGTTCCAATGCTACACTATAGCCTGTAAGAGAAGAATTCCCCTTCAGAATTTCCTCTCACACTTCAGGGATTTGATCATTGCACACTTGGCAACTTTATTGCTATTGACAGTTTCAGGAAACCAAAGCGAAGTCAATTATCCAAGCATACAGCCCAAGAAGGCATGCAATGCATGTTCTCTAAAAATTGGCAGGGGCAAAAAAGTACGTAGTCACTAATGCAACTTTTAGTAGTCCTTCTGTCTATTGTTTTCCTTACTTTTCAGTCTGGCAGACTATACCTGAAGTTCAGTCCTGGGTAGTTGCCAAAATCCTATTTTATTTTTTTTTCACAGAAGCACTGAAACAACGAATATCAAGGTCTTTTGAGGCTACAGTTGTCTCAATTATTTTAGATTATTTTGAGGAGCATTTAAGTAATGGAAATATGAGAAACAAATAACATTGAATAACAGGAAAAACTGGAAAAACATAATTTCTATTGCTTTTGTGTTGAATTGAATTCAAACACACCTCTAAGCAAACTTCTTATAATCATTAATACATTTATAAGATAGTCATCACTAATATGTAATTTAGTATTGTAGAGATGCAAGACAGCAATATTAGAATGTTCTGAGGACAGTCTAGCTAAACAATCAATGCAGTGACAACACAAACCGAGAAGTTGTTAAAACGGTTATTGTTTGTTTTTGGCATTGTTCCAGAAATAAAGTGGGACACAGGAAGGTAATCATATCATATTGTACCACTCACCATTACAGACCACTGAGAGTCTGAACAAGCAGTATGAAGTATAAAATACGTTTTAGTTCAATTAAAAATTTCATCACTAGATAAAATGATTGCTTGAAATCTTCTGGTTTATATTATGCAGCAAATGAAACACAATCATCTCCATGCTCTTTTCTTGCTTTAAGACAAATGGAAGTCCCATGTAGCAAGTGAGAGGGTAAAGACAGGAAAAGAGTGACATGGACAAAAAGGAAAAACAAAGAAGGAAGGAAAAAAGCTAAAGGAGATGGGGTTTAAACCTTTTCTAGATTTTAAAAATTGAATTAGTGAGTCAGATTTAAAAGTAAAGAAACTACAAAACATGCTGTTGAATAGCATGCATAGCTGTTAATAAACCATGCTACAAGAAAAGCTGGTTAAATATTTTCCAGTGGAACAGTATTCCATCAGAAAATGCTAATGGAATGGAACCAAAACCTTCCATAAGAACACAACGACTTCTTGAAAAGTTTTGACAGAAACCAGGCAGAAAGGCAGGCTAAATAACCAATGCGTCTCTTCATCTTTTCTCTTGTCAGCCAGATGGCTGGTGAGTAGCCTGCCAGGCTGCTTGGCTTCTAGTTTTCATAGAACCCCTGACTTCTTGCCTGATGGGCTGCCAAACAGCTGGAAATCCAGGTCTCCAGAAGCTCCTAAGCTTTTTGGCTTCTCGTGGCCTCCAAGCTCTCAGGCAGCTGCTTTGCATAGAACTTAGGGCCCAAGGCTCCTGTGTGAGGGAAATACAGGCTACACCCTTTGCTTCCTGGCTTCCACGTCCTGTGTTTTACAGAAACTGGACTCCTATATTTGTAGACATTAAAGACCTCAGGGTAATTTATGTCAGTACATTCAAGATCTCAAGCATGTCTGCAGGAGGCCCAAATAACTCCTGAGAGTTGGTTCACTAAACTAGGCAGTCTGTGTCAAGAGTCATTGGATGAGCTGGTTCTGCATGTACCCTGCAAGCACGGCAGTCACTTACGGATTCACCAAGCCAGGTCTGGATTCCTGGGCTTCCTAAATCTCTGAGGACCCTGGCTCTCTGGAAGGCTTCAGGGACAAGCCAAAATTTCCTTTTTGCCTCTCTTATGGCACGCTTTTAATGCTCAGTAAATAAAAAAAGCTTAAAAATTTGGAAGACCTAAACCCAGACATCGGGGATTAAAAACTGCACAAAATGAGAGCAAATATAGAGAAGTAGGTATGACAGATGTAAAAAATCATAATGTCTAGAGAAAGAAAATAGAAAAATGGAAAGAGAACAGTAAGAGCACTAAATTTGAAACACCAAGGTTTCTGTGTAAAATTGCAAGAAGCACAGCAAGGCAAACAAAGAAACTGGAAAATGCTGTACATGTGCAAGAAGGGAATTTTGGCATTTTAGGCTTAACTCAAGAAAGGTACATAAACAAAAATGCATAGGTAGTAGTTAACTAAAATTTTTAAATGTAAAACAAAGGAACAACAGTGTGCAGTATGGAGCATGATAATCTTTATACACTATAGTTTTAAATTAGTAAAATGTGTAATCAAAGCATCTTAATGTATTTAAAACAGCAAATAGTTTTACTATTTTTTAAATATTGGAAGAATTTCCAACTTCAACTACATTTTTGTGTTATTCTTAGAAAAGAAATGCTCTCTGTGGTTTTACACATATGGTTATGTTAAACTTTCCATAACAAGCAAAATCTATGTAAGAATAGGTCAGCAGCAGCATATTTTCTACCCACAGGTAAACTCCAGGCTGGTGACTGCAAAACTCACTTAATTGACCTTCACACAAACCCATTTTGTGACCCTTCCCTCTTAAACCTGGTTTAATTTTGATTTGGTTTGGGGTTTTTTGTGTCAACATGGATATTCTCTTTCCCCTTATGAAAGAAATACACAGACAACTTCAGATGCCTCATGATCTTTCATCACAACCATGATACTCCCCTGTAGAACTGAAATCACAATTTATCAGAAAAGGGTGAGATGTCATTCTACAAGAATATTTTAAGAAAACAGAATAACTTTCTCTCTCTTGTCTTTCAAACCCCCAGTTTCTGACTCTTTACTTAAATTATTTTGACAGACAAAACACAGCACTGTAACAGCTACTGAAAAATAATTACCTGTACCCTAGCTGAAACCAGGACAACTCTACACACAGATGGCTTAATGAAGTTCTTTAAGAAAGCTTCTCAGTTGTAGCTATAAAAAGCTTAAAACTGAAAGTTGAAAGCTGATATGCAGGCACATGGGACAGAAAAACACGATGCCTGACATTACCATTCACATTCTAATGTTCGCACCCAAAACTTTACTAAATATGAGGACAGAAAATAGCCTCTAGAACTTTTCTCCCTTTTCTCTTTTTTCTTTTAATTTATTTAAAGATTCTAGTAGAAAGTTCCTCTGTGAAGAAATAGGAATTTTCATACAGACTCAAGCTGGCAGTATTCCTCTTATTGGCACAATACATTTCGGTGACTTTTATAATAGCCCAAATTATATCTTTGTAGAATTTCTCCAAATGTTTATGTTTGGGCTGATGTATGTTGGGAGAACATTACAAATACTGTTTTTCAAAGAAGCATCATAACCAAATATTGCTGTTCCAACATCAACAGAGTTGAATAGACTTCTCTTATTCATTTTTCATAATCATTTGTGTTTCTTGGACAGTGCACTTACACATTGCCACTAGCAATGTGCCTGCAGTAGCAACTTTTCCTTTTGGAAGTAAGGAACTAATTAATAAGAATCTGCTTCTATTAAAATAATTCCTTTGAATAAATGACATTCGTGACTCTTTATGTCTTGTATTTTAAAGAAAGGTATGAACTAATTTATCCAAAATCATGAGATAGTTGTCTAAAACTCCCAAGCAGCACTTTCAGGTGCTGTGCAAATTTTCTCAGGAGTTTTACTACACAGATTATATCACTGACAGCAAGATCTTCATTCTAAGAAATTCATCAAGCTAAAAATATTTAGAACTAATGCTGGCACATGAGGTGATGATTGACACCAAACCAATATTGCGGTTGTCAGAGCTCTAACAGCCTATGTACCACAGTGTACTATTTATATCCTCTATTTAAAAAGTCATAGATCTGTCATGGACCAAATATCACTGACCTTTATCATATTTCTGTAACAAACAATATCACTTAGCTACATCACACTGATAAAATTCTATTCTATGGGAAGTACTCTTGAACAGATTATGGTGAGAGCAAGCATGAAAGAGAAACGTAATCACATACTACGATAATAACCGTCCTATCAGAATGATTGATTAGCTTCTAAGATTTTATAAACACAGAAAATAACCTGTAACTTGGTTGTAAAATGAAAATGTCTGTGCAGAAAAATGGATGCTGCATTACGTTGTTATAAAAATTTGTTTATGATGCTACTAACAAGTTCAATTTCATCTGTGAACCTCCACAACACAGAGAACCACTACAGCTTCCACATAAGAACACAAGAAGAAAACAGACTCCACTCTCACAGCTATTGGAAACACAGTTTGCGGTCCCAAGTACAGGCTTAGAAAGACCAGAACACACATAACCCTTTAAAGTCATGTCCTTATTACTGCTTTTGAATCAAGCACTGCATAAACCAAACTGCTTCATGGAAGATCATGTAAATTGCTGAATAATATTAACTTAGACAAAAAAAACCTGAATTCTCTTTAGATAGAAATAGTTGCTGCACTTAGTCAGTGTGGCTGTAGTTGCTGCTTTATACATATTTCTTTCTATTCAGTGTCAGTGGAAAGGGTATTATTGGTAAGTTTGTTTCAGTGAGCCACTTGGTCTCAGTGTCACACAAAGAACTCTTTGTGGGATCACAGATTAGCATTAGGGCGGGCAGCCAAGAGAGATGAAAGGAGGATAGCTACACTAAGGGTGTACATAGCTTGCACTCATCAAACGCCCCAGGGAAAAAAATGAAGAAAAAAATCCATGTAATGCATAATTTCAGTAGTTGTCCTCTATTCCCTTAGTTTCTAAAAAAGTGCTTTTAGTGGAAGTTCTAGCAATGTGCAGTTCTACTCTGGCACTTCAAGTCACAGAGTCTTACGCATAGGATGTATTACCTCAGTACTGAGATCAAGAAGTATTTTAACATTCAGTTATAGCAATATTGTTCAAGAGAGAGGCAGGTATATTCATATCTTGACAGAGGGGACATGTTTAGACTGTACCATTAGGTACCAAAAAACTTTACTGCACTAGAGTGTGCATTTAGATAAAAGGATGAAAAGATAATTCAGAATAACCAGCATGTGTGAAAAATGACAAGCAAGCTGCCATTGTAGCAATCATTGTGAAGAAATATAAAATGCTTAAGTTATAAAAATCGAGACCAAATATTCTCACAATATATCCATATATATCTCTATATCTACATATCTCTAACTACACCAAATCATCTACATAAATTAATAGCAGCCATACAGTGCTCAATTCCAAACAGGAAACTGCCTGCAAAGGATACTATGGATATCTAGCACTCCAAAGGAATTACTATTCTTTACATAGTCAGGATCTCCAATTTTGTGCAGAAGGACATATATTTTTAGTATAGTAGAGAAAAGACGCAAATGTTGCATTAAATGCAGAGGTAAATCAGATGTGGAAGCTAGTACTGTACAAGCATTAAGGAATAAAGTTAGTACTCTAGGAACTAGAGTTTGTTTTCCAATGGGAAACAAAACTTTGCCCATTTATTTTACCACGTCAGTGCTAAGAATTCATAGATGACTTGCAGCTTATCCTCACTATTTTATCTCTGTTTGGAAACTGACATGAAATAAATGAATAGCTCAGTCTTCGGTGCACAAATGACCTGCACAACCACCACTATTCACAACTGGCACTTTTTGTTGGCAGTCTTAGCAGAAAACCTGAAGATTACATTGGCACCGAGTCTAAAATACGCTCTGAAACCAAATGATGGTCTCTTGAGGACACAGCTGAAGTACCTCACAGTGGAGAACAACTAGAACTACCCGTGCTATTCATAGCCTGTGAGTAGAAGCTTTCTGTTTTCAGCATTGTCAGGTTTTCATCATGCTTTATTTGGCAACAGTAAGCTTAGGTCCTGGTAAGTTATTAAAATATATTTGCCAATCCAGAAAACACCGTAAAGGCAAAACAGATTATATAATGGCTGCTAGATTGAGGACTATTCACTTTTGAAAAGTAAATACGTTTTTCAGGCAGTTAACAGAATAAAAAGAGTGTAAGTAGCAAACAGCAAAGTATTACTGGAAATGATCCAAATATAAAAATTACATGTGAGTATATATATAACAAAACTGTTACTTTAAATACTTTCTTACCTTAGCATTTTCAATGCAAGGACAAAGAGCCCAAGCTGCACTTGCTTGAACATCTGGGTTAGGATTTTTCAACAATGACCATAGCAAGCGAACTCCATCTAGACTGTCGATTATCCTATTGCAGAAACAGCCCAAAAAGGGAAAATTAATTACGGAGTATACAATGTTGAATCTCAAATTATATCAGTTTGTTTGGAACACTGCTCTAAGAAACACTGGCATGATTTTGACACACTGTTTTGCTTTATGCAAGTGTTTGTGTTTTATTGTCAGCTAATCATCACCAACATACTCAGAAAAGAGTGCCCACTACAACGGATGGGTGTGAACAAATGATGTAAAGACAGAATGTTTTCTAACTAAATCTCATTAATGTTGTTTATTTTTTTCCAGCACTGTCATTCAGAGTTCTTATAGAAGATAAAGTAAACTACATTATAACCAGAACTCATAAATGTGAAAACAAGCATGTGACTTTTTAACGATCTGCATGCAAAGTGAAATCTGAATTTGAGTATACTGGCTTCTTTCATATAGTAACAAATACTCTCCAAAACAAATATTTATGCCCAAAACTATGTACTTAACTTTTTATTCAGTCTATGCTTAATGTATTTACCTTGCTCTATGACATATTTTAAAATACTATGCTTCTAATCAAGCATTAGAAATTAAAATGGTCACACCACAGAGCATCCTTTGTTGGGCACGAATAACGTGCAACTTGTTTCCCATATGTTCCTTACTAACAAGACCAACACTGAGCACTATATTATAACTACTTAAACATACTGTAATCAAAGTATCTTCATGACTAGCTGAGAAATGAATTATCATCAGAATCATCTCTACACCATCTGTGTTATGTTTACATATCAATCAGGTTTGGGGATCATAACTTCACATTAGGTTCCAGTGAATACCCTAAATGGAAAGGAAGGTCAAACAAAACTTAATGGCCTTTACTAACATACCTTTTTTCAAAAAACTGTGTTAAACTCAAAGCAGATGAGCTGAAGAAAGGCAAGTACACCTTCATTGTTTAACCTCAAAAGTAAAAAATTCAGTTGCATACTATGTGTTTGTATATTTAACTGTAAATGCAAGAGAATTCAAAACACATTTTCAAGAGAGCTTAGAAACAGCAGATAAAGCATCTCATCTGTGTTCACTATTTATGCTTTGCCAGGAAATTTTCAAACTAACTATAAAATGAACTTTGTATGTCATTCTATCATCATTTGAAGCAGAAAAAATAAGTAAGGACATGAAGTCTGTCTAAAATAAGCAAGGACTTTATTCGTAACATTTTTATGCAAACTGGTTAAACAACTATGATTTTCAAAATAATACTTTTTAAACAAAGCTATGGTTAAGCTAAAAAACCCTAAGTTTTTTAAGATCTGCTGGTTTCAGTATAGCTTATTTTATACACTCAGCTCCTCATCAACTGCAAGAAAATCATCATTCAAAGGACAAATTCTGAAGTCTTAACACAACAAAATACAACAGTATGAGCACAAACTACACAATTACAAATATACATTCACATACTAAGGATGACTTAAGCAAAAGCTTCAAAACGAACTTTTAAGTCCCTCCAAACCCCAAACACTTTTAAGCAATTTTAACATTATTCTCCTGTCATTTCAGAAAGTACAAGGAATTTTTTCCTATATTGGAATTAATTAAAAAATAACTCATGAATCTTTCCTCTAGTCAAGCAGAGTACTGATCATTTACCAACATGAGGTACTTCCTCCCAAGAGGGACCAAATATAAATGACCCAGCTCCAACAAGTATATAAAAATCAAGAGATAGAAGCCAAACACTGAGCTCAGATTTTTCCACGACACTTAAAAAAACAACCTCTAGGCTGATTTATCTTTCCTTTCTATTTTTTTTAAAGCCTCCTTTTCAATTGAAAGTTTACTTTCATTTTCTTTTCAATTTTCTTGTCTTTTCTTCAGTGTTTCAAGGTAAAATAGACTCATTCTATCGTTAATTTTCTGAAGAAGTGTTTTGCCTTTCACTTAAAGACCAGAAAGACCAATTGTCTTAGATCAACAGAACCCAGCTCAGAATACCTGAAAATACAGTTCTCTGACCATCCAATACGCATAATTTTAAACTAGGAAACAGTAGAGACAAAACAATAAAATCTCCAAATTACATTGTTCATCACTGATTACTTGCAGTTACACTAGATTAACAAAAATAAAAACAACTCCACATACAGGAATGATGCTCTTAAATTCTCATTCTGGAAGAATTATCATTGTGTAATCACCATGCAAGCACAAACCTTGTTATTTTCATCTTGCTGAGAACATACATTTCCCAATCTAGAAAGCACTACTACAGAGTTCAATTTTTTTAATCTCCCTATGGTTTCACTGCACAATCCAGCAGATGTAGAAAATGGGTGCTGAATGAGTATATTTGCCTTAACAGCAAAGGGAACACTAAAATAAATGGTCCTGAAAAATGTTTCCTCTATAAGAGGGCTTAGACATTAATTTCCTTCCTATGTAAAAATTCCTTTTTAAAGCTGACAAAAGTACACATTCAGTTTTCTTTACAAATAAACAAAGAAAGAGAGAGGAAAATAGACCTGTAATCTTGAAAATTTTAGCTTTGATAACATTATGCTAAACAATATTATTATTTGCTTTTATAAATAGTTTTTGTATCTAATTTTCTTCTCAAAATGTATTATAATATTATTAACAGGATGAGGTAGTAAAGATTCTTACTGCAATAAATACAAGCAAATATAATATTTACTTTGGTTGGCATTCAATTGTGTATTCATCCATAGTTAGCACATTATTCACTGTGTGGTTTCAGTCAGTCAAATGATGTATTTTATAATAATTTGTTGATATTCTGATGATAAAATTAAACTACAAGAAAATCTGGAGCAAGCAACTACTCATAGGACTGTTAAAATACAGGTTTTTAAATAAAAATATAAAACATTTTCTTTGAAAGTTGAATGGAATCTCATAAAAGCTGAAATAATACAATATTTAGTTGATATAAAAATTTTTAATACTCCAATATTCAAATATTTAACTGCTTTATAGAATAGTTGATCTGCTATTGTATGTACGTACGTATGCAATGTATCTAATGCACAGGACATTATTAATAGTCAAAATCTTAACACAAATGAAACTCACCCAAAGCAGAAATGTACACTTTATTATAAGTAATTGCCACTTGGACCTTCAGTGTAAATATATAACAATATATAAATACCTGGAGTTCAAAAGCAAGAGCCCAGTTTCTATTCCTTAGTATAGCAAAGGCATCTCACAATAGAGCTGGACCACCTCTTCTAATTCAAAGCCCTCTGTCACAGACTGATCTTATTTGATCACTGATAAAATTTAGAATAGTTGTAGATTACTCTGCTCCTCAAAATAACTAAAAGAAGTTGCAATGGCAGTTAGAACTGGCTGAAGAGACACTCCTGTCATGTACTCCTGTGCTGGCCCGACATGATTAGAGCAGAGGTGAAGGGATGCATTCAACTGGTATTATCACTCCTACCAAAAGGCAACTGCAAGGTGTAGGAGCAAAACATCTCCCTGCTTCCAACACAGAACATATGTATGGTGTACACAGAATAGGTTTTATGGGCAAATAATTTTAATGCAATGAAATCCATTCAGAGATGACTGCAATTTTTAGGTTACAGTGGATTGGTATTTGCTATTTGATCAGTGCAGATTGGTCAACTTAAGATAATTTTCTTAATTACTTTTGTTGTCTATTCACGGGCAAAAGTTGCTTAATGAAGATTTTCCACATTATTTAAGAATATCAATACCATTAAATCATTGAACAGTATGAGCAAGATGTGGCTTACAATTCTAGAAATTTACTTTGCTTTTTTAAATATATCTGAAATTAGCAAAGCTTTTAATCTGAAATAGTACTTCTCTTTCAAATGAAAACTTAATATTGAACATTTCCAGTAGAAATGTCAACATGAATTGCTTAAATACACATGCGTACACACAGCCTAGACATCTGTTTGTCATATCTATCATCTTTCTCTGCTACAACGTTACTTACCAGAACGTTGAGAACTTCAGTTTAATTGCCTGCCAATTTAGACCACAAATACAAATGTAAATAAACAAAGTTATATGGACTCTGTATTGTGCTCACTGGTAAGATTACAGGGTTTAGTTCTGTCAGAATGTAATCTCATCTGTTTTGAAACCAAAATTTAGCATTTTTCTTAAAGCTTTCACTAGTTGCTGCTGACTGCTTTGATAAATAGTATTATACACCAATGACTAAAACTCCATCTGCTTGGCTAAAATAATTGTACATTTCAGTTCAGAAGATTCTAAGCCCTCAGTTTTGAATGCCAGCGATGCAGTCTATGGATTTTCAAATGGAAAGGCAAATGAAAATCTAGAGTCAGTTGAAGAATAACCACTAGTCCTTTGTTTTTAGTAAAATAAAATGAGTAACTGATAAAAAGTTCCTCTAAAAGATAAATATACATAAAAAATGTATAGCACTGACAGCATCTCTGTCAGTGTTGGTACAGCAGAGCAAGTATGGAGAACAGCTTCATGCTGTCTACATAAGAGTAAGGGAGTTCAGTCACATAATTATGTTGCGTTTTTTAGATAAGCCAACTTATTTTTGGCTGTGAGAGAAGCTGGCTGCTGTTTTTTGTTTTAAATACCTCAACAGAGTCAGTAAGAATCATTTAATTGTTTCAAGTAGCCTTGAAGTAAAGGATTGGTGCAGAAAAGTAACACTAGTGTACCTTCCATTCAGTAGTTGCAAGAGTCACAGTGTCAACTAGGAAACATAGCGGAAATAAAATATATAAAAGACATACAGAAGATGTAGATTCACCTATTCACCTATTAGTCTCTCTGTCAGTGCAAGCTTCCTCCATGGAACGTAAGATAATTGCAAAACACTTCCCTCAGAATTTAACTGCACTGCTTCATAGAATATTCTCAGCTTTTTCTAGTCCATAATAATGTTTTATTTCTTATATTAATCACAACTTCTTCATCATATATCCTTGAATCATTTACAGAAATTATGTGAGCTCCACTCTTGGTCTGTATGGTCTTCACATACCTGCTGCTGCAAGGATAAGTACATTCAAAGTAGAAGACTGCCCAATTGAATATTTAGTCTCTAAGCCACACTTTGTTAAACACGCTTGCAGCTAATGAAACTAAGAATATATCTGAAAATTCTCAATCCTTATGAGGGCTTAAATTTTTCTACATATAAAGTCAATGATAGCAGAATCCAGGAAAATCATCATAATTTTCAAAGTTTCTATAATGCCAAACTAAAAAAAAGTTACACTGTAAACAGAGCTTGTCTGTACCACATGACAAAAAAACCCCAAGCCTCAAGACCTGCCAGCCAAATTTGGCAGAACAAAGGCAGTAGAAAAGAACTGATTACCTAGAACCTGTCATTCTGAGAAATAAGTGATTACGAAATAAAAAATGTAATAGGGATCCAGCTACATGAATCTGAAAGACCGTAAACAGCGAAGTATCAACCTGCTGCAATAGAAAATTCTCATCACCTGTATACACTCACAGGCTACAAGCGGCTTTGCTTCTTTCTAGAAGGCAATCTTGGCACATTTCCACACCCTTGTTAAGATGTGTCTTTTTGGTTAAGAACTTTAGAAAATGTTTACAGAAAGAGACTGAACTCCACAGTAGTTTCTAACAAGGCTATTTATTGTTTTAGGCCCCAATTTTGTAAATGGAAAAGAGTCATACTACAGACTGTGAGTGTGTATTTCATGTCTTTGGTGACTTGCTCTTCCCCAAAAGGAGAGCACTTTGGATGAGAAGATGAGAAGATACGATTTCAACTTCTGCTGTACTGGTCTGAGAGCAGGAGAAGATAGAGGAATGAGTATACTTTTTTCTTTTTCTTTTTCTTTTTGTTTTTTTTTTTTGAGAGAGAGGTGGGGGTCAGTGGTGCGTGGGGAGTTTGCTTGTAAGTGCCCTGTGAGAGGCAGAGCACTCAATCAAGAAAATAATTTAAACATATGAACAATTACACTGCTGTCAATGTTTTAACTAAGCATTATTTTTAAACATTTTGCTAAATTAGTATCAAATTTATCCACACTTGGATGAATCATGCTTTGGGAAAAATACAGCAGCATTATCTCTTCTAGTACTACAAGCATAGTTAGCACAATACATCAGGTACATGGCAGTCTTGCTAATAACAATTTTTGTGTAACTTTTTTTGTAGTAGCAAAAAGTATATTCTACACTTGTTTAACATCTTGCTTACTTGTTAATGTTTTGAAATACTTTTAGAAACACTTCTAAAGTTAAAAACTTCAACAGAGTATGTTTTATATGAACCAAATTCAACATTTGATTCCTTTGTTCACTCTTTACAAACTCTGTAATACAAATTTTGTCCCAAACCTGTACTTTCTCCTTAAAGACAAGACAGACTTTGTTCTATCACAATTTTAGCAGCAACCTGGACTTTTTTTTATGCTTATACTGAACACATTCCAGTATGAAGCTGTCCATACTGGATACTACAAGTGACAGTTCTGAGTACTGGAGTATGTCTGAGGTTTTACAAATATCAATTTATATTTATTGGCATTTAGGTTTCTCAGTATTTGCAATGCTAATTCTCTTCGGTTAATACCTTATGCTAAAGGCTGATTTTTAGTGAGAAATGTCATTGAAATTATTTCATTTATTTATACTTTTATGCTACATGGCTAACTGCTCATACAACCCATGTTTACGGTTGTGTACCAATCCAGCCTTTTGCCACTGGGTGACAGCCAAAGCATGAAAACAAAAGCCCTATTCAGGAAAAGAATTCCCTGCACTGCTATATGAATATCAAGTGAATTATGCAAATCAGAACAGGAGGAGCTTAATAAAACCCTCTTTCTGACCTTCCTTGTGTATAAGGAGGGAAATACGCTGAGAATCTTGAAGTAAATATCCTTGTAAGAGAACAGTAAGTGCAGCAAATGCCGACCAAAATTTAACTGAAACACTTCATCATAAAACTCAACGATATTCGTAATTTGTACAAATCTACATCACAAAATCAAAGATAGTCTTTATCTCTGGTTTTGCAAAGGAATAAGGGGAGAAAAGGGTCCAAAACTGTCTGAGTTCACAAAAGTAATGATGGAGAGGGACAAAAGAGATATACAATGCAAGTAATATTCTACTACAAAAAAATTAAGTTTATTTTTATGAGAGTAAATGTGCATATTTCCTTTTAGAATAACTTTCTCTAATTTAGGCTATTTTTAATGACTTGAGAATAGATTTTAATTGACTTGACTGCTTTATTAATACTTTCCTCATTCTTTATGGAACCTTTGATACTGAGAATCAAAAGAGAAAAAGAGAAGGCAAAAGATGGACCTATCATGCAGCACTTCAAAACGGTGCTTTGTAACTTCGAGTTACAACTTCAACAAAAATCAATTTCCTAAAGGTTTATTTGATTTTTCTCAAAATGCAAAAGCTTTACATTCTATATATTTCCTTAATAATTTTTTAATCTATAGCACATTTACAGTGGGATGTAACTAACCCATACAGTTCTGAAAAAAGCAAAAAGTAAAATATCTTTTGAGTCAGATTAAAATTGACTATATTTGCACCAGAATAACTAATTTTTTTTCAATATTTAAAATGCTATGAATATTAATAACTTACATCATATTTTCAGGTTCCATTGCACAAGCTCCCACTGCTTTGTTGACATTCACAAGTAGTGCCCGATCAGTTGTAGTCAGTAACTTCACTATAGGTGCGATTCCACCACATCTGCGGACAGTGCCTCGATTTTCTTGCTCTTGGCAACATTCTCCCAGTGCTCCAATGACATTTTTAAGGACCTCTTCAGGCTGATCAGTAAGCAGTGTTACCAAAGTTTCTACAGTTTTATATTCCTGAAATCTAAAAGACAGCCATAAATCCAAAGTTATTATTGTCAGTATGTTGCCACTATAAGCTTGATTTTATAATATAAGTATTGTTATAATTGAAGTACATGTTTTAATTTCTGAATGTAAATCATCTTGTTGAAGAAATCCCAACACAGGTAAACCATTCCAATCACTTATTCTAAGTGTGACATAGAGCCCAATTTCATACTCTACCTTTTCAACTACATTGCTCTAATTTAGCTGTCTAAGAATCTCCTGAGTAGTTTGAGAGTTTTTTTAAACTTGACATGTGCATGCAACACCTACAAAGAGCTGAAAACAAACCAGAAGACTGGCAATTACTGTGCTATCCTAACTTCCAGCGCTTTTTCCTGCTATGTTAACAATAGCTAGAGTAGTATTGTACCAGACCCTCCTCCACTTCACTGAACCAAAGGATCACCCTTACTTTTCATTGAACACCAGTTTTTCAGAGAGTTTACCCTGACCAGTTTTATACTTAGTTCAGGCCTAGTACAATGCATTTTCCTGAGGTCAGAACCACAGTTCTAGTACACTTCCATAGCCCACTGTTAGATTCCAACTTGTAATTAAGAAATAAGTTGACAGAAATTTTACTTGACTGCTTTATTACTACTTTCCTCATTCTTTATGGAACTTTTGATACTGAGAATCAAAAATATGTTTTTTAAAATCTTGGAGGTCCTATCCTACAAAGAGATGTGGGCTAAACCTCAGGAGTTCATCACTCAGAACAGGACTTTTTCCTTGGTTCTGGAATCATCTTCAAAGTAGTTTTTTTTTGTTGTTCAAAACTTAAAAGGATTCTAAAGACTTTGTTAACAAATACTGCATCTTCCTTTTATACATTTTCTCATACACCTTGACAGTTCCATGTGGTATATCAAGCTAGATCTAACCTGTATATAATCTAATTTGAGAAAATTTCTCTGAGGGTACTGAATTCTCATTTGTGCTTTCCTCCAAGCCCTTAGCTTCTGGGAATGTCTACGTAAGCTACAAAAACTATTTTCCAGGAATCAGTTTCTCATGTGGCTTTTCTTTCATACAAAAAAATATTAGTATTTCTGAGATTTTTATGGCAGAACTAGATCTGCTTCAATAAAAATTAATCTTTCCAAGATGGATTATCAGCATAATAATTAAAGTAACTGAGAAATGAGAAACTTTTGTTTTTCATCATCCAAACCTTTGCTTAAAGAGAAATTTTACTCTTTGTTCACTGTAATTTGGAAGTATCCCTACAATTATTGTTTTCAAGAGTAAACATCAACAGCATGAAAAAAAGAGCAATAAAGTAAGCAAACAATTTAAAAAAACAACAAAACAAATCCGATTTTTGCTGGCATTTCAACTGCTTCACAGATGGAACGATGTGAGCTGGCTCTGCAACAGGCAGGCTGCACTCTGACAGAGCTGTTGGCTCGGGCCATCCTGTGTCCAGGAGCAGCACGGCTGCTCCCACACCCACTGCACCCGGAGCTACACAGGCATAGGCACCTGCACCAGCTCACAGCCGAGTCAGCACAACATCTCAGCAGTGAACCTCAGGCATAGGAAATACTCCACAGCACTTCAGACATAATTAAGCGCCGCTGCAGGAGCCAGCAGGGTTTGTTAGTTCTAGCTTCATGCCAGACTCAGGCTCATCCCTCCAGATCTACTTAGGTGTTTTCATATTATCCTTGCTCCCGTTTCTCTAGTGCCCTCCCATCTTGAGTTTGGATAAGGTTTACTGCTTCAGACTCCGCACTATATAACACATGAATGCAGCTGGAGCTGCGCCGGGCTAGTAACCTTTGTGGAGCATCAAGCACTTGCCAAAGATATGTGAGTAGCCCAACAAAAATCTGTTTGCAGTTGGACAGAATTATTGCCTACAGCTATACTAATAAATAAAACAGGCAAGGGCTCATTCTCTAGCCCTGAGGACAAGAAGCACAACATAGCATCCATATGGCTAAAATCTCTTATCCTCACAATGCAGGGTGGCCTCACCCATTCTGTCTAATGGGAACAATCTGTTCCCTGCACTGTTCCCAAGGAGTGTCTGGGCATTGTCTGGGAGAGCACTTGCTGGCACAGGCCAAACTGTGTAAGGGACTGTGCTGGCAGTTAAACAGTATGGATAATCCTAACATAGAGCCTGAACTCTGAAAGTTTTGGCCCTGTTTAGTTAACTAGTACAGAGAGAGCCATTCAGTCCATCTCATCACTGATTGATCCAAAATCAGGATACCTCTGCACATACCCGAAGTCTACAGAAAAGAAGGATACATCCTCATGAAAAGTTAGTTTGCTGTGCAATCAAGAATGCAAAAAGCAGTAGGACAGCAGTACAGGATGTAAAGACCATAGGTCTGTATGCCAACAGTTTGAGAATTCATTTAGGAGAGTAAAAAGCCAGAATGTAAACCCTGGAAATCTTCCTAATTTTTATCCAGTCTTTATCTGTCATATATGCTTATCCAGCAAGGTACACTAAAATTAGGGCAGCAGGAAGATGCTACCTCTTACGAATACTCTTTCTAACATTTCTAATTCATCTGTCATTCTTTTGTACAGAGCAGCATAATTTCAGCAGGAAACTTAGCACATATGCAGTGGAGCCAGATTCTTTTATTTAGGTAAGGTGCATGCATCTGATAAATTAATTTTAGAGGAGAGGGTGTGTTCTCAATCATGCTGCTCCATGGAAGGTGGAGAGTAACAACTCCTACAGTCACATTCACAGATAATTACTCAGGACCCTGGTACTGAGAGGTTGCTGGTACATACAGTAGGACTCTCATCAGTTAATTCCACTCATTTAGAAGCTGGGTCTCCAGACTAAGCTACTTTTCTGAGCCCCTTCTGTACTCAAGAAGAGAGGCATGTAGGCTAATTATCCTAGACTCCAGTATATTCCTAATATGTATCAGATATCTATCCTACAATGAGATAATTTGGTTTCTGCCTCTCTTGATGAAAAATGTTGAAGTTAAGTGTACTACGTACTCTCTCTATCATGCAGCAGTGATTCTGGCGTGTAAGCTACAGACAGGAGGAGGATATCAGATATGGCCACGTGTCAAATGTTTAGTATGTGCTAGTGCACCTCCTGACTTGTGTCCTATAGCTTAACTAGTGGAACTACTTGTCTCCATTGGCTGTTAAGATTCTACGAACTTAACACCGCACCATGATGAGGTCAGGTGGCAATTCTTTTAAGTACCATAAAACCTAAGTTGAGAGCCCAGCTGTTTATAAAGACTGATTATGAAGAATCATGACACAACAGTTTTGAAAACAATAGAGGCCTGTAAAATCAAAACATGATAATGTAATAAATGCTTATAAAATTAAATTGTTACTTTAACACATTTTCTCTACTGATTGCACATTTCCAGATTGCTCCTGTCACAGCTGCCAAAAGTTGTTTGTTTTCACTGTTATCAAGCAGAACAGATAGTGGCTGTAGACCTTCATGTTTTCTAACCAGGTCACGTATTTCCTCATCTTCTGCACACTATAAAAAAACCATCAGACATACATATGATGTAAAAATGTGTAAAATGATGTCTTCAAAAGCTAGCTGTATTACATTTTAACTAGTAAATGCTAATAGAGAAGAAAACATAAATATTATATTCAAGCATCTGAATATGCTAACAACTCACTAAGTGAGTTTGACAGTAAACTGCTCCTGTATATGCAGCACTGCTTGTACTGTCACATTGTCCACTTCAGGGGCAAACAAACAGAAAACCCAAAACAGCTCTATGCACAGGATGCTTTACCTCTCTCCACTGGTTACCTGTGCAACTTAAGGGCTGTACACAAAAAGAGCAAGTAGGAACCTAATTATAATACTAAATATGCAGCTAAAATATTCACAACATCTCTATAATTTTTTACGCATTAGAGAAATAGTGAAATTAAGAAAATTTAAAACCAACAATGACATGAAAACAAAGGGCTAATGCTGGTTCTGATCTACTGATTATAATACAATTACCTTAAATATGGCACTTGCACAATGCATCTGGAGCTCCTCATGTTCACTACTCAGATTTTTCACTAGGTTCTCAATCATGCCTTCTGTCCTTATTGCAAGTCTGTAACTTGGCTAGAAAGATAAACTGCATCTTTTAGACCCTGCATATTAACAGTTAATAGGTCACAATAATAATACAATGCTACAGTTCTAGGGTTTGATATTGAGAAGCCTTGTACTTTACATAAGCACAAGTCATCATTGCCTTGAAAATAGTACTGATGATCTCAAAGGTAAGCAAATACAGACATTCTCGGCAGCGCTCTTCAAATCACCGGTAAAACGAGGTACTGCACTGCCTATCTTGTAGCCACTTGGCTTATGCAGAATGCAGAATATTCTGAAAGGTGTCCAGACTCCCTGCTCAGACCCAAGAAAGCAAAAGATGCTGCAGAATGGGATCAAGAAGTACCCACTCACTTCATCAAGAACCAGCAGCCAAAACAACAAATCTATTCCTAAAACAAGGTTAGAAAAACATGTTCTTAGAATTAACATTTTTTAGTGATATTTTCATCCAAATTTTAACCTACAGGCATTGTAACAGGGGATCATTTTTTAAGTGAGGGAAACATCTGTATAAGAAATGCATTTAGTGTTCCTTCCAAGTTAGGCCATACAAGAAACCCTCAAAAATGACACCTTCTCAACATATACTTACTGAAAGTAAAACCTGCCAGGTTTGTGTCTCATGGAACATGCATAAATATGTGAAATTCAAGGAGCTAATTTTTAATAGACAAAGTGTTTAATAATGTAAAATCTCTTGGAGAATTGTGTCTTTTGTGCCTCAAATTCACCAAGACAAATTATGTATATTTTTTATCTGAAATGCAATACACCTCAAATTCAAATGAAGATACAGAATCATAAACAAATAGAATCATTTAGGTTGGAAAAGACCTTTAAGATCTTTGAGTCCAACCATTATCCCAGCACTGCCAAGTCCACCACTAAACCGCATTCCTAAGTGCCACATCTGCACATCTTTTAAGTAACTCCAGGGATGGTGACTCAATCATTCCCCTGGGCAGCCTGTTCCAGTGCTTGACAACCCTTTTGGTGATAATATGCAATCTAAACCTCCCCTGATTCAACCTGAGGCCATTTCCTCTGATCCTATTGCTTGTTACTTGGGAGAAAAGAACAACCCCACCTGGCTCCGACTTTCTTTCAGGTAGTTGGAGGAAGTGATCAGGTCCCCTCTGAGCCTCCTTCTCTCCAGGCTAAACACCCCTAGTTCCCTCAGCTGTTCCTCATCAGATTTGTGCTCCCTTCCTCAGCTTCATTGCCCTTCTCTGGACACACTCCAGCACCTCAAGATCCTTCCCAAATTGAGCAACCCAGAACTGAACACAGGATTTGAGCAGTGCCAGGATCACTGCCCTGGTCCTGCTGGCTACACTATTGCTGACACAGGCCAGGATGCCATTGGTTTTCTTGGCCTCCTGGGCACTCACTGGCTCATGTTCAGCCCTCCAGGTCTTTTTCCACCAGGCAGTTTTCCAGCCACTCCTCCCCAGCCTGTAGTGCTGTAGGGCTTGTTGTGACCCAAGTGCAGGACCTGTCACTTGGCCTTGCTGAACCTCAGACCACTGGCCTTGGCCCATTGATCCAGCCTGTCCAGATCCCTCTGCAGAGCCTTCCTGCCCTCTAGTAGATCAACACTCCCACCCTTGGTGTGTCTGCAGACATTGAGGGTGTTGAGAGTGCCCTTGATTTCCTCAACCAGATCATTCATAAAGATATTAAACAGAGCTGTCCCACTCCTGTAATCCCTTACACGGCCATGGTAAAAAATATTTGTATTCAAATTTAAAAACTGAATATACTCAAAGTTACAAAATGTGCCACAGAAATCCGCAGAAAAATCACATATATTCCTTCCTTCTATTTGCAATGGATCAGACCCAATGCACAAGGACACTGTAAACCACTCTGCCCTGCACTGCATTGGATCTTCTTGGCCACACCTGCAGGTTAGTTTTGTAGAATTTAAATGCATTGATTAACCAGAATACAGCATCTTAGGTCGCCAAATCTGTAAAGTATGATGAAAAAAATAATAAAAAAAGAAACTGATTAAGGCTTCCATTTCTACTTCTTTTTCTTTCACGTATTACTCCTAGCCTTTTAAATAAAAAATACGTGGCTTTTACTTCAATCCAAGTTGTGACCTTCTCAAAGCAACTTTGATAACACAAAGCATCTACTTTCTGATGGGTTAACTGATCTGATTTAAGTGACTGTAGAATGTAATACTTCCTTTTAGTGGCCAATTTCTTCATTGCTTAGAAATAATTCAGCTATATGTGTTTACTCACCTCTGAGGCACATTCTTGTAGCATGCCCACTACTGGGATTAAGATGTCTGTGTGTGAGCATTTGAGCCATCTAGCTAGTAATGGAATGCCACCAGCTTTACGGATTGCCTTCTTGTTCTTGGTGCTTTTGCTGCAGCTCCAGAGTGCCAAAGCCCCACAGCGTGCTGTTTCAGTGTCTTTGGCTTGGTATGATGATCCTGCTGAAATAGATTCCAACAGCTCAACCTAAAAAAAACACGACTTTCTTAATATCTACAGGGAACTTTGATATCATGCTGCTTTCTAATTATGGTAAACACTACAATAATCATGTTCACAACACATGATGTATTTTTTGAACAAAAATACGTATACGACAAGGGTTCAAATTCTAATGTCTGCTTACCAATTTCTTGATTCCTCCATGTTGCCTTACTGTCTTTCGTGCTCGTTTAAATCTAGCAACATTGGCAATTGTTTCAGCTGCCAAACATTTTAGATCTGTATCTGGAGAGTCCAATATTTTTACCATGGTCTCTATGCCTCCAAGATCTGCAATTGCATGTCTGATCAATACATTTTGACTAATTTCCTTCAGGATTTTTAATGAACCAGTCTAAATAATGAGAAATGATAAAAGTTAAACATTATTTAGGTATACAAAAACATTAACATTATTTAAAATGATGAGTTATTTAATTTTTTTCTTTATATTTAATCGGGAGAGAGAAAGGAAATTGAAAGTCAAAGATTTTTTTAGATGTCTTTCTAAAAAATCTGAATAAAACAAGAAAATACAGAAATGAGAAAAGAAATCAATTTTCTTTATACTCTGTAACTTTGAAACTTGAAAAAATATTCTAATAGAAAAGGCATATTCATTGGTCTTTTTGACAAAGCTAGTTACCTGACATTTAATTTCTTCTGTGTCAAGTAGATTAATTAACACTTCAAGACATCCAGTGTCTTTGATGGCCAGCTGACATGTTTCTTGAGACAGATTTAAATCTCTCATAGAACACAGTGCAATTACAGTAGCTGTTGGATCACCTCCCTAAAATAAAGCAATTAATTAACAGATGTGTAAAGTGCACTTACTACAAAATTCAATCACTTCTACTCGTGTTAGTAAAACTACTACTAAAGAAGAAACATGGTAGACCATTTTGATTCTATGGTGTTCAATAACGCAAACACAGTAAGAAATTGAACTATTGATAAAGACTGCAAATGGCATAAAGATTCAAATGAGTGAATAGCTCAGGTGGAAAATGACTAACATGGCTTGCTGTAAATAGACCAGATTGGATGTTTTTCTAAATGATAAGCTCTATTTCAGTCACTGCAAGTAGACTAAAAGAAAGAAAAAATCAAAGAACACAACACAGAAACTTAAACCATATGACAGTGGATTCTCTTGAACGTATAATATAAGTTTACTGTCAATAAAATCAGGGATGAACCGATGCATGGAAATCAGGAGAGCTGAGCTACCATGTAACTGCAACAGAAGCTGGAGTGCATAAACATTGCCAGCTGGTACTAAGGTGGAAGTTACAACTTAGAGTACCTAGTAAATCAAACTACAGCATCCACCTCCTGCATTCCAGGGAAGCTTTGGCTCCCATCCCGATCTGAACTATGCTGCCCAAGCCCATCTCTTTTAAATGAGAGTTTTGAATCTGTAAAAAATTTTTATCCATCCCTTCCCAGAGGAAAGTGTTCTGCTAAATTGTGGACATCGTAATGAAACATAGAATGTTGAAAAACTGAGTAATGTTTGCTAATATAAAACAGATCTAACAAAACCAGAACTTTCAAAGCGTATGTTTCTTAAATGTAAAGAGAAACAGTAAGACAAATACAGTACAAAAGGAATTCAAATTTAATATGCTTTTCAAGTTATGATAAATGTAGTAGAGAATCACAAGTGAGAAAATACATCCAAAAATAATGTGAGAGAACTACTTCATAAAGCTTCAGACCAGTAATTTACACCAGACAAAACTGCTAATCAATAAAGTACATATTCATAGCGCTTCAAAAATTTTACTTAAATTTCTTGCAACAACAGATACCACAAAATGTCCCCCAAACACAGGTTAAATATAAAGGTAATTTTTAAACATCTGTGGAGGAAGATGCCCACAATTTTTAAAAATTTTTTTTTTTAATCATCTTTATCATCTTGACTTCAGGAGAATGAAATGTGTCTTGCTTTAATAACATATTTTCATCTACTTTGAAAATATGTCCCAGAGTATAAAATAACGTAACAATTTCTCAAACATTTTTCTAGAGAAATCAGTTTATCTACACATATAAAACCCTAAATTATTTTTTTAAAAATCCGTAAAATATGATTACAAAACTACACGAATATTCTGCAGCTCGAAAAACTAACAGTTGTCCTTTTATGAAAGTTGTGGCTTTTTCACATAGATTAGACTTTGATATTTACTTTGCTTTGTATGATAAAAAATTTGCAACTGGTGTTTTAAAAGAAAACTTGTCTTTTTATTATTTTGCATAAGTGTAAGAAGTATATTGCTAACCTGCAAAGTGATGTCTCTTTTTCTGAGGACTGCTTCTCCTACACTGAAACTGCATTGACACGTAATAGTCATCCATAATTCCCTTACCTTACACGTATAATGGTTGGCATATGACATTTAATATGGACCAGGTTTTTAAAAAATAAACAGCTTTTAATTTTCTTACAGTGAATAAAAAATACAACTGTATATACTAAAAAGATATATATGCATGTTATTTTTTAAGCTTCAAAAACTAACACACCACTTCAAGTGTTTTTAATGTAAAACCACAATCAAATATTTTTCATATGTGCTGAAGCATCCATTCTACAAAACAAGACATATGACTGATGGTTTCACCAATTATTTTTTGATTCTTGAAGTTATCATTACAATAAGTCTTGCAGTAGTTACAGCATAGATTTTAACATGCATGGAAATAGTTATCTCTCCATTAAGTTGACATAAAATCTGCATCATGTTGTTACACCATTTGAAATCTGATATGTTGGAAGCAAAATAGACTCTATTGGCATATCAACAATCAATTTTAAGGCTTGAAATTAAACACAGACTTAGTTAAAAAGGTGTCTCTTTTCCTATATATTGGTATAACATATATATCCACAAATTAAATGAAAATAAACCAGTATCAGTGTTATACTACCAGTAGAACATCTTCTGTGCACTGTATGTGTAATGTCTCTGTTACAACACTCAAGCTCGCAACTGAGAACAGTTCGCAACTGAGAATTAAAGAACTACTGACAAGATGAAAGAAGAATGAAAAGAAAAGAAAAACACAAGCAAATATAGACACAAACCAAAATACAGTTACCAAGGAACACACACCATTTTGTTTGGTACTTCTGTAATAATCAAGAGGAAAAACTCTGTTAGTCAATGGCAAGCTTTCAACAAATGGAACCAAGAAAGCAAAAGCATTAAGGGGTCTTTTTTCTCTATTAACCTTCACTATATTCTGCTAATGGTTACTTAGTGCCACGGACGGCGTGGTGAACACTCTGACTATGCTAAGGACATAACTAGTCAGTTAGTACTTAGATAACTTAGATGTTTTCATACTAGATGAGCTCAATGGACTCTGCTCTGTGGTACTGAGAGAATCGGCTGATGCCATGATTAGTTTGCAGAACTGTAGAAAGAAATCTGTTGTTATCAACAGAACACAACACTGATTATCTATCAATATCACAGTGTTGCCAAACAAAAAAGCAAACTTTACAGAGAGACTTACAACCAGATTTGTAACCTTGTAAACTGTAAGATACAAGAAATCCTCCTTCTTCAGTTTGGCACTGCTCAAATTTAAGTACTACATTCATTCTAGGTAAAGTTACAGTGCATTTCAGTTTCCCAAGAGAAAGCAAAATTAAGTAAAAGGAAAATTATACATTTTTTTGGCTCATAAATATCTCTATCAATATGGTACCTATTTGAAAGATGCTCTATTAATTTATTTAATTTGGTTTAGGATTTAAAGTGAACATGACTGAATGCTACCAGAAAATGAAATATTGTTTTACTCTGCATGGCAATGTCAAAGACTTTATTTTTTTCTGTTTAGACCAATGGCTGAAATTTATTTTGTCAGAGTAAAAGTATATTTTCTCTACTGCATTAAGTAAATCCTGGATAGACAGTTAAATGTGCATGTCTGTGATAACAAGCCTATGGCTGAATAACAGGAAAGAAAATTGCTGTTTGTGGGCAGTTTTTTCATTCTTCTGTATAATACCACAGTTTTGATTATGAGTATATATAATCTGAATGGACATTACAATATACTTGACAAAATTAAGACCAAACCTACCAAGTCAATGTATTTTTAAAAAAATACTGAACAAACAAAATAGCATAATGTGATAGCTTAAAAAAAGTAGGTCAAATTATTGTTATATCAGACTTCTTAAATTAGAATTCATTAATGGAACAAAAAAACTCCTAGAAAAAAGAACATTGTTTAAGTGGAATCCCAGCCCAAAGTAACATTGTAATTTTTATAAAACAAGAGATCCAAAACAAATAGTAAAGTACGAAACAGAATTCTTAGTTTAAAGGTTTGTGACTTTTTTATTTTCTGTTGAACTTGACTCTCTTAAGTCACAGACCCTTTTGTAATTTTCTGCTAGAAAATACTTCCAAATCTAAATAAATTTTGATACAGCTTGATGAAAGACTGAGTATTGCAATATAAAATACATAATATACTTCAGCAAGGCGATTTTTCTATGCTAGTGAATCTCTAAACACTCCAAGTTTTGTTGTGGTTTAAATACTAGTTCCAATTTTTCATCTTCGTTTATAAAACATACAAGCTGCAACTTGTTAAGACATGAGTTATGGACAAGTACAACTGAGTTATGGAATAATTCCCTGACCCACTTCCTGAATCTTCTGGCGATCTTTAGCTCCAGCCAGGCAGTATGTAAACCACATAGATTAATATAAATAAAGCCAGTGGAAAATCACAGGCATCACAAAGTTTCAAAACATTCACACTGGACTACAACAATGCACAGAAGCTGCACAGTTTTAGTTGCAGATTAATATCTTGACCCTACACAGTGGCAGAAGTGACACATATATCATGACCCAGATACAGTTTAAAATGTCTTATTTTATGAAATTGAAAATAAATGAGTTTTCAAAAGAAAGAATGTCTATTATTTTCTGTGTGAACCAGGAGGTTTTGTTAGGCAAGCATTGATTCCCTCCTGAAAACTCTTCCAAGACATGTATCCATTCTGTTAGCTTTCCTTTTCTGATTCATAGAAATTGGGTTCTGCTATAGAGGAGGTAAGAGTCTAACAGTTCATGTGCAAACATATGAACTTTTACTTCATTGGACTAGGAATAATAGAATACTTTTCCTAGTAACTTCTCAAACCTCAAACTTGGAAAGAAGTGAAATGGTGACCCCAAAACCACAGAAAACCTGGCCAAGATAATATATAATATCTTAACAGTGCAAGTTTATCTTCTAGTCCGTTGTGAAATTTTCAGTTTAGGGTGCATTTCTTCCCCAGATGCATCTGGACAATTTTGTAAGGACACTTCATCTGAGGAAAAGAAAGCATATGTGTGTTTTAAAAGAACATGTAGAAATTGGAAGGAAATAGGATTGAATGAGAAAGAGAAAAGGGTCTAGTATTAAATTTAGAAAAAGAAAAAAACCCTACACAAACAGCACTACTGTCAACAGTAATTTAACATTGTAAACTCTGACTGCAGGCTTGGAGATGAGACATAGGCTGTCCATAACACAGATGTGCTACCGACCTTGTGTGACAGTGTCAGACTTGCCTGAGCATTTCTGATTTTGCCTAATACTTGGCTCACAAAGAGGATAAAAGCCTTAATGTTATTACAGCCATTTTAATTTTATGTATCCAACTAATTTAGGAAACCAGTGGATGTGAATCTGAGACGAAAAGTTAACGAGGTTGAACTAGGAAGGACCTTTGCCTCTGCAGACTACTGGAGAGCTTGCACACTGTTGAAGCTTTATAAGCACTGAACAGACAGAAGAGACAGTCATTGGCCATTTGAAACTGGCCAAAATTTTTTTTTGCAAGGAAAACAAGACTATAAAAATTGTCTATGAAAAACTAAGAGATAGGTGGTCTCTGGAGAAACAAAACAAACTTAGAAATGGGGATTAGTGAGAGCACAGGAAAAACAAATATGGGTGAAGACACGGCTGAAGCACAGGCACGCTTCTGAGATAACTGTGTGTATAGTGAGCTGTGATTAAGTAGAGCCTAGAATAAAGTGGAACACTTAAAAACAGTGCAGAGTGTTGTCCTTACTACTTAAAACTCTTGCTACCTTTCAGACACAATCTCATTCTAATTACTTAGGAAACATAACAATTTGATTACCTACTTCATGAATATAAAACCTGAAGTCAGATTGAGACAACTGCGGCAATTTACTACTATTTTAGAGGTACTACAGTTATGGTGTCAAAACCATAGCTCACTAATTTCATTACCTGCTTTCATCATAGAATACAACCCTGCAGAAAGAGGAGAATCAAACTTATTTTACATTCTTTTCCTCAGTCCTTTATTTTTCATCTACAATCTCTTCTTTCCCCTTTTTTATGGAATTCTGTTTACTTTTTTTCTTTCTTTCTAGATTGTCTTTCATCTCATCAGCTATGAAACTCTAAGGAATGTGTGACCCTGTGAACATTAATTAAACCTCCACTACACAGAAATTCATCAGAGTTGGTGTTCGTGTTAATGGTCAAAATTCAACTGGTTGTTACGAATTTTATGTCTCTTGGGATGAAGAGTGATTGTATGGTATTTTGAGGAGAGATCTATTCCAGTGCTTCAGAGTTGCCAATTATAATAATAAATTGAGAGTTCACCATTTGGCAGTATTTTCTACCTAGTAAAGTTATCATAAAAATATTTCTTTTTCATGATCAGCACTATCTAGGTTGTTAGAAAATACATATCTTACCTATAACATATTTTTATTTCCTTTTTTTTTTCAGTAATCACATTCTTTACTGAACTTTAAAATAAAATCTTGGCTAGCACTGGAAGATGGGAGCAAGAGACGTTCATGAATAGTAGACAACAGAGTAATATGAAGGCTGACAAGTTTGCCAAAGCTGATGGGTGAGCCAAACACATGCCAGGAAACACTAGCAGGTGGCACAAAATTATGTCACATACATTTGGTATTTGCTGAAAAATAACAGCCTTAGCCAAACTAAAGAAAAACTTATTTTTCATCTTGATTTTTCTGTCCAGTTAAATAACCTCCTTCAGATTATCCCACCAAATACTTTCATGAGGGGAGGGAAAAGATTTGTTGTTAAACATTCTACTAGTAAGGTGAGTTGGTCAAAGTTGCTCACTCCTAAAAAAAAGGCATTATACAGAGATAGAGTTATTACATGTACAAAAATATTTTGCATGCATTTATATATGCTTATTATGTATTTACCAGCTAAAATATAATCTCGTGCAAGTCTTGCCAATAAGATATTATAAAGAAAAAACAGTTAGCTCTTATCCACAGATTGTAGAAAAAACTTTGACCTACAATATATGTCCTACACAGATTAGGGACTTTTACTCCTCCTATTAGATTCTAACATTTGCATCTATCATACATACAGGGTCAGATTTCAAGACTACAGGAACATCCATAAACAACAGAGATTTCAGACTTTTTCTGTAAGAATGAAAAAACTTTTTGAGAATTATTACAATGTGCAAAATAAGCAAACAAATGTCTGGTACTTCAGTAGGTAAACTGTAACACTAACACTGTTTTTCCTTGTCTTACTAAATTCAAAATTACTTTTTTTGTAATTTACTTTAAACAATTAGTATTTGAAGACTATTTACTTCTATTTATTCCTTTGTGTGGGATGTCCATGTCTTTTTCTGAGGTCCTGTACGTTAGAACAAAATAGAATTACTTTTCTGCTAATCCCAAAATACAATCAATTTCTTCATGCATGGCTCATGAAGCTGATTTAAATTTTTATAATGAGCAGTAGTGCAATCTTAATAATATGGAATGTTTCCAATACCATTATAACTTAAGAAAGCTATACTTTTCCAGAATGCAGTTTAAAAATACTGTCTGTCCTCTATTGCATGTAAATTTTGAGAAAAATCTCAAGCCACATCAATGTCTTCACAAGCGCTGTAAATTTATCACTGGTTCTTATAAAAGAGTTGCTGTATACATCAGCTGCTAAACCACAAAATTTTCATTTGCACATGGGCTCCTAGGAGCTGCTGTCCAAGGCCACACTCAGGAACATCCTTCCTGGCACCTGTGCAGTGCCACAGCCTTTCTCCATCTCCTGGGCCTGGCACAGGATACAAACAGCTAGGGAGGGACAGCAGATTTGTTCACCTATGATTCCAAAGTAGAAAAGAAACACAGTGCTGTTCTGGGAATGAGGTCTTTTGCACTGGAGTAATTCCAAACAGATATGAAATTAATAGATATTTTACATGAAGTGTGAGATTTGACTGGTTTCACTAGCATATGCCTGAAATACAGACAAAAGTAGAATGACTTTCCATGCAAGAAACTGAAGGATGAATTCTGTAACTGACATGGTCCTGCAGAACTCCCTTCATCCTCATCCTGGCATAGGTGTACGTATCAATCATGTCCTTACAGGGAACCAAAATCAAACAGTACAAGTTCTTAAGGGATTAAAGACTTATTCTGGATATTGGCGTTATTCCTGGCACAGTCGCCAGCCCCAATTCACCTCTCAGCATCTCAGTTTTATCATAAAACTGGCAATAGCTAGTGCTCAACAGTGGGCAGCGTGAAGCCCAGCTCTCACCATTTTTTTTCTTCTTTTTTTTTTCAGTGAACAGCCCCAGCTCTGCCACAAAGAATATTCTGCATTTCTACCTGATGTTCCCCATTTCTAGTAAAAGGATAATTGAAAAAGATGACCCCTTCATCCTACTCCTAAAATTATTCAGATGTAAAATGTAGTCCTTCCTCTAGAAATCCAATTCTTCAGAAGCACCAATTTAATAAATAATGTTAAATCTGAAGTAGGCTGGGTGAATCTCACTGTTACAAATATCAACAGAGCACTTAATTCCAATTTTATCTACTCTGGCCCCAAAGGATGCCTAACACAAGGCCATCACCAAGCTCACTGGTCTATTTTTCTGCTCTTTGTTAAATCAACGGGGAGGCATGGCAGGAACACATATGCTCCATCTCCTACTTCACAGCCCTGGGAAGATTGAAGGTAGGACAAGGAGCCAGACCACAGAAGCAGCTGCTTCCCAGCGGAACAATTCCAACCTGGATACTCTTTCCCAGAAAGGAAGGGGAGTGGAGAAGGGCAAAAAGTCAGAAGGGAATTTCCCCAGTGCTGGAATTTTCTCTCCATGAAGAGGAATACAAGTACAGAGCCCACAGGCACAACTCAACAGCATCTCGCAAGCTTGCTTTATACAAAGAGCAACTATCTTTTTAACATTTAATGACAATCTAACATTATACAAAAAGTATCTTTCAGGTTTTATGGGAGTTTTTTGTTTGTAAATTGATTTATAGAGTCTTGCTGAATTGTGATTCACATTAGCAGACATTTGAAAAATGACTGCATCTACAAATTATTGTATTTTCTTGGTATCTCAAACATCTATTATTTAAGGCATTTTATTAATTTTTTCAGATGGGCAAACAACACAAGCCCTTTGAAATTTGTGCTTCTATATAAATATGCTTGTAGATGCTTAAATAACACAGTCATAAATCTATTTTCTCTTATGTTGCATGTGTCATGAACACTTGCCTATATGAACAACAAGAATGCCAAAAAATCTCCCAAGTCTGGCCAGAAGCACAGTATTTATACTTGAATTAAAATGAATTCCATGTGCAAGCTAAAGTAGCACTCTATCAATAAAACATTTCAACCACTGTCTGTGGTATGGCACTGAAGCATCTTTTTTCAGCTTAATTTGACACTAGGGAGTTCTTGCTTTATGTAGCAAAGACTGAACACAGAACTATTTCAAGTATATCTTCAAATACTTAATTTAATTTATATCTAACTTAAAAAACTATTGGAAGACTCAGGTGCGTGTGAATACATAAACAAGTATATATTTGAATTTTCACAACAAAACTTTTTCATATTATGGAATTTTATATTATAAACTTCTTAATGGGTACCCACTATCTGATCAAAAATGATGCCCTGTCATTTCCTAGTTCTAAACCATTATGTAATTTTGCTTGTTGACAGCTGGAACAAAATATACTCATTTCTAAAACAGAGGTGCATTAAAAATATGCTTTCCTACTTGTCATTCTCACTCTTCTTTCAGAATGGTTTTATGCAAATATAGATATGAATTTCAATACTGATTTAAGTTCAATACTAAAATATAAACATGACTATATGAAGAATCTAGAGAGGAAAGGGAGTTTGAGAACTAAGTAACCAGGAGAGAAGAGCTGTGTCAGTAGAGGGTGGTACATGAATAGGCCAATCAAAAGATTAGGTGGGATTCATCAACAGTAATGAATTTCAAGTATCCTCTCCAGAAGGACCTTGAGTCTTTATTAAAAAGTAACATGGTTGTTTCTCTGAGCTCTCAGAAAAGCACAGAGTTGCTTCATAACACAGACAGAAGCAAGCTGAAAGGTTATTAGCAAACTGAAAGGTTTGAAAACAACCTCTCAAACTGTAAATACATGCAAGTTGGGAGAATTCTATAATGCAAAATGCATACACGCTGTATTCAGAATTAGGAATAGCTGAGCAAGTTACATGCTCAAAGTTACATTTGCAAAGGGTTATTTTATCGTAGCCAAAATGACAAAAATATAGAGGTTCAACCTAGAAAAGATAAATGTAGACAGGCTTGTATTATCTGTTTGTCTGTGTCTCTTTGCCAGGTCCACTAGAAGGCCCCACAGACATGAACTGAGAACAAGTAGTGTAAGTACTCTGAATACATTTTAAAAGACTGAGTTACTCTTCTACAATAGTTAAAAGGACTGTGAGGAGCCAAAACTTTGCTTATTCCTCACAAGTATTTAATTGTAGAATCATAGAATCATAAATGTTGGAAAAGATCTTCACGATCATCGAGTCCAACCTTTGACTGAGCAGACATCAACTAAACCACAGTACCAAGTGCCACATCCAGTCATTTCTTGAACACTTCCAAGGATGGTGACTCCACCACTTCTCTGGGCAGCCTGTGCCAATGCTTAACAACCCTTTCAGTGAAAAATTCTTCCTGATGTCCAGCCTGAACTTCCCCTGGCACAGCTTGAGGCCAGGTCTTCTTGTCCGGTCTCTGGTTGCCTGGGAGAAAAGGCTGACCCCTACCTGGCTACAACCTCCTTTCAGGCAGTCAGAGGGAGTGATAAGGTCACCTCTGAGCATCCTTTTCTCCAGGATAAACAAGCCCAGCTCCACCAGCTGCTCCTCGCATGACTTACACTTTCTGCTATACCAAAGGCCAGCACCATCATTTTATCAGTCGGATGTGTATACTCTGTAGTTGTACTCAAAAAAATAAATAAGCCAGGGCTTTTATTAGCAACTTAACAGAACATAAATTCCAGCACAAACTTGTAAAGGAACTTCTCCTGAGGGAAAAACATAATTAGAGTTTTCCAGAACAGTAAAGGGATGTTGGGTTTTTGATCTGTTTCAGACATATTCAGGATTCTAACTATATGTATTTATAGGTTCCAAAAGATTTTCAACAAGCCTGTGTAAAAACCTTTTTTTTGGTTTGTTTTAGAAGATGCCTGTTTATCATACATTTTCTTGTCCACTAAAGCATCTATCCAGACACAAGACCATGTTAGAATTATTTCAGACATGCATTAATCATAGTTGATGAAAGACTTTAGGCAACTATTCAGTTTTAATAAAAACTCTTGAAAGTTATTATCCACATAAAGAAATCTCTTTGAAAGTTCCATACAAAAAGAAAAGCAGAAACCCAATAATTAATAAAGAGATTATGCCATCTTACATTTTAAATAACACTGAACAGATGGTTTCATCTAAAGGGCTATATAAGCCAAAAATAGCAGATTAAAAAGAAAGTGCATGATAGGAAAGTCCACAGTTCCAGGATTTGAAAATACTATACTGCAGGGCTATATGAAATAATGAAAGTGGAAAGGATAAGGAACTGGTCTGATGTCCTCAAGCATAATTTTTTATTTTTTATACAATTTATCAATGCTTACTTACTTTTACATATCTTGCAAGTTTCTGAACTCCCCAGTATTCTGGTGACAAATCGGTGCCTCCTTCCTGACGATGTATAGGCTGCTCATCTTCATCAGTCTCTGAAGAACTTTCACCAACATCTTCAAGGCTGCTTGATGTTTTACTAAAATAAATAAACAGAATCACCAATTTCAAATAGTTATAAACTAATATGGACAAGCACATTTCAAACAGGTAGGACAACACTGCCTAATAAAAGAACTAGAAAAATACAATTCACATTACCAAATGGTAAGTGTAGTGATAATTACGGTAGGTAGGGAAAATAAAAATTTAAAAATGGAAGGAAGAAAATAAGTTACCCATACCATTTTGAAGTCTGTTGAATTTTAACAGTTTTAGATTTGCCACTGGCTGTCTTTTTTGTAGTCAGAGGTACAGTACTACTTTTCCCTTCTTCTTCAGAGTCTTTTTTTGAAGCCTTTTCACTACCAGATTTGGGTTTATTTAAAAAAAAAAGAACACAGAAATTATTTTTTCCAGAATATTCTTCAGCATATTGTGATTCAGAAAACTCCTGACTGTCCATGCATTAACACTTTTGGATGGATGATTAGTTCAATGAATGTCTCTGGTTGCTTTTTGAACTCACATAAACAAATGAATTTACTATCTTTTGGCATAGAATTTGAGTGCTTAGCTATGTGGTGCATGAAGAAGTATCTTCCTTTGTTCTGAACTGATCTCACTGGTTCATTTTCATTTGATGCCCTTTATTTTTGTCCTAGAACATACAGTGACTATGTGTTCCCTATTTACCATCCCCAGACATTATTTTCTGTATCTTTCTTCTTTAGTCATCTTATTTCTAGGCAGTTTTGGTCTGCCTAGTTCTTCCACACACTGAGATGTTCCATAGCTTTGATCAGCTGAATACAATATATATTACTTTCCTCGTATTCAAAAAAAACTTCTAGTCCTAGCTGGCCACAATCTCTAGTGTTTCTTTTGTCCCTAAATTACAATGTCGTGAAAGCAAAATGTCTTTTTGAGCCTCGGCTGGTCGCTCTATCACAGTCACAAGAAAAAAACAGATTATTTATGATTACAGTCAATTTCACTACATCAAGACTTTAACAATGACTGTAGAAATAGGTTAGCTCTTGCTCTGGAAAGCCAATTTTTTTTTAACTGATAACCATAGGTCACATCCAAAACCTCTTTAAAATGTTTCTTGCAACTTGTTAAATTGGCAGACTTGAGAAAGGTAGTATTTTTTGTAGGATGACATTGAAAGGCTTTTCTGCAGATACTCCTCTTCCTCCACTAACACAAAATCAGGAAACATGAAATCACAACAGAGTTCTGATTTCAGAAGAAAAATCCAACAATATCCAATATACGTATACTCTATTTTGGGTGTTCAAGCTTTGAGACAATCTCATCAGTGAATACCATTGCTAAGCAGAGCTAGAGAAGTAGCTCATACAATAAGAAATCATTATAAAGTGGTAGTAATAAATAAGATTCCTTCTGATTTTCCATCCTGGACCTCTTTTACCTCCCTCAGAAACTGTGGTTTAGATTAGGTTTTCTACTCTGTCTTGCTTTAAAAGGCATTTTACAGCGAAAATACAATGATATCACAGCCCTGGAGGACCAGTACTGCAGATGATTGCAAGTTTTCTTCCCTGCCTTGCTGTGGAAATGATCTGATGACGTCAAAGCTGTCACATGACAGAAAAAACCTGAGAACTCTCTTTGGTGGTCCAAACTCTCTCCTTAGAAATTAACGTTTAGTCAGCTTTGTTTTATTCCTCCTAACTTAAGACAACAATGGAAACCTGTAACATCCAGCCAAATCACTACCACAGTTCAGAGAGATCTATAAGAAAATTCAATTTTAAAGATAATTACTTATCTTTGGGAAGCAGAAAGCCCAGTACTCTTCCACTTCATACATGGTTTTAACCTCTGGCCAGTGGATCCTCCCCCTGCTGAAGAACTTTTCCCTTTCTCACTTACAGTCTTTTCTGTAAAATCGTGAAGGCTCTGTGATTGGCCAGAAACCTCAGCACCTTCCACATGCTGATAATTCTTCTCCTGTTCTTTGAAAAAACTATATTCCTAATAAAAGGAGACATGGTTTGTCACTCATTGCTATATGAATAATGACTATTAAAACAGTAAGTTATAAGCACAATTCTAGGACTCTGTGCTTAAAAATTGTATGCATTGAATGTAGAATTAGATTCCAAGCACAAAATTATATTGTCTTTAAAAGAACAAAACATTAATTTGGAAAGCAGCAGTTATCATGTGTAAATTGAAGTCTTTTAAGTAAATCAAGTTGATAACTTTGGAACTTCCAGAACATTCTTGAGTATCTGGTGTTGTTTGATTTTTAATATGTCAAAAATCTGTGACACAAGCATTTTTATAGAACCTAGGTCCAAATGAGTTTCAAGATTTAGAATTGCAAAGTCAGCCATTCTGCTTTCAATGGATCATTTACATAAAAACTATTTCCCTGCATAAAGGATTTACAAAAAATTCCCACAAAAAAGTAATGAATATAAAACTGAAAATAGGCTATCATAAACTGCTAGACTTCGGTTCCAAGTAATTTAATTTGATATAGTTTAGAACTAATATAAACACATTCCTTTTTTTTTTACATCTTCTGCCTCTCAGGACAAAACGTTGTTGAACAAGTCACATACAATAATGGAGCTGAGTGGCACCTACCAATCCTTCAGCTGTCAGTGTCTAGTACCATGGCCGATCAATAATATACAGAACAGAAAGGACTCTTGTCAACTCTTATTCTCTACTGGAACACATTCAATTTTTACAGGAAAGTCAACATAGGATCGTTACTTATTATTATTATTGTTATTGCAGCTGTCAGTACCAGATAGGTGAAGACATTCCTTTATGTGTCTGATTCAGGGCAGTTTTAAGGAGACTGTCACAGTAGGGTCTGTTTTCAACGGGTCCCTGATGAGAATCGGCTGTTGACGCCTTGCCAACTCAAGTGTCTAATTCCAAACTAACTCATGCTAATTCTCTCATTCTGAAAAAGTACTCTAGACAAGACAATTTAGCACATGATAAACTAGACAAACCACAGGGGAATTGGTGCTGTAGTTTGATCAGTTAAGCATACTTTAAAAAGTATGTTTGCTACAGCACTATATGCCAACACAGCAATTCCGAATGTTAGTTTAAACAAGGCCAGGCAGATATTATAAAAGTTAATTGGTTTTGCAACATATGTGTATGTAATGAGCTTTTTGAAGCTCTCTTCTCTTCAGAAAATGAATCAAAACTGTTTCCACTTATATTTTACTTCATTTAGGCCAACTTGGAAATATAGCTTTTCCCTGCATTTCATAGTTCTAGAGCAGAGAAGATTTTCCTTCAGGTACAAATGCGCTGCAGCTCTATAGTATCAACTTGTTTAAATTCTAGTTTTAGAAAGCAGAATGTACTAAACCAGGTCTTCAGCAAGGCAAGAGAATATGAAATTCCTAAACTACTAAAAAGGTATAATGTATACTCATCTGCATAAACTTATTTACACAGCCAGGGAATACTGAGTGTGTGATTTACATGAAAATTGAAGAAAAACAGGATAAATTCTATTTATTTTCTCTTATTTAATAAGTGAACGCAATTCTTAATATACAATACAATATATTCATAAGTTACAGTATATTCATAAGGACAGAAAACTAGTAAATAAAGGTATGTTATCTCTATTACCAATAGTAACATTAATCTATATTAACATTTAGGATTAGAGCAGAAAAACCAGTAAAATATTACCATATTTTACCTTTCATGAGCCTCAAATGAAGCCAAATCACTGCAAATACATTAAGCCAATGTCTAAAAACATTCATATGTTTACCTATTTATGAAGTGTAAATATTAAGTGTAAATATCTAGGTACAACATTAAAAAAATACTTGCCTACTTAATACCCTTTCAAACAGAATGACTCACAAATCTAATTCCATTACTGTTAATATAAGCTACTGTATTTACGTGCACAACTTGGAATGCTCTGTTGCTTCAAACTGTCAAATGTCTGTTTCTCAAAAAAAAAAAATCAGCCCTATATCCCAGAAAATCAGAACTAGAGGATAATTAATTCCCCATTAATTACTTCCTTCTTTCAATAATTAAAATTGTATTTAAATAACTCTAATAAAACTCCTGACAGGTTCTGGCCTGTAATGAATTTTACCACCAAGTTAATCTGTTAAAGCCACACTAGAAATATGAAAAAAAAAATAGTTTTATCAGGAACAATGAAACAACTAAAATTGTAGTGGTAATGCATGATTCTAGCTAGTACAGAGCTCTAAATAAAAGCCAAAACACTTGCATTTTACAGTGTCTGAAGCAAGACAAAGTGCGTAAGCTGGATACTTAACTCTCAGCTCTGACAGTTAAATCAGGCAGCTCTCATAAAAAAAGTTGGGCAATTATTTATGTTTGGGTTACAAAGAATGAAAATAAAAATTTAAGTCGTTTTGATCACAGAAAAATATTGTCATAAAAAGCTGACCTTTTCCATACAGATATCATATTTTCCTGCTTTAACATTTCCATTGCTCCATAAAGAACAATACCAGAAGACAGGCAAAACATTTCATGCAAAATTAGAAGCTGACCTCACATGTTGGATCAAACCCCACCATAAAGTATGATAGAACAATACATGAAATGGCATATTATTTGCTATTTACAAAAGAAACATATTTATTAGAAACTGAAACAAATACTAATTTAAAAAAGCACTGCAGTCTTTAAAATTCTTCACTTCATCTTAGATTTACCTTTGATAAAGAACATAAACGTTCAGCCAGGTTTACAAGGTAATTCTTACCAATGTATATTTGCACAAAGAAGCACACCCAGTATCAATAAATACATACCTGTTTAGCCATATTTTCTACAAATCTGGGTGATTTCTCCCTTAAAAATGTGACTATGTCTTTATATAGATCACTTTTTCTTTCATAGTCAATATCTTTACCCTTTAGCTGACCCTTAAAAAGAGAACACATTTAAAATTGTTAATAGTTATGCCTTACACAGGTAATTTAATCTGCATCATAAAACAGTGCAAAAGAGCACCAAGGTCATACTGTAATGAATTAGATAAAGAAGTCTCATGCTCAGCAGAGAGGACCAAACTTCAAAAATGCTTCATAAAGAGGCATGGATCATCTCCATGGACCACAACAGAAGATGAAGATCTTACACAGAATTTTGCAGGCAATAACCATCAGTTAATTGTACCCTGTGTAGTTCCACTGAAAAGAATTTATGGCTTGTGGCAAACAATCAAGTAAATATGAGTTTCCCGTGCAGTATGGCAGATGTCTAAAAGGCACAGAAAATAACGTGACCTGACTGCCTGAGCTTTATGAGCTTCATCTATTAAAAATGTGCCAAGTCAAAACTTCCCTGGATTTTTCAACTCTTAGGAAATCAGTCTGTGGAGTTATGCCTGATGGACATCAGCCTCTCTTCAAAATGAATGTAAGAGCTCTGGTCACCACTTAACACATGCAAGGGACTAAATAAAACCCATCTTTAGGTTTTAGGAAAAAGGTAGCCAAAAGGAAAAGAAGGAGAAAAGAGAGAAGTCATTTCTAAAGAACTTCTGCTGAAAGAAGAAGGAACGGCTTATCATTTATAAAAAGACCAAAGCAAGCTCTACTAGCCTCACATAATAATATCACACCTCAGATCAAGAGCAATGAGGCACTATAGAGGCATCGAGTCCCTCAGTACCTTTAAATAGGAATAGTGTGAAGAACTGTTATTTAAAGACTAATCAAACACTGCAAAGAGTGCAGAACACACTCCTAGTATAAAACTTACAGAAAAAGCACTTAAAACATATGGGCAAACTAGCATACACTTACTACTGTGGCTTTCCCTCCTGTACAAAAACACTAGCTCTGCAGGTCTTACAGCCCAATACAACCACCCTCAACATGACTGAGTTTTGATTTTAGCTCATAAAAATATTCATTACTCAATGGTATCCTTTATTATTACTTACTCCATTTAAAAACACTCCTGCTGTGCTGCAAGTGATATACAAAGGATCAGTGTCATGTGGTTTGATGACTAAATAACAAATTTCTCCATGCACTTGTCTCCAGGGAGGAGCTCGGCATCCATTAGAGAACATGTAATCTGTAATAAATTAGCATTAGTGTTCGTATCCAGTTTAAAAATATGCTAATAGTTATGCTTGATGATTAATGTTACACGTATGCAAATCAAATTCCAAAAACAATACCTTGCTCTTAAGAATTCATACTGTTAAGTATTAATCATCCAAAACTCTGTGACCCATGGCCCAATCCAACCAAGAACTATAACTTTGCTTAGCACCTTTCAGGATCAGGGACTCATTTCTCTTCCTCTGCTTCCATTGAAAATATTCATATCATTTAATTTAATAATATAGTTGAGAGATTATTTCTGTATGTAAAGGCTGAGGAACACCACTGCATATCAGAAAATACTTTTTATTTTACTTTACAACTTCAAGGTAGAAATAAACACTTTGAATGTATTACTGAAATTAATTCAGAAAATTTCACACAGAATTCTAGCACATGTAAATGTGAGATATGGTCAGATTTGTACCTGATGTATATTCCAGTGATTCCAGTACGGTATCTTCTCCTTGCCCAGAGAAATTCTTGAGAAGATTCACTTCATTATTTACAGCAGTTGGATTCAGTCTTACATCTCTGCAATTAATAGAAAATGGTCCGATATGTATTCATTGAAAAGGATGTACTCAGAGAATATTACACATTTTTTTTCATTTACACCGAGTCTTAATAGAAGCAACAAAAATATGAACATGGGTTATCTTCCATCTTCTTAATTTTGTCTATAGGCTAGTGAAATTTTAGTTCCATACCTAAAGCAAAGTCCTTGTAACTCTGGAACAGACTCAATGTAATACTTAATACTGTTCCATGAAGAAAAAAACAGTTCCTTGAAAATATTTAACTGTGACTTTGTTGTTTGTACAAATCACTTCAATTTGCTAAAAAAATGCAAAACATATGCAATAAATGCAATAAAACCCCCACACTTGTGGGCACACATGTGCATATCCACACCGATAGAAAAAACTTCAGGAAAAAAAGATTTTTCATTAACTTTGCAAACAGTGAAAATTATTTCAATAAATTTCTTTGTCACACCAAAAACACATGTTGTGGGTTGAAACAAATTTGATTTAACAATAAAACAAAAAAATGTACTGCCCGAGATGCTTAGCTTCTATTTGAAATGCACTTACTGTGAAATCTGTTTCAAAGAACTATTAAGCAGTTGCAAATCCAGCTGATGAAGAAGAAGAAGGATTTTCATTTTCAGTTCTGTTTCAAGATCAGATTCTTTTTTCACTTTGTCAAATAAATGCAAGATGGACGTATCTTCTCCTTCAACAGTCCCATATTCAGGGCCAAGAATTTTCACTATAGGATCTCTGTTAGCTGTAAACATGAAACAGAATCATGTCATGTGCTACTATGTTTAAAAGGATCAGGTAAGACAAATTCTTTTTATTTCAATTGCTCAATGATTTTGAGGCTATTAATTTACAATAAAAAGTTTATAATGTGCATAGCTATTCATCAAACATTACTGTATGATATATTCTTTCATATCCCTCTACTGTAATTTGAAATGTACTTTTAAGAATATGAAAACATTAAGAACAAAAAGATTTTTTTTCTTAACAAACTAACTCCTTTTCAAAGCAAAGATTAAGATTCATTCAACCAAGGGGTGAATATTAAATAGTTCCTTTTACCAACACTCCCCTTATCCAAAAATATGCCTGGCTGATTTCCAAAACAGGAAATCAATAGGCTTAACTCACTGAAAACTGATCATTTTGGAAATGTAATTTAGTGTTAAAGAACATCTTTAGGTTTTCTAGCAGCATTCCCAATGGCCCCATTACTTCCTCAGCTATGCCAGCTGTTCTTCTTGGTAAACAGTGACATAACTGCATATCAATGTGTTTTACAAAACCATTTTGCTCTGTTCCTGCAAATGAAGTCCCATGCATCTGTGAATGGCTCTGCATGATACCCTGTCCATATTATTCTTCCCTAATATTCATGGTTGATCAGTTGCAGGAACCATAATTAGTGGCTCTGAAACTTGATCCAATATGAGTATTTATACTTTATTAAGGCAGTTTCTACTAATATTATCAAAGAATACCACTGATTTCTTCTACCTCTAGGTAGGAGAATGATAACTAGTTTAGCATATCAAGAGTCTTGTCAGTTTGAAAATCTAGGACTTGAAGATGACACAGTAGAAGAACTCGTACCTCTGTTTTAAAGCCATTGTGAGAAGGAATCTGGAAGTGCTCACAGTGAATCTTGTGCAGGTAAGAATGCCTTTAAGCATATTATTTTTTCTTTGGCTATCTTTAAAGGTAGCATTTTAAAGGAGTATTAAACTACATAGATAGGAAAATCTGTTATTTGCCTCAAATAAAACATTCTTTTTTTTTCAAAACTCAGATCTACTGTCTGTTGCAATAGCTGGCATATTACTCAGCATACATGAATTTGTATATGAGATTCAACAGTTTTATTTAACTTTATTCCAAATTTCTGGGTTATTAATTTCTATGTAAATTAAAGAAGAAATAGAAACTCCATTATGTTCTGGATCAGCACTTTTAGCCACCTTCATGAATTAACACCTTCTCATATACTTAAAATGAAGGCATATCTTCCTTCCTGGACATTTCATAAACATGAACTGAAGAAGACATATACTCCTTAAGAAAGAGGAGAGACGAAAAAAAAAAAGAAGAAAGAAAACCTTCAAGGCATGCCTGTGCTTCCTTTAACTTTTTTTCCATAGCAATTTGTAGCAAACGGGACAGCTGGTCAAAACTGCGAACTCTGAGAGTTGATGCCGAGAGGACAAGCAATGGTTGGCCATCTTTACCTTTGGCTTCAGACTGAACAGTTGCTTCACTAGAAAAATTAAATTATATCTTTTTAAAATAAGAACTTTAATTGAGAAGAATCTTGAATGTTATTCAAGCATCACATGATAAAGCATGATATACAATTTCTTTAAATTGTGTTTCAGAAAACTTCCAAGGTAAACCAATTTATTTACAGCACATCAGCAGATAGATAGGCCCAAAGCAAACTGTGACTCCATGGGAAGCCCACACTAAGATGGCTCCTGGAAGGACCCATGAACCTATGGAGAAGGGAGACCACGCTGGAGCTGGCTTGCTGCAGGACTTGGGACCCTGAGGGACACGCACACTGGAGCAGCCTGTTCCTGAAGGACTGCATCCCATGGAAGAAACCCATGCTGGAGCAGGTTGTGAAGACCTGCAGCCTTTGGAAAGGACTCACACTGGAGAAGTTTCTAAAGGACTGTCCTGTGGGAGGGACCCCATGATGGAGCAGAAGAGTGTGAGGAGGAAGAAACATCAGAATAAAACTGACATCAACCCTCATTCCCTGTTCCCTTGGGCCACTCGGGGGTAAGGAAGTAGAGAAAATCAGGAGTGAAGTTGAGCTTGGGTAGAGGTAGGTGTGGGACAGGTAGAAGGTTTTAAGATTTGTTTTATTTCTCATTATCCTACTCTGAGTTTTGATTGGCAGCAGATTAAATTAATTTCCTTGACTCAAGCCTGGTTTGCTGATGACAATGACTGGTGAGTGATCTCTCCCTGTCCTTATCTCAACCCATGGGCCTTTCATTGTACTTTTCTCTCCTGTCCAGCAAAGGAGGGGGAGAAGCTTACTGGATACCTGGCAACTAGCCAAGGTCAACCCACCCAACAGGAGCAACTCCTAACACCAAGAGAAATGACACAGTTAATCACTGCTAGACACATGTTGTAAAAAATCTTAGGACCAGACAGGGCAAGTTGTATAGATCACTGGCTAAACAGGTTAGCATCACAAACAAGACAGAATTGCCTCAAACTCTAAAAAAGCAAGTTTTTACACTCTACTAATTTCAGCTCAAAATTTTCAATATATATCAACAAAACCCCCAGCTGTTTCAGCCTCCCAAACACTATAAGGTTTTGTTTATGCTAAATGAGGAAAATATTTCTTCATAATTCACCATCTGCATTTGAAAACACACTGCAATTCAGACTTACTTGATCTCATAACCCTCCCCAAACGCTGAACAGTCCAACTGCGTTTTCCACTCAAGGGGCTCTCTGAAGACAAACGCTGCTTCCTGAGGATGCTTAGTGCTGAAGTCCTCTGCAAACTTAATAATTTGATTTAAAAGGGATTCGTTCAAAGGGGTGATTTCAAGTGTGCCAGTTCCAGAGCCAGCAGCAGTCCACTGAGCCGCTCTCGCCAATGCCACTCCCATGGTCTTGGTCAGTGTCACCGGAGCCCACCTTGGCAACAAGACCCTGTCACAGAATGACCAAACCGAGCTCTCAAATGGTTAAATATGCTGTGGCTGCTATGATTTGAAATAAACCTATCTAGGAACGACTAGATTCTTTTGGAGCAGGGCCACAGCGGAGCCCGGGGGTCGCACGCAGCCCGCCCCGCGTTCGGCCCTCACCTCGCCCCGCCATGGCCGGCGGCGTTGCCGTGGGGACGGGCCGGCGTTACCGGGACAGCGGGGACAGCCGCGGCCCCGGCCGGCGTTCCTCGTCGGAAGGGAAGGGGAGCGACACTGGAACCCGTAAAGGTGGCTGTGTGCTTTTTGTGTGGAGTTAAATAGTGGAGTAACTAGAGTTACCTTGCACCGGAGGGTAAAGGCGACCACCGAAAGGTTTTTAGCTTGACTTCTAACCAGTACAGCTTAAACCTTTCCCTGGCTGTCAGCGGTTACGGGAAAACAGCTTTAATTAATAAAGGTTAAGATTGACCACTTTTAGTTCTTGAGGCAGTGTGACAGATCGTGCTTGAAATGCTTTTTGTTAAATGAAATGTAATGTGTAATTAGTATTTCTTGAAAGAAGTGAAGGAAATAGGTGAGGGCAGTGCCAGTGAATAAAGTCCTTTCACATACTGAAGACAACACAGCACTGTACACACACAAATAGACAGCCCCAAACACAGACTGGAAATTTACCCTATTTCCCCAATCCTATTATCAATTCATAAGTTGATGAATGAGCCATCGCTTTGGATAAATTTTTGTTACAAAGTTCCTTCTGAACTCATCATGCACTGGGTCATCTTTTGTACCACTGAGCCAATAAGAACTATATTCTCCGACTTCCCTACCCGCTTGTAAATTACCCCTCCAGTTTCCCCTCCAGTTTGTCTCCATCAAAATCTCTGTCAGATGATAAAAATTGGACTTAGATTTGACCTAGGAAGGAATGGCTACCTGCTGTGCACTGACTGAAGTTAGGAAGCTATGGCCAGCTTTCCAGTGTATGCGTCCTTCTGAAGACACAGGAAAATAATCCTTTCAAGGACAGTTCAGCAGGAGTACCCAGCTTCCAACACCAGAGACAACATAGCCGAGAGTTATTTTACCAACTGAGAACTCAGCCGGGTAAGAAACCTCTAACAATGAGGAAGGTCATGGAATGTATGAGGGGTGTATCTCAAAGAATAACAGCACGGGATTAATACACTTTTTTGCATGGAGATGATTGTCCGTGTACATTTTATTTACCAAAACTTTCAAGCAGTAACTGAGTATAACTACATGCAGTCTGCACATGAATGGCTTAAGAATAGGATTGGCTTTTCTTGTTTTACTTGTTCAACTTAGAGTAGATAGAAAATAACTAATTTTATTAGGTGAAACTGAAAGAGAATTTTTTAGTTAAAAGCCTGGTTAAAGACTTAATGCACTTTCTTTTCTGTATGGAATACTAGGTATGAATGCATTTCCAGAAGGGATTAAATCTCTTCATTTTGCTGAAGTAATGACTCTTTAAAAATTGATTTTGAGGGCAGAAGGTGCAAGAAACAAAATGTGAAAGGGAATAAAAGTATCCCTGCCATGGGTGGTGGGGAGTGAAGACAGTGAGTTTTCACACAGAGCTGAGTATTTTAAGCAAGAAGTCGGTGGAGTAAGAAATAGAATTCCTAAATGAGATCACTCTGTTCCACTGAACAGCAAGAAGCAAAGATATTTCAATGGCAAAGATAAATGGGATGGTGTGCCCTCAAAGACTGTGCATCTCCACTGGCCATAAAAGGAGCTTTGGTAACTAGCTCAGGCTTAGTTACCAGTGGAAATTTCTGTGGGGACAGGTAAGTCAAAAAATGAAAAAGCAGAAGATTCTGCAAGCCAGCAGTGGGGAATGCTGCTGGGATCTGGTATTAGAAGCAATGCCTATGGATGCTCAAGAGTCAGAAGTTTTCCTCCTTTTTCTTTGCGGCTGGCAAATGCAGAGTTTGTAGTGTAGCAGTACTCCTAGGAAGACTGCTCTAACTCTTCTGAAGGCTAGAAACCACCTGATTTAATTTATAAACTCAATTTGTATGACTAGTTTGTGTGTATTTTTTCTTGTATAAATGTTGGTTCTTTACCTTCTTTTCAACAGCTACTTTTCCTCCATAGATTTTACACGCATTTTCTGAGCTAGAATATTTTGTCCTAGACTTAACTTTGCTTGGCTAAACCAGTCCAGTTCCTCTAGACTCAGACTGCAAGTTCTTAATTTCTTTTACAATCTTAGTATCCCTTATTTGCCTGTGTTCCAGTCTGAGCTTTTTTTTTCTAAATAGATCCAGCACTGTTTCTAAGATCCTTTCACAAAGATCCATTACAATGGCATTAATAGTCTTCATCTCTTTTGGAAGTTCCTCAACTACTGCATTCTAGGATTACATTTGGTTTTCACATTTGGGGATTGTTGTCACCTTGTAACTGAATAAATCAACCAATTTTTAATCCATTACTTTTATTTTCAGTTGATGGGCTTGTAGCTTTCTGCAGGATTTGAGCATATGCTATTGCAGTTTGCCCTTATAAAATCAAATTCCACTTTTAAAGAAAAGAAGTATTTATAGCATGTGGTCTCTATATTTTAGTTCTCATCCTCTTCCTCTTTCCAAAGTAGTTTTTGAATCTGATATTAAATTTGAAACGTATTTCACAGAGAATTGTTGTCTTGGAAATAATTAACTGATATGAACAATTTCTGTTCCTGCTTGTAGTCTGTGCTGTGTAGGTTTTTGCATGTTTTCAGACATATATCAGCTGTAGCAAGTCATTACTGCAATTATTGCATTGGTATTTGAGCTCTGGGTTATTCCCTTGGTTACATTCAGGCATATCTTGCTGGATGACAAGGAATCTTGCCTTCTTACATCAGCTATCACTAAAAAAATAAGTATTTAGATACTCCCTCACTTAGCTAACACAAGAGTATAAGTGGATATCTTGGAAGAAAATTTTGCCTGAAAGCTAAAGTGTTAAGTAAAGTAATCATTTAAAGAAATATGAAAGTGTTCTCTTGGTGCCCCAAAATCAGTGTGCAAAAAATTCCAGGCAATAAAGCTGTAATGCGTTCTCAAAACCAGCTCACTCAGGAACTGGGTCCGCCCAGAGATGGCATTTGCACCATGTTTGGCTAATTCTGTAAATTAGTAGTAGTACATTTATGTATGAGTGATTTTTCTCTCTGTTATTTTTACATTTGGAATGTAAAAGACATTTTATAAAACAGTAGGTGAGATGTTTGCCAGTAACAAAAGATGAGATCATTTCTTACTGGCACAAAGAAATGGGGAGTATGAAGAATTTGTTAACATGGAGAGTAAGGCAATTGGAAATTTTTTTTACAATCTCAAAGTTGCAGCCAGAATGTGCAAGCAATTTTTCATGTGTATTTTTCCTCACATTATTATAGAAGAGGATGTAAATTATTACTGTTGAAGCAGAACAGTAACACCCATTGTAAAAAAAATTGTATAAAATAAAGAAGGTCAATCATACCAGCTAGTCCTTCTGTTAAATAGCAGTTTAGCTGATCAGCTTCATGGTCAGTTTGTCAGACAAGCTGAAAACCAGCAGAAAACAATATAATATTCATCAATTTCCTTTTATTGATCGTTAGCTTGCCTTTCTTGAAACATTTACATATTTTTGGCATTCACAAAATGAACCAAAGCCCTGCTGTTCTGGTGTAAAGGGTTTAACAAGAGAAATGAAAAATCCATTTGTGCCTCTTTTATTTCATTTTGTATCAGTACAAACGCACCATTTAGGTGTCTGGAGTTGTTAACCAACCTTTTTTTGCATCTTAATTTCTGGTCATCTCTTGTTGTTTGTTGTTGTCATTTGGGTTTTTTGTGTGTTTGGGTTTTTTTTTAAGTGGGGAGTAGTGCTTTGTGGAAAGGCAGGATTTCAGCTCGAAAGGTGATATATGTGAGAATGGAAGCAGAGGACATGATGAACCTGTTGATCTGTTTTCTTTATGTAAGATTTTATGGAAAACAATGTTTAAAACTTAATCTTTAGAAAGAAAAGGACTACTGATTTTTCACCCAGTCTCTGATTTCTGTGTTGTGATCTCCTGCTTACATCTTGTTTTCTGAGTAATTATGTGCTTCAAAAAATGCCATATTATTTGCAGTGAGGATTTTTAAGGCTTGGACATTGTGCAGTACACTCTCTTGGGCCTAGAAATTAAGAAACAGAAAAGGCCACTTTTCAAATGGGACTTCTGCAAGGGGCAGAGGTGTGCAAGGGTGTGCATGGGTGTCTGGCAAAGAGAGAGTTACTCAAAAATCTTCAAAGAAAATAAGGAAGGACAATATTTTGGTTAATGAGTGATAGATTGACAATATCTGCACAGTTATTTTCTGAGCAATGACAATAACAGAGATTCTGCTGCTCTTTTTTAGAAATGGCTTCCAGATGGGATTCATGTTTTACAGTCCAAGATTGAATGTGATTTAAACAGTTTCTATCAGTAAAAATTATAATATTTCAGAATATGAACTGTGTTACTAGACTTCCCTCTATTTGTAGGTGGCCATTTATTCCTTTTTGTTAATTTCTGTTTACTACTACCCAGGACTTTTTAGTATAATTTGAAAGAAATAATCAGTCTGGTGTAATAACTAGATGACTGTAACTGTGTCATAGTAATATTGGGAATACTAGGTTAGAAGACTGTGGTTTTGAAGGATGCAGTAAATTCATTCACTTGGTTTTTTTGTAGCATTGGAACACAAAACATATCAGGTTATCAGGGGCCTCAAGATGGTGGTGTGTTGCTTCAGTGAAACTTAGGTTATTTTTCATGGGTTTGTAATACTCTAGTGGGGAATAATTACATTCAAAGATTTTACTTTTTAATCCCTGCATTATCTTTTTGCGTCTTTAACCTCAATTCCCTCTTCATGTAATATTTTGCCTTGAAATTTCTGCAAAAAAATATGTGTGCCTAATAACACTGAAAGAGAAAGCTTTGGTGAAAGCTGTTCTGAAGTGGATCTTTCTAAGTATATGAATGAATTTGGAATTGCTTTAAAATGTGAGGAGTCACCAAAGTATTGACTCAATGAGCCACCTTAATTTGTTCATGTGCTGGTACAACCCCTTACACATAGAAAGCATGAATGGCTAATTCTCTTTATTTTTATGATTGATTCTTGCCTGCATTAAAAAAATCATATTTTGCCTATATTTTTCCAGGGAGGCAGAATATCTATGCATTTTGATGTATAGATAAAATGCTTTTCCTGGAACTGGTTAATTGTTCTGACCTTAATAGTATAGCAGTTCAGTATCAGTGGAAATACATAGTGTCTTTTAAAACTTGCCCATTGGTGAGTTGAATTGGCTTTATGAGTGGATTATAACTACAAAGTTAATACAGTTTCTGTGCAGCAATCAGAAGGATATAGCAGCTTTTTAAGGCTTTAGTGTAAATCAGGCATTTTAATTTATGTTATAAAAATTAATGGAACTTTAGCAGTGATACTTTTCTCCAAAGTAGTAGAGATTCAATTAAAACAAAACAAAATCAAACCAAGAAAACAGTATCCAAAACAGTGTGTGCCAAGGGTAATGGACTAAGTGGTAACCCTGCAAATTACTCTAAGTTGGGTGTATCCTAAAACACTTTGCACCTTTGCAATTTAGAAACAAATTCGACTTTCTGGTGAGTAAAAATAAAATGGAGAATTATCTTTAAATGTATACAGAAAAATTGCTAGCTACACTTCTTAGTTACAGGTTTAGCTTGTGGTGCTAGACATTTGCAATAATTTGATATTGAAGCAATACTGCAGATAGTGTGTCTTGTACTGTATTGAGGACGGTGTTTTTAGCTTTCAAACATAAACCCTTTGAAAGTGAATGCTACTGACATGCTCAAATGCCTTTTGCTTTCTTAGTAGTTTCTATAAATTGCCTTCTTTTTCGAGGGGAAAATGGGAGAAAGGATTGGGCTGTTTGTTTTGTGGTGGGAGTGTGAAAAGGAGATTGTTTTAAAATTAGAAATAGAATGTCATAAGTAGTCTCCAGTTACGAATTTCTTTTCCTAGAGAAAAAATAAGAGTTATTGGTGGAAAGTATTTTGGACTGTAATGTGGGGATATTAATCGGGAGAGAGAGTTTGACTGTTTCTTGAAGAGCAGATTGTTGCACGAGGTGCGAATACAAACACAGAAAATACACTATGTAGTTACAGAGAAGGTTAAAATACTTTCCAGTTACTCAGCTCCCAGTTATTACTGTGGTAGCCCCATTTCACTCCTTAGGTAATCACCAATAGTAATTCTGGATAATTCCCTGCATAGTTTTTACAAAACTAACATAAAAATAAGAGTAAAAAAAATCTGTATCATTTTTCCCCTGTTATATAATCAGAAAGAAAGCCAAGACTGACATCAGGGCGTTTTCTCTTCTTTGTAGGTCATTTCAAGGCAGAAATTCAAGCACCTTGGAGCAATCACTGGTTTTGAAGAGACTGCTTCTATCATTTATGGTGGTACGGTAATATTATATGGGAAAATGTGAAATTGTGAGAGGAGTGGAGATCAGAATAAAGCCAAATCGCTACAGGGTTTGAGCAGCAATTGGCTGTAAAATTAATATGGAGCAACAGTTGGATGTTGCAAGGTTGAGCATTAATCCAGTGCCTGGTAGAAAAATAATGTATTTATCTAAATTTCTGCTTCATAGTGATTGCACTGTGTGAGCTATTAAACAAAGCAAAATAAAAAAACAATTCAAAGTCCGTAGAATATGTTTGATGAATATGACATCTTCACTCAACTTGGATGAAAATGAAGTCCTGTGTGGGTGAGAACAGAGATTACAGCTCCATTCCAAATTCTTTTACAGTAGAACTTCAATCTGGGGAGGAAAGTTGCCTTTTTATCAAAATTATTTTTATTGAGAGAAGCAGAAATGCGTGTTGCATATACATGTCTTCTTGCATAGTGTACATTCTGATACAGTTAATTCAGCCAATTTTCTGGTATTGTTCTCAAGATCTGTGCCGTGGATATTAGAGTCCTCCATATGGGTACATTTTTCCTCTGATTTTTTCCATTTCTTTTTCTGGTAATAACTGTATACATTCAAGTATTTCAATTTAAATTTAGCATCATTAAGGTTCTTCTGGAGGATCTGGAGCTCTGCCACAGTTAGGTAGTTAGTTATTTTATTGTAGAAGGAGTTGCATGTAGCTCTTCCATCTATATTTTAGCTCAAGCAGAGATAGAGATTAAAACAATCTAGTTTTTAAAACTCTTACTATTCTACCAAATTTATGCATAAATTAATGTTTCAGCTTATTACAAGAGCTGTTGATTTCCAGCAAGCCTTCAACTCTGAATGTAAAATCTGGGGGCTAAAGCAGGCCACTTTTTCAAAATGCATGTATATGTGCTCTGTTTAGATTTGGGAAGAATAACTGAATAGTTTGAACGTAATTTTTTCCTGGAATATCAAGTTAGCTTGTATTGCTTTGGTATTGAAAATCTCGCTGATTATGATGCCAAAAGACTGTCTTACTAGGAAGTTTGAAATAATTTCTGAGAGATTAAAAGGGATTCTGTCCCTACTGGAAAATTGTACCTGGCAAGACCTTAGTATCTGCACCCATTGTCATTGGTGGATTTCTGTCATTGATTTCATGGGAGGAAAGATTTGGTCTATCAACAGTATTGTCAGAAAGCAGGCAGTAAAGCTTCGTTTTTCCAGAGTCTTTAAAAAAATCTAGGTCCTGTGACATTCTAAAACATACTGCAGTTACATTAATGACGTTTTTCTTCTGAGATTTCAGTGTGAAAGGTTTGTGATCTGTTAGGATTTTGGTAAAGCCTTTCATGCTGGAAATAAGGATGCCAAAGGTCAGTAGAAATTAGGCTTAAGAGTTTGAATAAATCTGCTACCGATTAGTGGATTGCTACTGCTGTCAGTAAATAAATAAAATAAATAATAAAAGCATATTTGAGCATGGCAAGCCTAAACTGATGCGCTTTAGTGATTCATTTATAGTAGTATTGTAGTCTTTTGATGTTCTGGTTCAGTAATACCTCTGAATTTTAAGCAGTGACATTTAAGAATTAAAAATTTTTTATGCTATTAAAATGAACAAGTGCTGAATAAAATTTGAGGATCTGAATCTGCACATTTTTATGCAAGCAGTCTTTTGCATCTGCTACTAGCTGTGCTGCACTGCACAGTAAGTCTGACGTAGAAATCGGTGCCAAAGCTGGCTCATGGGCTGGGAGCAGGGTAGCCTATTTGTGCAGTGCTTTGTCAAAGCTAATTTACTTTGCTAAAAACCAGGGTAAATTAGACAGTGTGCAGCATTAAGCAATGTGGTTAAACTGCTTCCAGTTACCCAACCTGTCTCCTTTTGAGCTGCTCTGGGTATCTCTCCACAGCACCGTGTTGTGCAGCACAGACATGCCCTGACTAAAACTGATGTGTGTGAAATTTTATTCGTGTAAGGAAAGATTGATGAATCATACCCATCCTCTCTTCTGCGGAAATTCAGTCCTCAGATACAGGCAGAATGTACAGCTAAGCATGTTTTCAAATAACTACAGTATAACTGTCATTCCATTTGACCTCAGAAATGTGATTCTCTGTGTAAACACAGAAAATGGAGGCACCACAACTGATTGTAATTAAATATAAGTAGCTAAGCACAGCTCTGTGGTATAAATAGATGTGTTACGGCTGACAGTTAAAGTTTGAGTTCAGTTTACGTGTGAGCCTTTGCATTACTCATGTAAATCAATGTTCTCACTTACAAGAGAAACCTCATAATTTACCACTGCCCATAAAGTAGCCTCGCTGTAATCAATAGTGATTCCTATATGGAATTACTGTGCAGAGCAACGTTTCTTCCATCCATATCCTCAGTATGATTACTGTATGGTTTGGCACCACAACAGAAAAATATTCAGTGAGCTCAGTAGTTTTCTGCGTGGAAGGACTTAGTTGTCCTAATTTGGTACAAAAATTCCATTCAGTTTAAAGTATGCAAAACTGGAATTAAATACTCCACATAGGGAAGGATTGAGTAGAATCTTCAGGGGGGCAAATTGTTTGCAATCTCACTCTATTGAGACTACAATTAAACCCAGCTTTATTTTATTCTCTATAGAAGTAGGATACAGTAATTAGAAATAATTGATGTTGTCTGCTATACTGGTAAATGTAAAGGATGATATGGTGATTTTTTTCATGTCCACTTTTGGTGATAATTATATGTGCTGTGTTTAAGATTGAGAGCAGACCATATTCAAATGAATCTCAAAACATTTTACAGCTTTTACATTCTGTGAACATGCTGCACTGCACATACAGACATGCTGTGCTCAGCTCTTGAGTCTGCCAGACAGGAATGGTGAGTGTAGAGGGGTTTCTGAACCCCTCCACTTCTCTTGGGAGCCTGGGGGTGCCTTTGTGGGTGCAGGGCTCTAAGGCACTCTCCCAGGGCTCCTCATGGAGCTCCCGTCCCTGTCCAGTGGGATTTCCTCCTATAAAACTGGCTGAAGCTTTGCACAGTCAGGCAGGGACTCTGAAGCGTGCAGGAACCCAGGTCCTCTGTAACTCACCACTTTACTGGAGAGCTCCACAAGGTCACGGGCAATTGCCAAGCACCTGCGAGCCCAGGACATGAGTGAGATCCATCCTGGGAGCAGCCAGTGATGTCAGTAAGTGGTAGGTGTGCTTAGGGCACCTGGACTGAAGTGAAACCTCAAGGAACCAAAGCCAGACTTGTCTTGTAGTGGGGTTAAAAGAAGGTGCAGGTAGAAATTGAGAGTTTGATGTGCTCATAGAAACCTGAGCTTTGGCACTTAGCAGACTGACAGGACTAAAACAATGGAGCCAAGTGAATTCAGATTTTACAGTCAGTAAAGCAGAGGTTTTCTGAATCACTTTTGTGGATTTGGATTGCCTGAATTCCACTTTTGGTGCCTTGTGTACATCCTGAGTGTATGATCTGTATTCCAACGAAAATGTAGGTTACATCTCAAATAAACAAATTTAGAAAATAGTTGGGTTTCCATTGTACTATGTGTTTGTGATTACTAAAGTAAAAAAGTCCTGTAATTTTCTAGTCACCTATGTAACTAACACCTCTGGTCAAATGGAGCGTACCTCTTCCAGTTACATAAAAAAGGCACTCCCAAATGTATTGTTTTAAAAATCTGTGATTAACCAGTGGGGGAATAGCAGAATTTTCTAATAAAATATGGTAAATATGCAAAATAAATAGAACTTCTAAAAAGCAAATTGTAATTGTCCTTGGCACTGGATTACAACATCAAGGAATGACAATATTTAAGCTGACAAAACTATACTACAGAAATCTGTGAAATTATATGTTTTCTTGTTCTCATTTTTCCATTTCACATATGCCTTTGCCTGTCTTGATAGAAGGGTGGCTTCCACACAAAAAGCTATACATTTTTTCATGTAATCTATGATTTATAAGATCCACAATACACAAACCATCATGCTTTATTTTGTGTGTAAGCAGAAAAATAACTCTTCACTTCAAGAAGTATCTTCCCATTAAGTGTCCTATTGTCTTTCTACCAACAGAACAGTACAGTATTTGTATTCCTTTTAGCTGTACTGTTAAACTTTTGTTTTGCACCTTAAGACTATGGGAAAACACAGAAGTTACTGAATCTCTAACTTTGCATTTGGCCAATAAAAGCAAACGTATTCACTCACAATATTGCTTTAACAGGGACTTCTTCAGTGACTGCTCAGTGGTGGAATGACAGTTCCATTTAAAAAGATAAAGAGAAAAGATAAGAACAGACAAGTGCTAAACAGTAACTTTACTACTTCTCATCTTAGCAGATGTATCTTAAACTCAGCAATTGCTCACAAATACTGCACGTGTATTTAGCTAGAAATTTGCTGTTCTTATTTTAGGCACAGGGAAGAACAAGTTTAAGAAGGACAAGCCCCTTCAAGCTGTTCTTCAACCACAGAAACTGAACTCACGACGATTTATCTTTGTAATCCCTTCCTCCACTTTGCCTGCCTGCCTCATTGGGATGCAGGGTGCCTAGTTTCTCAGTGTTCAGCACAGCACAGCTCCCACTACCTACAGTTTGCAGTGGCACTTCTACAAATTACACTCCTCCATACCAAGCGCCACGAAAAACAGAGTTAACAAGCACATGTGCAAAGTGGCTCGTATCACACAGGAAATCTGTGGCAAAGGCAGGGATACGATTCGGTTCCCCAGAGCTGCACTCATGCCTTAATCATGAAAACATGTTCTCTGCAGTTGTCTGCTTCATTCACTGTGTCCTTCCAACAGCTGCAACAAAGTACAGGTTGTACAGAGCACATTCACTTTTACTATGGCGTGATTCGTCCTCCAGCGCGGGTCCTTTCTGTGCCCTACACAACACAGGAGGGCATGGAAAACTCCCTCTGCTCAAAGGAATCACACACAGTTCCCTCTGCCTCACCACTGACATAATCCACCATAGCCCTTGTCCTTTTGTCTGCCTCTTCTGCCACCAGGAGTGTTGGGTGCATGGGAGTGATGGGATTCCTGATCCAATTCCTGCGTGTAATCAGGCCCGATTGCAGCTGCAGTGAGCGGCAGGATCAGGGAAAACTGTTTTGAACGCCAGTAGCCCCAGGGCTGGAGCATGCCCAGATGTTTCATGGAATGGCTCTGGCAGACCAGTCGCACACAGGTGTTTATTGGCTTGAAGTAAAAGTCAGGAATACCAGGAATAATTCATCCACCACTTGGCTCTTCAAACAGAACAGGAACGAGCACGACGTGCAAATCTAAACGGCAGATAACGGCGGCTCTCAGCTAACACACACACGCTTCACCCACGGAGCTGCTTGCGGGATGAACTTTTTATTTTCCTGGAATGAACTCATTTTAGTTATGAAAACTGATTATGCATATTGTTAAAGGCATGCAGCCAAGCAACTGTACAACCCTCTTTTTCACTAATATCTATCATTTTTAGGACCAAAACATGCTGCTGCTAAATGCAAGTACAAGTTTGCTTAGAAGTGCGATTTGCAGTTTACTTTCTCTTCATGTTTAAAAGCGATTTCAAAGCAAAACAGACCTAACCAGATCAAAAGTAGCATTGTGTACTTAGATTAAATATACCAATTTTCACAGTAAAATTACTTTAAGGAGCAAACACTTGCTAGATGTGGCGAATAAAAGAAGAAATGTAAGAAACTATTCCAGAGAGGTTCGCTACTCCACACAACGAAAGCTCTGCTCAGCCTCTCTGTGACCTGGACTCTGCACGATTTATTGGTTATCTTTAATAAAGCGAAATCCAAGCGCCTTTTCTGTTTTGTTACTTCCATTTTAACACCAGCAGTAGCAGACAGACAGACAAAGTTTAGTTTTAGCCTGGGAGCTAAAAGAAATACTTCTAACATGCATATGTGCTGTTACAGTCTGACTTATAAATGCTCAGTAGTAAAGTCAGCAGGAATTGAGCACTAAAACTGGAGAAGAGTAAATGGAAAGAGATCCTGCTGTATTTGCAGACTCGTAGTAATAAGGAAAGGGCTCCTGACTGCTCTTGGAAACTTGTCATGTAAAGTGAGTAAGGGGAGAGGTCAGGCAGTGACAGACTGCTCTGCCAGCCTGAAATGGGGGGTTGCACCAAATCTAAAAAAACGAAAACATGCATTTAACTTAAAATGAATGTTATTAAAACAAATTATACCCATCATTCAGAAATGTAATCTGAAAGTACCGTAACTCCTGGCTTCTGTTCAGATGCTGTCTGGCAGTGTGCTGTGTATCATCCACAAAGTATCTTCCTGAATCCCCAGCACCCTGGCTTCAGGAACCGTTCTAAATCTCACCAAATTCTGATGATTCTGATGTCATTTTCTAAGCTTAAACTATTCTTTCAAGTGACATCAATCATGACTCAACCTGGCCTCTCTTGCCATATCTGACAAAGGCTCCTATTTTTAATTTTCAGACAAATACAGCTTGTGTAACTTTTTTTTTTTGCCAAAGATATGTCAGTTCAAAACTTACTATTCCAAGCATATTCTGTTCTTTTGGGATACTTGTCAGCTGGCCTATTTATATCAGGTTTGTAAGAAATTAAATGTTTTTCTAGAAGCAAAGTAGCAGACTTGGAGAACAGAGCTTCCACCTTGCATTTTTAATAGAATTTGTGAAAATCTGTGGTTATATTGTCAAGAAGAGACAGAGACTAATTGCACAGAGCCAACAATTCACTCAGCATGGTGGTTAAAATGCATAAATGGATAAAAATTATTTGTATTAGGGCCTGCAGTCTCTTGTAAATGTCAAATACTTTCTTGACATTCTAAACCCCAGGCTGTACAGCGAAAATGGGAGAGTAGCATTTTGTATTAATTTAAAAATGTCTAAAACTGATTATCCCCTTCTAGTACTCTGTATTTCACTGCTTCATGAAGACCTTAGATGCTGATTGTAACTGGTTATACTCTTTCAACTCATCATGGCTCTCATTTTTCTTCCAGCAGATTAATGAATATTTTACTTGAGATGAATAAATAAGATTTTACTTCCTGTGAAAGAAGATATTTAAAGAGATTCCCCACAACCAGTTTCCCCACTTGGAGAAAGTTGTAAATGTTCCTTTCACCTATTTCCCATGCATGACAGTCTTGCCATTCCCATGAACTTGCTGTTCCTCTTCTGTAAATCCCCATCCCATGCATTTATCTCCATGTATTTCAGTACTGTCACTTCAGCTTTATACTATTTACTTTAATCACCTCGCAGGGTTCAAAGGATACCTGGACACATCCCCATCTCCCAGTCTTTTAAAACATTCACCAAAAGTTCTGGTATAAAGGATTTATGACGTTTCCTTGGATCAAAACATTTGTACCCTTACCGTACATCCATTAGACTTTACTTTTTTTGCTCTGCTAAAGTGGAATGATGCACAGGTGTAATTGAACTGACAGAAGTGTTTGTATTTTTCTAGAACAGATCACTTATATTTTGTACAACTGACATTTTACTCATTGTTCTCATTAGTACCCACATGTATTTCTAAAGAATTGTGAAATGAAATCGTCAAAAAGCTACCAGCTGCACAAGTCTTCTGAAGCCTGTGTGAGTCTGTCTTACACATTACAAAAACATGCAAGGCTAAGGGCTTAGAGATAGTCTCAAAAAAAAAAAAAGAAAAAAGAAAAAAAAAATTGAAAAGGAATATCCAGGTGGTTTTTTAACTGCAGAATACAATAAAGTAGAGTTTGGAAAGTATTACACAGAAATATAATAACAAAAACCCCCAAGATACACCATTTACAAGTTGAGCTGTACAGTGCTGTGCCTGTGCTTGAGCTGAAATCAGTAAAGCAGACAGAGCTCACCCAACAGGGTTTGTGAACTTGTGACAGCTCCGAATGTACAAATGTACGACTGGCAGCTTACAGGCTGCTGAGCAACGCTAGAAAATCTTTCAAGGCTTAAGGTTAACTAAGGTTAATTATTCTGAAACACTGTTTTGTAGATTTCAGTAATAATTGCCTATAGTGACAGCAATGAATTGCTGCCTCCATTTTGAGAGCACTTGGGAAATTACTTAAAAGCGTGTGAGAAGATTTATTGTGACCACATTGTAGGTGCAAAAGAAATGAAATGCTGGAAGGACAGCTGAGCAGCAAAGGGCAGGGCCATCTAATGCAGTCCCACAATTTCCATTAAATAATTTAGACAAAGAGTCAATAGATTTATCAGCCACACATGTTTACTACCACGTATTTGACGGGACTTTGATGCATTTGCATTGAAGTTTGCTCCCAGATACTCATCTCAGATACTAATCCAAAGATAATAACCAGACAGCTCTCACACATTTGATTAGTTGCTGAAATATTTATCATCTTTCCTGATTGCATCTTATCTCAAAGCCAAACCCTGAGCCCAGAGAAGTAATCAGCTTGGTTCCAGGATAAGAGCTGCCAACCCCATTGTGAGGAGTGTTGCAGAAGTCAAAGGGACCACACATGAAACACATTAAGGTTCAACTGTGAAAGTCAGCAAGACCTGGCATTAGATTACAAGGTCTTCAGAGCAAAGGCATTCCTGATTTCCCAGGCACAGAAAGACAAGAGGTGAAACTCCGATACTGTTAAAATAAAAATGAAACTTTTCTAACTTCACCAGCACTGCATGTTTATCATGTTCATCCACTGCCATCTCATCTGTGCCACACCGTTAAACTGCAGGAACCATCCTGTGTGCTCAAGTGGTACAGATGAAAGTCATTTGAGGCTAACTACAGGAGGAGATCCTACTATCGCTCCTTTAGGGATTGAAGTGGTGTCAGCTCTCTGCTGATATTTCACCCTTGTCCCAGGCACATGATACAGAAAGCAGCAGCAGCCATTAGGTACTCACAGTGAAGCACTCCAGACTAAGCACTTTCCAATAGCACAAAATGAGTCAATTTACCAGGAAGAGAGGGAGTTGCACTAGCATGAAAAAATTCTAAGTTATTCACAAGATGCTAAAAGAGAAGAAAGAATCATCAATCCTGAGCACTGGAACCATGAGGATCCATAAGGATTTTACATGATGCTCATGAGCCCAAGCCAAGTAACCACTGCTGTAAGTGGAGCTGTGAGGGAAGCAGAGCAGTAGCACTGCCTCCCTGCAGAGCTTGCTCAGATTTGGAGAGAATCTGGCTTCTTGTGTTTTCCACTTACACTTTGTGACAGACAAATTAGTGTAGCTGGGAGCGATGCAGGAGTTCCTGCAGAAAATCTGAGCATGAGTGTCTCACTGGGGGTACTTAAACATGGTTGCAGGGATAATAACAAACACCAACTGTATAAAACATTCTGCCAGTGGCAGCAGAGTTAACACCAGTCACCACCACCCCTCTGGTACAAAGCAGGTGAACTTGAAGGAGGCTCAGGATTAAAATGCTATCACCTTGTCAGTGATACACAGACACTTCAACCATGTCATGGGACTCACTGGACTTGAACAGACTCTTAAGGGTAGGTTTTAATACCACTTTCAGAAGATGATTTCGGGAGACCACAAAGTCAAGAGCTATGTTCAGTGACATTGTGAAGGGGAAGCACATGCAGAGTCTGCCATGAGATAGTCAAGTACTACACACTGGAGTGTGTTACCTGACACGGGTAACGCAACTGCTCCCTGCTAAACGTGTGTAAGTGAAGGGCTAAGGGTGGTGACGGCTCCTTCTTGTAGTGAAGAGGGAGTGAATGACACCTTGCTGCTCAAATCATCTTCCCATGCTGTTTCACCCATAGGTTGCTCACTTTTGTGCAGGCTTGGAGACTTGCCGGTGTTCAGAGCCCAGCAGTGCCCCAGCTTCTCCATTCCAGCGGTTCCTGGCCAGCCTCTCCTCTCTGCTTCACTTTGCCTTTGTTAAACTCTTGGCCCCTGACACAGAGAAGCTTTCTGAGAATACTGGTTAGGAAGAAAGGAAACGAGATTAAACAGAATAGGTCACTTGAGAACATTTGCAGAAATTTTGTCTTTATTTGCTTGGTCTGGTAGCTTTGGAAGATAGGAACTCCACATGTTTTATGGTTACATTTATATAACAAATAAAGTCTTTAATTACAGCAACCCTTGCTTTCAAGGAGGCAGTAGGGAAGCTAAAGAAAAACAGAAGACTGTGCAGTCAGAGTAATAATGTCCGATAATCAGAAGTGTCACATAATCCTCTGAAAATTAAAAATGGAATAATAAAATATTTTCCTTATTTACTTAGTTACTGTGTAATCTTACTAGGGATACCATCCCTCATTTCAAACACTGTGGTGTTACCTATGGCAACCTCTCCCGTGGCAAAGAGTGGCACCTCCTGCTTTGCTTGGAACAGCTTCTCTGCAGCTCCCCTGCCGTGCCGCAGCATCCCCCGAGCCCACGCGCTGGCTGACGCTCATGGAGAGCGCAGTGTCAGGAGCGGGGTACGAATGGAGTTGGATTTTTGAAGGGAAAATAGAACTTGATACTTCAGTTCCCACAGGGTACCACCACAGAGACTATTTTCTGTAAAATGAAACCAGTGGAGTGATGTTTTACACCACAATATCGCATAAAAGGCAAGACAGTTGGCCCAGTGATACTCCTACACAGACAAATTCCTGTGTCTCTGGACAGGTTCACATTACTTTATCTGGCAAGCATAAAATTGTAGTCTGTGTACAAAGTAGCCTTTTCATTTAGGGAACAATTAAGCTAATCCCACAAGATTTCATGTTTAACTAGGTTTGTAGTGAACAAGTTTGTAGTCTGCATTCAATCAAGCTCTTTTGACTTCCAGAAAAAAGGGACAAACCAGTATATATGAAATGTAAAATTCTAAGTTTCCTGAGATGAGCGAGTCCTGCTGGAGTAAAACTATACATCTATTGGCTAAAACTTTGGTATTCTATAAGTAGACTTTTTTCTTTAGTCTGCCCTTAATCTTCCAATTATGCAATATAAGCCTGCATTTTTCATTAAAATAAATTGGTGTACACTAAAGCACTTGATAAACACATAACAATATGTACATGTGCTTACACGCTCAGTAAAAGCTGCTGTTGGCTTGAAGGTAACATCAGCTGCACTCATGACAAGGTGCAGGCTCTTGGCCTTCAAAGTCTCACCTACTCAAAAGTGTGGTCAGGCTCTGTGCTTTTTTCAGTGTGGTTTGAGCTGGGGTTGAATCCAGCTGTGGCCAATGATGATCTGAATTCAATGAAGTCAAAAGAAGACAATAATTCAGGTTCAGTTCTGGTTTTTGACAGAACAATGGTTCAAATCAATCTTTGGTTTTGGTTCTACTTCCTGCTTAACAGCTGTGTAAAGAAAAATATCTGGAAAAATAACCCAGCAGGGCCAATAAGTGAGGCTGCTCTTTCATACTATCCAGATAGCACCAATAATAACAAAGCTTTCAAGCCAGTTTTCAACAGCAACAATGAAAAAACCACAACCGAACAAGAAAACTCCTTTTGTGCCTTACAGTCAGTAGTAGCCAGGACTGCACACAGGACTTGGAGCATTCCTGCCTTCATTGGCACCAGGCAGGGAAACGGGGCAGGACCAGACCTGCCGTTGTGGCTCTGCGGGAAGGAGGCAGAGCACAGCCCATACACACACAGCTGATTCCGTCCTGCAGCCAAGCTGGCTGCACACCTGCCAGGGCCAGGCTTCTGCAAGCCCTCAGCTGTGCCTGGGCACTGCACAGCATGGGCCAAAACCCTGCCAGGGAGCTCCAACCACCTGGTCCCTCCATGAACTGCTGAATCCTAGATCTGACAGCCCCATTAGGCCAGCACTGCCTCTGTGCAGCTGGTAGGAAGAGTTGTGCCCAGTGCATCTCTTTGCACCTTCCTGCTGCACTGCTCTGCCATCTCTCTCACTTTGTTTAGTCAGCTCCTTTGAACCTGGGACTATGTCTTTGTTCCATGTTCGTTTGGTGCCTAACACAGGCCAGTCTGTATGTGGGGGTGGGGCTCCAGCATCCAAGCTGGTTTAGTGGGGAAGCATAACCCATACAGGGCGTGCAAAGAAAGCTCTGTGGACTGCTCTCAACCCATGCACACATCTGGGCAACTGCCCCATCATGAATGCGGGCCTTGATTGTGAAACATGACTACTCCCACTACCTAAGGTTAAGACCAATTTTAGGGAACTGTATGTGCTTAAAAACAAGCCATTAATGCAAGTCTAGAAAAGGGAGAGGACATGCCAGGAAACATCCAGAGGTCACACAGAAAAAAGGCAGAACTGCCCCCAAGGGTCATCGCCTTAAACAAGAACCCCTGAAACCAATACTGGCTGCATAAAATTTAGAATTGCTCCTGGTCTTTTTTACCACATGCTGCTCTCATGCATCAAACAGGCCATAGGGACCTCTCAGAGCAATTGTTTTCATGGGACAAAATACTGTTCAGGTGCTCTCCATCTGGAAAAAACACTAGCTCTTCACTTCTGTTTCAGGAGCACACCACCCCAGTGCTCATTGGGAAGAAGGTAAAAAATGTCCTCGTATCAAATTTTTGGTGTCTGTTTTTCAAGATCAGTTAAACTTCCCTTTTCCCCTCCTTGTATGACTGAATTATTGAATTGAAGCTGTACAAGGGTGAAGAGGAAAACAAAGAATGAAATTGCCAATGACTAAACAGAGTTTGGTAATTCTGAGTTAGAGCTGTGATCGCCGTACTCCTGCTGCAAAAGTTAATGAAGTTGGAAGGAAGTAAAGCATCATCTTGGCCAACATCACCAGGATCTGGAGTACTCCTTCTCCTTCTGAATACTACATTTCAGCTCCATAATTTGGACAATTTTAGTTTTGTTTACCAATGAAGAATTACTGGTGCTTATTTGAATTTACCAAGGAGGGAACAGAAACCACAGCACATTTGCAGACAGGTCTCTGACCTCCTGTTCAGTGATTTACAAAACCAAATATGCATTTTCTGGGTAGTATTTGCATTTGTAATGTTCTCAGTTCATCTCTGCCATGCCCACAGACCCTCACTTTAAAACATGTACCCAAAGTTTCTATGAGCCTGTGTATAATCCTATAGAAAGCTTGTAACATCTTTGTTAAAAAACAAATCTAAATTTCACTTGAAAATTATCACCTTCTGGGTTTTTTTAACATATTCAAGTTCTGAATATTAATACCGCTACTGAAAAGAAACAGATCTAATTACAAAAGAAATTGTGACCTAATTTTCTCTATTTATTTCCTATCAACAAGTTTTCAGATACTGTTGGAGCCATTTGAACCCTCTTGGAAATCCTGAGGATATTTTTTCTCCACATATTGAAATGTGCAGCTGGTAGCTTTTGCCACTGAGTCCTTAAAAATTCATTTAAACACACGTAAGCATACAACTGAAACAGAAGCAAAGCAAAGTCTCAATAACCACACAGATTTACCCTCTTGGTTCAAATGTTGGATGTCAGCTACACAAAATACCATAGTATTTTATTGTAGAGATGTAAAATCATTCCATACAGTCTTCCAAATATCCAACTTGTATTCAGACACAGATATCAAGAGGGGAAAAGTGTCCAGCTGTCTAGAACTCCAAATTCTCTCATTTGTACTGCCATTTAACATAAGACAAAATTTAAGACCAGACTTTAACTGTTTCCAAATGTTTTTGTGTGTATTTCTGCTGAAACCTTTAACTATTATCTAGCACCAGAATTCTTAAACAATAAATACACCTACAGTCTTCCTTTAATTTTGTGTTCAGACATTTTTCTGTTGAATGCTTGGTATCATACATTAATCATGGTAATATATGATAAATACTTTATGACTCTGAGAGCAGAAGGATCTTGGGCAAATTTCAAGTACAAATGACTTTAAGCACTGATACACAGAAAACTCTTAATACTGTGGGGAAATGACTGTAGAGAGAGCAGTAGCAAAAATAGACTAGATTATAACGTCAAATCTCTGAAGAAACTATTCATCCTTTGAAACAATCTCACAAAAGCTAATATGAGCTTTACTGAAGAAAAAATTCTCCACACACAGTAGAAACCTGAACTGAAGTACATGTGGGAAATGCAGAATAGTGCACTGAAACAAAACAGAAGGGGCTTAACAGTTTTCTCTCTAATCCTAGTTTGTGTTAGGCTTCTTTTTTGTTTTCTGGAAAAGGCATAACACAATGCAAAAAGTAACTGACTTCAAGCATTACTTTCTCTGAGTCCTACAAATGAGCACAACTTCCCATGGGACTTGTGAGTGGCTTAGAAGTGTATGTGTCCGGTGAAACACTCCAAGTCAACAACTTGGATAACACTCTGAGACTTTGCAAGCCCAGATGAGCTGATATTCCAGTTTGATCCACTGACATAAGCTTTTCCTCTCAGAAAGAAAATGGTTCATTATGAGGTGGGCTACAGGAAAGGGTAAACATCAATTCTGAAGAAGAGTTTGGCAATAAAAACGAAATATTAAGAATTGTTGTTCTTGTTCTAGGGTGCTTTGTTTTTCCATTTAAGATAATTGGAGCATTACAGTTAATAGAGAGTCCCATGAAATAATTTACTACTTAGGCATTTTACCTTTTTAAGTAATTTTATTCATCCTGGAGAAGAGAAGGCTCTGAGACCTTACAGCACCTTCCAGTGCCAAAAGGGAGGTACAAGAGAGCTGGAGAGGGGACTTTATACAAGGCAATGTAGCAACAGAACAAGGGGGAATGGCTTTAAGATGAAGGATGGTGGGTTTAGATTAGGTATTAGGAAGAAATTCTTTACTGTGAGTGGGGTAAGACACTGGAACAGGTTGTTCAGAGACATTGTGGATGCCCCATCACTGGCAGTGTTCAAGACCAGGTTGGATGGGGCTCAGAGTAACCTGGTTAAGTGGAAGTGTTCCTGACAATGGCAGGGGGGTTGGAATGAGATGATCTTTAAGGTCCCTTCCCATGCCAACCATTCTGTAAGTCTATGATATTTTATGGTGCAATTTACAATAAAGAAAAAACACCTTCAGTGGTATATCAATAATTTATTGTTTTGCATAAGAAGGTAAGATCAGATTTCAGATAAGACATCAACCAAGGACCTGATGGTGAATTCAAGTATAGAGCTTGGTACAATATTAAAAAATACTACCCTTTGTTTGACTACAGCAAACAGCTAGAACACAATAAAAACATCTGGACTTGACTGTCAAAACATACATTTCTCTAAAAACCCACACAGCAGAACTTGAATATGTGGAATATTGGAAACATGTTTAGTTGTCTTCGTTCCCAAATTCTTAGGAGTCAAAGGAACAATCCACCCCCTGTTCCCCTTGGTATCCCAGAATAGTTCAGCACACAGGCTCAGCATCCATCATGATAAGCAGGCTTCTGTCCTGTTGAAACTGTTGGGCTAAGATGTTTTTTCTGCTTAGACTTACTGTCATCTCTGCCTGCCTCGTGGAGGGCTTTGATTTTTAGCTTTTGAAGTTAACACTGCAGTAAAGTTGATTTTTTCAAAAGCAATTTAGTAATGTAATTAAAACCATTTCTAGCTCCTCAAAGACTCTGTGCACGTTTTACTCTGTTGATTGGATCTATATTTTTGAGATTCCCTTTCTTTTGCAGGTGTTACTGTTCAGGAATCAGCTCCTGGCTCAGAGACGGGGCAGGCAGCCATCGGTCTGGGAGACTCCTGCCAGGACTGTGCCGCGGATCAGAGGGTCAGTGTCTCTGGGAATGCAGCAGAGCACCACGCTGCTTACTGCTGCCCAGGACAGCAAAGCTGTGCACAAGATCCTCCTAGACCACACCGACCCAGGAATGGGAATTAAATTAATTTCAAAAAGACAGGAAAAACAGCCTGCAGGACAGCCAGAACTGTCTCTACCAGGGAGTTTGCAGATTATTCTAGCATCTACTTCATAAAGAGAAAAGCAGGTCCTTTATGTGGGCATGACTGTACCCCAATGTTCCAAGACAGCCGAGGTTAGAAGCAGTGTTAATAGTGTTTTAGTGAGGACTAAAGCCCCTCCTGTTGGAAATGGTCAGATCCTAAGAGATGCTGAGTGTCCTCTCCATTCCAAGAGATGGTGAAGGCACTTGGCGTCTCACAGGCAAAGGCAAACTGACCCACTGAATTCCATATCCCCGGAAAAATAGTTTGATTTTCAGTAATTTAAAAAAAAATAGAAAATGTCTTCTCAACTCAGATAATCTCTGTGTAGTTAATTTAATCAACAAATTCCTATTTATGTTACAAAAAAAGTTTAAGTCCACCAGGAAAATGGTGAAATTTGACAGAAGCTACAGTAGAGCTGTTCAAGCAGAGTGTGTATCCATACTGGGACTCAGTACATCTGTAAGTCTTGCATAAATATTTCCAGACTCCCAGGGATTTTGCTGTTGTTTCTTGCATTTCATTTGTTTTCTAAGACTCTAAGCCAAATGCAATGGCCCACACATTAAATACACATTTAGAATAAAACTGCAAAACCTGATGGCTTTATCAGCATACAAACTGAAATAAAATATTTACATGGAATGTTGAGCTCCATTTACAGAGACTGTTCCAAATTACAGACTTAGTAATCTCTTTAATAAATGATCACATTGACAAGAAATTTAAAAACTTAACATCCCTTTTCAACCCTTTCATAAATATATAAAGTTTCACTAAATTCTTCTTTCTTTAAACAAGAGAGCTATATTCTCTTTACAGATTAACATGAAATAATGGTTTCCTGTTTGAATACCACAGATGGGATGATCTGAAGTCAGCAAGTTCCTATACATATTCTGTACTTACAAGACATATTCACAACACAACACACAGGTGTTACTTGGTCTTTACATCTGTACTCATTTCCTGCATATCAGTAGTAATAAAGAAGAATACCAAATTATCTATATTAAAAATACATCCTCTAATATACATTTGCTTACACTGACACATCAGATCTTGAAATGGGGTTTCCAACTGTCTGACCAGTGACAAGGATGTTTTTTACGTGAACTCTACAGCATTAATTTATTTTTGAGTGGAGACAAAATACATGTTACACTACTAAAAAGTATCACTATATACTCAACAATAAAAAGAATTAATCTCTTTCAAGTGCTTCTCAGATGTCCAAGGTTTCCTCACTGTTTGAAAATTTCTGATGGGAAAATTGTTCTAAAACGTGCCAAAAATATTTGAAATCAATTAAAAGGAGGAAAAAAAAATATTCTCTACTTTGTTTCTATTCGTATCACTTTGCCTCTGATTTTACAGAAGTTTAATCCCAAAGACTTTGAAGTTGTATACACACTAACTCACATTTTTTCCTATTAAAATCATTATTCCCATGACTTTTCTTTGTTGTGCCACAGAGCATGTGTGAAAGTATTTTCAATCCATGCATGCTCACAGCTGAGTACTTCACAATTAAGCCACTGAATACATCTTTCTTTACATGATTATGTAATTGCAAAGGAATACTTAAATCAGTCTGTACATGTAAGACAAGGTTCACATCTAGAAAAGTAAAAACACACTGATACATAATTAAAATTATGATGTCTTCCTCATAAAAATGTTGGTCACTTTTGCTTGTTTCAGTTCTCTCAAACACTAAAAGGGCAATAACTTCCAAGTGCTGATGTGTTCTTTATAGGAACAGTTATGCTTAAAACCACTGCAGTGCTGATCTCCAGCATTAATTTGTATCTGCTGCAAACTCTCTGTTGAAAACACTCACCTTGGAAACACACAGATGATGACAAGGAGGTGTTTGGCAGTTTTGCTACACTAGTATTAGCTCACTTTATGGAGCACAGTAAATCTCTGGTTTTATCTGACTGTTCTGCCCCAAATTGTGGGCAAGAGAATTGAAGACACGGGAAAACAAGACCAGTTCCAAGCGCATGAAGAGTATACCTGCTGCTCAGTAGAGTTAAAAGCCCTCCTCCCAAGAAAATGGCCATCGAGTAAAGCCTAACCATGCCCCAGGTTTAGATGCTGATACAAGAGGCTTTTTCTACTTAAAACATTACTATGAGTGTAGCCAGCTGACAGGAACCCAGAAGGTCTCGGTCTCCAACCGGTCAAAAGTTGTTTTAAGCTCACTGTAAGCTGTAGCGAGGTCATCGTTGACTATCACCTTGTCAAAAAGGTGGCCATACTGGCTCTCCATCACATGGGCAGATTTAATCATTTCATGAAAATCTTCTTCCTAGTAAGATTAGTGCAATAAAGATGAGTGCACAGCCAGTCCATAGCAACACTGCATAAACTCATTCTGTATTAAACACGGTCTAATTGCTTATTTCTTATCTCATCAGGAGATGGAAACTGTACTTCTAAGTTAAAAAAAATAGAAATTACCATTACAAGTGATCTCAGAGAGTATTCTGATGAGTTGGCTCTGCTCAACAGGCAATTCTTTCATCTCTTCCCTTGAAGTGACACAATTTGTCACTGCATGGTAATTACAGAGACATTTTCTGTCAGCAGCACCAGTGGAAAATGTTTCTAGCTGTTTACTTTGATGATATATTTAAAGTTTCATTATGTTAGTCTCAGCTTGCTATTAGCACACCATGTATTACAGCACAGCGTTTTTTCTTTTAAGAGCTTCGTAGCAGTCAACATTCTATGCCTTCTTCAATCTGGCTTAGTGGATTTCTCGTCATGTTTGGGGAGAGAACAAATCTTAGCAACTTGTTTACATGACTTTGAGAGATTAAACCTGTCCTAACTAAGAAATGTCCTGAAGCTTGCTCTTGCAAACAAACTCCTCTTACTTTTTATAAGTAACAAACCAACATTTTCTGACAGCATGTAATTTCCAAACTATTCCAAATGCACATTCTGCACAGATACAGTCTGTGACTATATCTGACTGACTTTGAAACAAAACCTAAAAAATCCTAAATAACATCTGAATGAGGAAAAATTATACACGCTGTAAATACAGATAAACAGTCTAACGATGATCAACTTTGCTGTAGCTTCAATTAAAATATTATTTCACTGTATTACAAGGAAGCAAGTATGTTAATGTTGGGTAATCTAAATTTTTCTTCTGACTATTGACAAAAACCAGCATTTTTTCCTTGCTTAGATGTTTCTTATTCTTTCTTACAGTGTTTATTTTCCTATAACATTTAAAAACCCCTCTATTTCTGTTATCCACAAATACGGGCTTTTTATTACAGTCGCATTTATTTTTTTTAATTGGTTTTTTATATTTGAATTTTCCTCTAAATTTAGACTCCTTAATACATTGATAAAACAAATAAATTCTTATATTTGAACAGAAACATCTAAGCCCAGGTGCAAATGTTTTAAAGGAAATCCACAGCATTATCTCTCATAAAGATATGCTTGCACTGTGGGGGTTCTTCAATGACATCAAATCAGAGGACTATGGAAATTGTAAATACCCATGAGCATATCAAACAATGAAAACACCACAGTAAATGTGTAATGTGAGAGGGGCTGGGAAACAGAAAGATGCTTGTATAAGCCCTGACAAGTGCTGTCAATGAGATCCAGTGATCACCTTTATTTTCAAGATAAACTTCTACAACAAAACACTTAACAGGTTCTCATGTTTTACCATGTCTAATTATACTTACTGTAAAGGGTTTTGCAGTTCCCTTATCATCTTTACTTGAAATAATCTTGGCATTTTTTCTGGTCTCTCTCAAACGGTCAAGTGATGGAGGCTTTATAAATATAACAAATGGTTTAAACTCGTATGTCCGCAAGTGTTTCACTGTCTGGGAAGAGGAAAGATTTTAATTAGTTGATTTTGCAAAATGGAATTTACTGTAATAAAAGAAACTCCCCACTGACCAGAATAAACCCATAAAGCATTTTTAGGCAGTTATTTTTCATTTACTGTCATCCTGCTCTGCTGACCAGCATTAATTCATGTAGGGAGAATTTTCAGAATGGTAAGAAAACCCTTTCTCCAAGGGTGATCACTGGTCTTGATTTCCACACAGCTGCTGGTGAACCCCATCAGCCTGGCAAAGGCTGAGTTGTGCACACCAGTGCCACTGGCAGCAAGAGGATGGAGGGGAACAGCAGGTATTCAGGGGAGGAGGAAAAGTTAACCCATTTTAGCAAGAATAACCTTTTCTGTACCCATGAAAAGTTCACAAAAGATCAGTGATTTTTCTCTTCAGTACTCTGTGCCCACCACACAACTCCCTGCTGTTCGTTCTTCCTGAGTGAGCTACGTGTGATGTTAGAGGCAGGTCTCTAATTCAGTTGCAGCACAGGGTGGTAGTATGGATGGTCAGAAGCTTTCTATCCTTTCCACACTGCCAGGGTCCACAGGAAAATCCCATGTTGGACAGTGGAATCCCAGAATGGTTCACAAGCTTGGATCCCCCAAAGAATTTAGTACTCTGCAGGAACACAGGGCTGTGTGGGACAGGCAATGGTCTCATCAGCTCCCCTCCTCCCCTGGCACGGGGTATGGCTTCCCCAGCCACTCCTCTGCCAATGCAGCTGCTGCCCTGCTCCCAGGGCACAACCCCGCATCTGAAACTGCCCCGGGAGCTGCGCATAGGCTGCCAAGGTTCAGAAGGCATACACTGGCCACCCTTGGAGAAATGATGTTTTGGCTAAGTTAAACAAACTAGTCCAGCTCCTGGAAGCACTGGGCTTATTAGGAGCAAAAAAATTCCCAGTGGAGCTGTTCAGAGGGGTTAAAAGACAAGGTCATTTCAAGAAAAAATGGTTTAGAGAGAAATGTTCTTAACAATTATCCAGCCAACATCACATTTAGCGCATTCCTTGACTCATGTCCACCCTGCACGGAAACCCTTGGCATGAACAGTCCAGTGAAACATGTGAGAGAGAGCTGCTGGACTGGGTGATAACTCAAAGCTATTCCGAAATTAAAGTTTCAGAGACAATCTCTTGCCCAAACTAACAAAAAGATGAATGGAAATACAGGAGCGTTCTGTAATTAAATCCTTGGTATTATGCTGCAGGCTTCCAATTCCCTTATTTACTGGCGGTATATTTGTCTCTTCTCAGAGAGCCTTGCTGTATATTTGTCTCTTTTCAAAAAGCCTTGGTGACATACAGGTAGCCAGCAAACCCACTCAACAGTCATTCAGTGTGGGATAAAGTACACCTTTTTAGAACTACTTTTTCCTGGAATTCCAATATGCAATATGGGGAAGTACAAGAGTTCAGAAGACATGCTTACTTACATGAGGTTGCACATCCAACAAACAAACTTTGTTTTTCGCTAGAACTGATCGAACAGAGTCTAAACTTGTACCATAGTAATTGTTCTTATATTCGCCGTACTCGATAAACCTGTGGCAGAAGGTGGAAACAACTGGAATCATTTCCATTTTCTCAAAAAAAAACCTTACCAGTTTGCTTTATAAGATTTAATTCAGGAGCAAAAATATTTTACTTTACATGAGAGTTCTACCATGTTTTATAAAGGAAATGCTGTCAAGTACTTCAGCATGTCAATTTTAAGAAATCTTCTACTTTACCGCTTTCAAATCAGTAACACCTGCTTGTATTACAGTTAAAGAGAAAAAAGTACTGTAGTCCAACAGCCCACTAATGTTTTCCATCACCTCTTTTTCTGAACTAATGCAATGCAATAAAACAGTGGATAAGCTAAACAATAGAAACTACTGAAATTTCATTGCACACTACAGAATATCCAAATTCTCTGTCTCAGAAGAGGAGGAGGAGTGACGATGGTGCTGGTGGAACCAAGGCGGCTGGTTATTTGCTATAAAAGTACAAGCACTATTTGCCAGAAAAGCAAAGCACAGTTTGAAGTTTCAATAAAACCCACAGCTTTGTGTCTAATACACTTTTGCCCTCTGAAACCGAGGCAGAATTTCAAGCTACAGAATTTTACAGGCTGCTGGAGAGCACGATGCTACCATTGTCTCTTCATTTTAGTTTATTTTCTGGAGAGTGTACAGGCAGGGGCTTCACTGTAGATCTCTAAATTCAAAAGCAGAGGAAGTGCCTGGCCTGAAAGAGAGCAGAACTATGCAAACATTGACTCAGGCACGTCTGCAACACTTCCACACCCCCCTTTCCCTAGAGCTGCAATGCTTTGCTGCTATGACAGAAGATGCTCTATTAAAAGAATGCTCCCCCATCCTAAGCACGTATAATTTCAGTGTCTTCTTGAGAAGATGAGGTACTGAAACTGCTTGTAAGCTTAGAAACTGTTGTTTGCACGTAATGCTTTTTTTTTGCTCTGTGTTTTTTTCCCAGCTGCTTATATAACAAAATGTAATTTTAACACATCTTTAAATCCCTGCAACTTATATCCACTTTGACTTATCATCTACAATAACAACCAGCTCCATTTTATAATAAACCATTGTTTTAACTGCAGTTCTAGTTAAAAATCTCTTCAACATACTTGTTATTCTGTACGTCTGTCTCAAACAAGTGCTTGGAAATGAAAATGTATTCGACACCATCACTTTCTTGGCTTCTCCTTGGACGGGTAGTGTCTGCAGTTTCATCATACAAAAAAAAAAAGGAAAATATGCACAAAACAATATAATGCAAACCAGTTCAGGAAAAATGGAAAAGCACAAACTCTTTGTGCAATACTAAGCGTAGCACTTCCCTCACTTCTGAAGCATATAAGGCTGCTCTGGATCTGGAAGGCAGCACACAAGCACATGACAGGATTGAGTTTTAAATGCATGCAGGAAAAGCAGGAAAAAACCTATTGGACAAGTATCAGTTTATCATTTTTTATTAACTAGTGGAAAAATCCAATAAAACGAGGACAGCTGAATAATAAAAGGAGCAGCAGTCCATAACAATTACCCCAGCCTCGCCTCTTGTTAAACTTATTAGCATATGACACCATAAAGGGAAACAAGCACACCATCCTGATTTATAAAACATTATGTTCATTAACAACACTTGTAGCTATGGTATGTGAAGCATGGTAATAAAAAAATGGAGTGTGAACTTTATGTTTTAGTGCTTTTCTTTATCTGGTGATCAAAATAGAACTCTGTTTTCTTTCAGTAGCCCTGTATTATTTGCACTTCTTGCTTTCCCCAAAGTAAGTATAAGGGTTTTGCTTACAAATGAAACTTATTTGTGGGGTTGCCACTTATGATTAATGAACCCATTAAAACATCCTATTTCGAACAAGTTGAATACTACAGCATTATATATTCTCCATCACATATGGACATACAAAACCTGCTTGCAGCAACACAGCCTTAAATGCCATTTGATATAACGCTCTTCTTCTTAGGCTGACACAATGAGGAACATTTCCAAGACAGGAACCCCAGTTCTCTCTCCAAGTCCTGACTTACTGAATTTCAGGGAGAGGGATTTCTTTACATGTTTGTTTTAAATTATAACCACAAATTTGGAAGAGAAAAGAGAGAAGGCAGCTTGATGAATACTGGCAATTTTTAGAGAAATATTTTTGGGCAAATGACTGCATATACTTCAGTGTGTTAAATATTTTGGGAACATCTGGCTTTTTTGTTGTTGTTGCTTTCAATACCCAGTTGAAGCAAATATATGCAAAAGAAATGACTGGCCAAACCAAATGCATTAATTTTTCTACTTGGCAAATTCATTCATATATATATACTTTACAGAGTATCTGCACTTGCAAAAAAACCTGTGACAGGATCTCCTAAATTCAGAATGTTAGAACCATATTTTTGAAGGATCCCTATAGAAGGTACGAGTAGAAAGCAAATCAAGAAATGAAAGTCTAAAACTGTTGAGTTCTCCATATTAAAGAAAACCCAATAAAGTATTATAGAAGTTAATAGAGCACAATGCTATTCAATTTTATAAAAATCACACTACTTGGTCAGATAGGGGAAAGAGGAAAAAACATCCCCAAATCAACTCTTCTAAAGCTAATTAAAGGGATTTAATTAATTTATTCACTGGATTAAACTGTTCATCAGTCTTCATTTTTCAGCCTAACAGATAAAGGCCAGTTTGCTGAATGCAAGCATTGGTAACAGAGTACATTTCACTGCTTTACAGCCAAATCCAGGGTGTTCTTCAGCTGAGTTTCACTTACTAAACCTCACTGACATCAATCATGCTAAACTTGTGCTGAAATTGTACTGCAGTGCCTCTGAGCCAAAAAGCCCTATCAGTTTAATCAATGCTATTTAATACAGAACTGCAGCAGCACTTTTAAAAATTAGAGAAGTAATTTGGATGCCAAGCATGCATTTAGAGACCCAAATTTGAAATTACCTTAAAGGTAATACAACAATAAATTATAATAATGCAAATATATCATTAGAGAATAGAAGTGCATTTTTACTTACGTGGCACTGTTACCCCGTAGTGCTGGGTATCGCTGATCAGCAATTTCCGTTTAAGTTCATTCAGTCCAACCCCTACAGGACCTGAAAGAAAATTATTGTCCTGTTTCCCAACAGCCAGCTGTCTCTTGTATTCAGGTGCAAGTATACTCCAAGGTAAGACTACATAACATGTAGCTGTGACATTACTGCCTCTTAATCAGTGATTTGGAAACGCCCATGGTTCCAGCCTCTCCTAGAATATACAGAGCTGACAAATTTCAGGGGATGTAGTCAGCAGTTACTCTGCTCTGACTTTATTATTGAGGAAAAATCAGTGAAAAAAGGTGCCAGCAAAGCTGATTTTCTTTTCTGCAGCACCTACCCTCAGTGTGCACCCACCTCCATCTCAGCCCTACTACAAACCCCTGCATCCTAACCTGCAGCTTTCCAGAACAAAAACTGGTTTGGCTGTTTATTTTGCCAGAATATCCCCAACTTCCAGACTACAGGACCCCAGCTGGCATGTGCAAAGTGCCCCCAAAGCCTCTGCACTCTGTGTCAGCATGATCTCACTCCCTCCTGCTGCTGCATCCCTTGCCTGCACCAGATGCCCCTGGGGACAATTGCTTCCACCTTCTCATGCTCTGGAAGCACTGCTCCTGCCAGCCCCTGCTGCAGGCAGGAACACTGCCCAGCTCCTGGCTGGCTGTAGCTGTCACCATCCACCTTTTGACTGTGTGAGGGTGGCATTGCATGGAGAGAGGAAGGAAGGGCAGCACTTGCCAGGTCACAACCCATTTGGGATGTTTGGGTTTCTTTCTTTGTTGTTGATTTTCTTTTCAACTGTGCTTGTCTCCTGCCTGCTGTCTGAACTGGTCCAAAGCAAATGTTTCCTTCATCATGCGACTGCCAAAGAGAGACCACTTGGAAAGAGGATGGCAGGAATAAACCAAGACTGCATGGAATTTTTTTGACCCATCTCCTCCACCTCCACTTGAGTAGTGCTGTACTAGAAGCTACTGAGCAAGACATTCCTCTTGGCTTTTGGGTTGTCCCTAATTCTTAGCTGTTTGCCAGTGGTGCCTTAGGTCTCAGTGAGGGCACTCTGTCCTGTGAGGTCTCAAAGGCTCCACAGGCACTCGCTGCCTGTCCCCAGGAGCCCTTTGTGAAGGGCTCCAGCCTCCCTGCCCACTTTGGACAGGGACATGATGCTGTGTGTGAAGGGAACTCAGCTCTGCATGTTTTTATGTTTCTGACAGTGGAGAGCCTTCATTTCTACAGAGCCAGGTAAAGAGCAGAAGGCAAAGGAGAATGAGTCATTGGAACCATATTCCAAGTAATGCAAGGATAATACCTATGGTTTTAAGGAAAGTTGTTGCATAGAGTGCTTCTTAACAAAGACATTTTAAACATTGTAAATACAAAACCTAATAAACACTTCAAAGAAATAATGTTGTAGTCACTCATTACTAGTCAGAGTCCAAAACCAGACTGATGCTTCAGTACCTTGAGGTGCCTATTTGCAAAAATGACCATACACCCTGTCTGGAATTGAAACACATAATGATGAAAAGTGCTTGCTACTTTGTTGCTACCCCCAGACTATGGTCCTGCTGTAAAATCTTAAGAGTTTCTACATTTAAAATTTCTATGTGTTCACATCAGTTAAACACACAACTACATTTCAAGTTCCATCTCTGACCTTCCTGTAAATTAATCTATCAGTATGTATAAATGTTTATTTAATATGGTGTACAGCAGCCTCTACTGGTGCATGTCTGCAGAGGACTACAATGTGTTATGTAGATAATAGCATTACCTTTTTTATTTTTTTTTCCTTTTTATAATAGTTAAGCTATTTAAGGCAAATATGGACTTCTATATGAAAAGTAATTAAAACTCTTAATATATCCTAGCAAAGTAAACCAAACCAAACGGAATTCAATTTTTAAAAATCACTCTATTACTTTCAAGCAAAAAATCTTTCCCATCAAATCTACACAAATATTATTTCCTCAGTCTACATGCTGTCAAATCAACAGTATGCTTTTAGCTCTATTTAAATATATAAAGAATCCAGGCTTCACTTCCTGCGACACATGCTTTGGAAACTTAGCTCAACTCTGCTTCCAGACCACAACTTCACTACTACTGTCTCCCCTTCCAGATTACCATTTAAAAATCATCTTTAAATTGAACTACTGAAAGATGTAGATTCTTCTTTTTCAGTGCTATCTTCACAGAGTTCTCATAACTGGAGCATGTGGACACTGAAGGCTGATTCCAGCTCAGCAAAGCCATCCATTATGTGGATTTTTACACTACCTCTCCCAAGTGTGCTTCTAAATATTCTTCTCATTTTGATGCAGCAGAGAAAGATGCCAGTTTCTAATAGTTATGAATCTGAACACAATTTGAACTCAAGAAGAGAATAAAGTGTCAGGACTTAAAAGGACAATCCAGATTCTTATAGTCAAATGTAAGGTGTGCAGGGTCCATGACTGTAGCATACTTTTTGTTTACTATAAATCATCCCAGGCAGCAATATTTATAGTTACGGTGACAGATTCAGAGATGCTTTGTTTACTTTTTTAAAGGAACATTTGTGCTGCTTGCTCTTGCATGTTAAGTCATGTTAATGGTCAAATCCTGCACAAGTGGACTGCAGTGCCTTCCTCACTTTATTGAGGGACATCTGCAGAATTAAACCACCCATCATTAAAACTTGCACTAAATTTTGTACCACGCAGACATGTCTGAAGAAAACTGAAAAAACTGTAAGTTTAGGTCTTGGGAGGGTTAAGCCAACCAGCCATTCTTCACCCACAGACACATAATGAGCTCCTAGTACTATTGTTAAAAGAAAATGAAAGTGGTCTTTCTGAAAAGATTTTGTGAGTTTGTGACAATATCACTGCTGGGATCATAAGGAGCCAGTAAGAGACATGCCTTGTGAGTGGCTCATTTCCTAGTACACTATAATGCAATGACTGCACATGCATGTCTGACTGTAGCTCAGTGTGGTCGGAAAGGAGAACCTCATTATTTTGTGTTTCAGTACATTTTAACAAGCAGTGGGAGTGTACTTCAAGATCTGCTCTTCACTGAAGTAGGATCAATGAGTTCATATGGTGTTCTCATGGGCAAGGCTAGGCACTATGTTACATCCTACGTATTCGTTCCTGAACCTTGCTGACCTTCCCATGCCTTCAGTCAGGAAGGTTTAATGCAGATAGCAATTGTAGGTCTCCTTCTTCACTGTCCAGTTAGTTTACTGGAAGTAGCATGGCCATGGCAGGCCATTTTCCTGCACAACTGCTGTAGCTCAACGAAGACTCTGCAAGCCACTACTGAACATGTTAAAGCTAAGTCAGGAGATGTGGAGAGTTAAAAGGCCCTTTCATTTCATCCTCCTTTGCTCTGAAATAGACCTGGCCTCATCATTTACTCCTTCATGATAAAACCAGAGGTGATGGATTTAAAAAAAAATCTAAGCAATACAACAAATAGAGAGCTTTTCCAGTCCCAGATTCCTTTTCTTCGCAGTAGTGACCAGAAGCACATCTTTGTGAGAAGTATTGACAGCCTCATTCAGAGACAGATGCTTTTCTGATTGTGTCAGACACCAACAACTTCACCTTTATGGTTACACACCTCTGGTCCTTGCTTCCACCACTGCCCACTTTGGACAGAGGCATCACCATGGGTGATGGCAGCACCTGAAAGGCTCTGCACACCTTTGGTGATCACACTGCATGTACAGAACAGTGTGTATTCTAGGGGACAGATGCTCATGGTTTGTTACTGACAACTAGCACTACTGTATCCTAGCACTGCCCCTTCAGAAAGCTCTGACTTAGCTGAAACTATGCCAGATAAAGTTATAGCATGTAGCACATTCATTCTGACTCTAAGGAAATAAAATTTATGCTACTCTGGCTCTTACGATTAACCACAGCAGAAGACTTTGTGAGCAGGACTTCTCCCTCATTGATATAAATGAAAATTCTGGTGTCTAAATAATACAGGTATTAAAATATTCTGCCTTTGTCTCATAAGGCTGTGAGGTATAACACTTAAGATGCAGGCAATATTTGTGATGGAAGACTTTAAGGATTTCTTGGCAGTTTGGGAACAATAAGTTACTAGAAGCCGACTGGTGACATAATACTAGATAATTTTGTTTTTAGCAGACTCATCACAAACCTAACAATTAAAAGCACACAGAAATGTTTGTATCATTACTGCTTCAGATGATGTTATTTAAGCCCCAAGGATTTGCAGGGCTTTATTCATGGACATACATTTGCAGACAAGGTAAAATCCTGACAAACTGGTACGTTGAGCTGAACCTGAGAGTAGCGTGTATTACACTACAGGGTACTAAAATTACTGTGTGTGCAATCCATGTTCTTTAAAGTAGACTAGACCAATTCAAAATTAAGTTAAATTTGTTCTGAAGTTGTCAAACTCCCTCCCCCTAAAAAAAGGGCAAAACCAAACCTAAATGCCCCCTTTTAAACAGTAAATTATATATTTAGACCTAGCATAACACAATAGACATCTAGTGCCTCCACCAATTACAGCTATAAATTAATTATATGTCCCTTTCTTTCCTGGTACTACTATCCAAATTATATTCAATGTATTATGTGGAATGCTGCTACTGGCACACAAAAAGCTTTTAAAATGTGTTCGCTTCTACTATACCTGTATTGCTTAGCTCTGCTAGTTTTTCCACATTTTGCCCAAGACATTTTTATGATATTGGCCAGACTTAAGCTGCTCTTAATATCCAGAGAAAAAACATTAGAATTACTGAAGTCTGCAATAAATTTCTGAATTGCTTTTGTTACTGAAAAAGCACTCTTTTTTCATTTGATTTATTACAACAAAAATCACATGGAATCTCTAGGCATTCCTTAGATCAGACATATGCAATTTGTTATAAAAAGTCTACTTATCACACTTTTGCGCTACACTATGTTGATGTAACTGTAAAATCAACTCAACCATGTTATTACTTGTTGTATATAGCCCACAATCACACTAGTAGGTGGCTGATTTTTAGTGCTGGAGAGTGACAAAACTGTTTATTAAAAACTCAATTTAATGTTCCCTTGGATATGAGCGATATAAAAACACAGCTACTCAACAGTTCCTAACAGTCCTTGACAGAGGGTCATATTTCTCTGCTCTGCTGCTTTCAGAATGGAGGAAATTTTACTAATGAAGCATCAGCCTATGTGCTACTGCCAAATAATCAATGAGACATTACTCACTGGTAGCAATGGTTACTCATTACTCATTGGTACGCCATTCGCTACCTTTAAAAAGCTTAGGATAATGCACTTTCTCTCTTTGTGGGTGACTGAAGCAATACATTTTGGTTATATAATACATGCTGTGAGGAAGCCATGGCAGTGACAGGCTACAGAAGAACAGAAAGGTGACTAAGGATGATATGTCGAGTCTTCTGCAGCTATGCTTACATTCATCCTTGGCCTACAGAGGTCCACCTTGCATCCACCTTTCTCACTACTTGTCCATGTACTTTTTCTAATGCAGTAGGTGTTTTTGTTTCTTTCCACTTTTATTGTTTGTCTTCATTGACCTCAGGTATCTATCCTGTTCTTTTTCTTTTTTCCCCACATATTCATTCAATATATTGATTGACTGATCTCTAAGATATATTGATTGATCTCTAAGAGTGGAATATCAACACAATTCTTTTGAGTTTTAGTACAGCTTGACTGCCACGTTCAGACTTGTAACCATGGTAGCTGTATTTTAATGTCATCTCCCCTTGGTTTAGGAAAGTTTTAAACACAATCTCCTGAAGCATCCTTATATGTAAGTTGGGACATTCTGTCTAGAAAGGTGGACTACTAGACAGAAGTGAAAACTGGAGCATGTTCAAAGGGAAGGGGTTATTGGTCTGTGCTCTAGGACTCATTACTAGAGGAGTTCTCTGGGACATCCTCTCTTTTGCATCCGTACCAATGACACAGAGTGGGCCCTTACAAGGCTTGCCAATGCCAAGATGGGTGAGACAAGTGACTTGCTCAAGGGCAGGACTTCCATCCAGAGGGCTACAGGCATAGGCTGGCAGAACTTTGTGAAATTTGATGAGGACAAAGTTCTGCATTACAGGCTGGGGACTGCTGGCTGGATGACGAGGACTTTGGGGCCCAGGTGGGCAGAGCTACGCATGAGTCCCCAGTGCTCGCCGGCAGCAATGAAGGGTAACAGGAGACTGGGCTGTATCAGCAAGAGCCTGGCCCACAGATAGAGGGCTTCCCCTTCACTCAGCACTTGCTACATCCTGTGAGGAATACTCTGTCCACAACAAGCCCTGCACTATAACACTGTTGATAAACTGGATCAAAGACATCAGAGGGCCTCCAAGATGGTCAAGAGCTGAAGCACATGACCTGTGAGAGAGACTGAGGGAATTGGGCTTGCCTAGCTTGGGGAAGAGATGTCTTCAGGTGGACCCACCAGCACCCTTCTGATACTCACTGAAAAGATGGAGGTCACCTCTTTACTGAGGTGTGAGGTGGGAAGACAAGAGAAGACATGATGGGACAACAGATTCCCAAAGTGCTGCCATCAGCAACCCGCTTTGAATCTAGTGTTAATCTTGCTCAGTGGGAGGCTGGACCAGGTGAACTCCTGAGATCCTTTCCAATCTAAATTACTTTCTGGTAAGCATTGTGCTAATCAGCAGGTCTCTGTTTTACCAGGTCAAAAATAAGGAAAACAACTTACCAACCAAAACAACAAGCCTGTATTTGTCATTAGGTTGTCGTCTGTATTTTGCAACTTCTTCATAGGTTGGGATATCTGCTGTATCATACTGATCACTTTTCTTGCACTCATACATGGACTTGTTTGTTTTTTTATCTTTTCTGCTAAGACGAAAGCTTCTTCTAAAACCAGCTGCAGTAAGAACAGGGTTTTTTCAAAGTAAGAAAATAAGTCTTCTTAAAACATTTGAAAATAGTCTCTTCCAAACATTCAAGGATTGGAGCATGGAATAAAAAGTGTATTGTATGTTTAATATGCCAGGTCATTAGAATGACATTTCCCATGTTTTTAAACTATATCAGGTACCTATTTAAACCGCAAAATTAGTATTACCAATAAAAAACATAACCTTTGCAACAACGAACTGCAAAATACAATTGCAATAAATTGTTAATATATTTAGATTATTTAGACAATTTGAGTATCTTATAAATTAATACATATACACAAGGCAATTCATGGAAGCTGGACTCTCATACCACATCTAATGCATGTCTATTAAATCACCATGGCACACAAACACAATATATGATAGAAACACATCTGGTGGTTGAAAGGATTAATGAGAATTAGTTCCTTGAACACTTCTGTTGTGCTTAGCTCCATGCTGGTAGTATATTAAAAAAGTGCATTAAACCTTTCCTGAATATGTTTAATAGTAAATTCAAACACTCATAGTTAAATTACAAAATACTAGAAACATCTTAGACAATACAGTACCCATATTATGAAATTAAAAGTTAATATTGCTATTAAATCTATATTTACAATTGCATCAACAGTGTGACATCTATAGTGCCTTCTAAAGAAGAACTGAAATTTCACAGAGCTTTTTAGCACTCTCAAAGGAGAAAATCATAGGCATTTTCAAGCAGAACAGCACAAAAAGCCGCTCTACACTATATGTTAAAAACTAATTTACTCCTCTGTTAATGATTACCTTAGTTTTTCAAATAAATCCTTTATATTGCATTACATTATATTTTACTGGTATATCTACAACACCACTTTTGTTCTACATTATATTTTACTGGTATATCTACAACACCACTTTTGTTCTATAAGGAAGTACAGGAAAGACTGCAAAGACTGCAAAGCTGATTTCACTATCTGATGGTAGCAGAGTAAAACACAAACTCTAAATACTGGAAAAGTTGTTGGAGTTTTTCCCCAGAACACTTCATAGGACAGTAACTGCTTAAACATTTGGTGATCCCAAATTTTCAGCAAAATGTTTTCGTATTCTTGTAATAGCACTTAAGTTTAGGTGTTTGAGAAGTAACCGTACTACAATTTCTTCTTCAAAGGTAATTTCATGCAAGTTCAAGATTCAGTTCTGTAAATATTTAGAACCAAATCTCAAGAGAAATGCTACAAGGGTTAGTAATAGGTTTAGCATTTTGCACACACACAGTTTCACTGAGCATTAATTGTCATGGAACCTGGACCACAGAGAATGTTAACCAAGTTATTTAATTGATGTGAGCCCCTATACCTATGGGAATCTACAACACATGCATACACACAAATAGTGAAGAAAAACGTCTTTGAGAATACCATGATGTCAACCCATTCATATTCAAAATACCAATAAGTAAAATGAAAATCTATGACAAAGGAGAAGATCTAGCATCCACAGAAAGGGTAGATGATATTTTTAAGAAGTACAGTATAGTCTAGACTAAGTAGGAGGTGGGCTGGCAGAGAAAAAAGATCAAAATATGAGCTATGAAAACATAATGAAATAAACTGGGTTACATTATTATTTAGAGAACACTAACACTGAAGTGACTGCAGTCAGAAATAGAAATGCCCTATTGGAGAGCTTACACACCCACAAGAGGACCTGGGAGATCTTGCCTGCCCTATGATGACGTCCATCATGACACAAGGATGTTCTCTTGATCATAACTACGCCTAAGTGTACAGACAGCTATATAGAGAAAAGTAGCTTTAGCAATACAGACACAGGAAGTGAGTTACAGGTTTCCTGAGGCCTCATCTAAAATGCTCCACAAAAAACAAAAACCAACAAAAAAAGTTTCCCAAAAAGCTGAAAATTATTCTGTTTGTTGCATTTTTTTGCCTGTATAATCATTTTATGGAAAAAGAAAAAATAGGGAAAAAATAAAGAATAATACTTCACAATTGACTACAAAATGGTTTACAAAAGTAAGAGCTTTGCTACAAGAGCAAGAATCCACGTATCTGGAAAAGGTAAAAAGTAAGGACAACGATCAAATGAAAATAAATCAATGGTCTCCATTCCAGTTTGGTGTTACAATTAACAAGAGCTCTGTGCCCCTGATCAGCTGTCTCAAAATGCCATTAGAACAGCTTCTCAACCTCCACTTAAATGGTGAACTGTGCAATCTTCAGGAAAAATATTTTTTCTGCAAAATCTTCATATAAATTCAATCCCCGCTTTTAGGTTTTAGTACGAACATTTTTAAGTTGTTCCTCTTTTCTCCAACCAATTTATTCAGATTTCATTACCAAACTACTGGATTATTTAAGAATTTTCATTTCTTTCATTCCTTCAAAAAGGATAAAATCTTTCAGTGCTGTCTTCAGTCTGATTTTTCCCTTGTCACTTTCACAGGCTCCACAGAAAACATAACAGACGCAGCTGATATGATTCCACTGCTAACATGTGTTTCTTTGAATAAAATATTTGATATTTCTGCCACTGAAACTCATAGGTAAAATGAAAATAGTAACATTGTCCTGTATATTAAGAAAGCTCAACAAGAAGTTCAACCAGGACTTAGGCGTTACAGAAAATAAAATATACTAATTAAAAAGAACAAACGTGAGACAAATATAGGCTGACTTCTCTGCAGTGTGCTGGTGAAGATGCTCTGTAAAACTATTGACTATTAAAAGTATGTGATGTGCTGTTTGCTTCGCCACACATTTATGACTATGGTGAATTTGAAGGTTTTTTTAAACTATTCCTCGAAGTCCATCTGAATAGCCCCATACAGAAACTCGAGAAACCTTGCTTTAAACAGCATTCAAATGCAAGGAAAACAAACAGTTCCAAGAGTAAGGATGAGACTGTTTCAAATATATCCAACACTTTTACGATACTGCTGCTGCATTCCTGAAAGCATCTTCATTCTTTATCGCTCATCATGTGCCATTATATGTCCTCTCATACATGGCTTAACTTTACTGTGACCTAGAAGCTATTTTATAGAAATGCTAATAAATATTTACTATTGAATGTCTTCATTTGTAATTGCATTTTATGTTGGAAACTATGACTGCACAAAAGTAGTAGGCTGAACTGAAACAACATTGTACTTGTAACGAATAAAAACATTTATGAAAAGGCAAAAAATATTCTACTAACGTTTGCATATTTAATAGTTTTGAAAACATGAAAACCAAACTTAATATATTTAAATTAACAATAGAGCATCATTAAAAATATAGTGACAATTACTACAGAGAACCAAACTGAATACTAATATGCAATAGAAAAGGTTTCTATAAAATTATTTAGGCATCATTAGGTAATTTAAAAGTAAATTTCTATAAAGAACAAAAGGAAAAAGTATTGCTTGCCTAGAATATTTGATAATATTTGATAATATAAACCTTGATGAAAGGAGCTGCAGGCTACAATGTGTGTGGAATATGGATATCAGCAGAGATTAACCTTAGTTGCCAAGTATGCAGACTATAAAATAAAAGGGGAAAATTCTGTCACTAAAGCAACATAATCTCCTGAACACTGAGAAGCTTGCACCAGCTCACTGGTTACAGCTACACGACTAAAAGCTTACTGAACATGCAAACCCATAAACTACTGCTGGAATGTAACAGATTTGGTGAAATAAGAGCAGGCTTGGGGAAGAAAATACTAAGAACAAATGTTCTCACACTACTGATGTCTTCAAAGCTTATAATACTTCTCAATATGAAATAAAAATAAAATACTATTACTAGTATAAATAAATAAATAAATAAGTAAAATACTATTACTAATAAACTTAATTAAGGCCCAACAATCCAAGAGATCCACTTAGATCTCTAAGAATGAAAAAAACACCTCAGCAGAAGAGTTTGATTATTCTTTTAACCCTTAGCAGTACACATTTTGTCATCTCACAACAACATCCTTACACTTACATAGAGAAATCCACTGTGGCCTCACACAGAAATCCAAACTGAAAACAGGCAATGTGTGAACCTGCCTCCCTTGCAATATTTTGAAAGGATGATGATGTAAATAGATGTGCTTATTTACATTTGATGATGTAATTCTGAAGAAGTAGATTGCAACTATGTTGTGTAAATTTCAGTCCAAATATACTAATAAAACCAGCAAGTTAATTTCTCAAGTTCAGAGAAACTACATTAACAGGAAATAACAAAATATAAATTCATGCATGCTTGATGAATTCACAGGTAAGCCTCCAGAACGTTAAAAAGCACTTACACAGGCTTTTGTTAATTTTCATTCATTAAAATAAATACTTAAGTACGTGTTTATATTACATATGTTCTTCATGGAATTTAATTTAATCTTAGAGTGGACAACTTCTATTTAATTGTAAATGCATTTAAGAGCACCCTTTGTATTCATATTACTGACAAAAGTAAGTTTGGTACCATGGTTATTATCTAGGTTTGTATGAACATAATATTTTTACTAGATATTTCTGGATATTCTTTTTCCCCCAAAATACTGGTATTTTTTTACACTGGCTCATATAGTGAGGATTTCTATTGTTACACAGGAGCTGCACAAACACAGAGCAGACTTCTTACTCTGTTTGCTTCTGGACTGATTCCCAGCTTGCACATTTAGACAGGGTTAATAAAAATTTAGATTATGTCTGGATTTTAAAGACGAAATTGAGAATAGTAAACAGATGATATTCATCTATATTTACTGAATGTTCATAAAGGTTCAAGCAATGCAACTAGAATTAAAGCTTGGCAAAGGAAAACTCCTAACATTTTCCTCAACAATTCCTCAGGAAATTACAGCAGAAACATAGAATACTATACTGTGACTTAAATATTAGAATTTGGTGAAAAATCATTACATTTATCTGAGTCACTATAGAGGAGAGGGTTCAAATTAATAGCAGTATAACCTTGGATATAAAAGATTTGACCCCAAATGGTTCAGTCATTCTGCCTTCTGAACACTCTCTTCCTGTGCTCTTCATGACCACCTTGTATGTGGCCTGAAGTACATATCCTTTCAGAGAGGGTCGGATGTTCGCAGAATTATCTGGTGCATGGATTGAAGTGCCAGAGCCATATATATGGTTTGTGAAACAAGGAGACACTGGAGTGCATGAGACAGTTTGATTTATAAATCACTGTGTCCTGTTACTGCATGCAAAAGAATGGTAACAACAACTTTCAAAAACCTACCTGCTTGCTCTTAAGGTAGGAAAATTTTTAACGAATGATTCTTAGTGAAGAACTCCAAGGAACCTCTGCTTTCTAAACCAAAAAACTACTTAGTCACAATGAGTGAATATACTTGTGTCCTTACCCCAAAACTGGCCATAACATTAGTTTTTCTGCCTTCTGACTCACCTCTCTGACATCTCATTTCAAAAGCACGTACCCAGCAGGAGAAGGCTGAAGGTACCACCTCTGGACTGATGGTAGCATGCCACTATATGGAAGCTCCCAAGAAAAAAACCATTGCCTGAACTGTACTTAGTAAATCTGAATAATTTTTGTAAAGTTTTGCCTAAGTAAACTACACTCCATCTTGATTTTTTGTTCTTTGCTTCTGGGACAACAATAGTTTCTTCCTCAAGACACCTCCTTCCCAAGATGGCCATGTCTTTTTGGTAACTATGGACCAAAATGTTTCAGTGAAAAAGGCTACACCACCAAGAAAAGGTGGATTCTGTTTTGCTACCTTCATTCTCAAATAAAGCAGCAGCCCACTAAGATCTGATTGCAAAACCATGATAGTCTCATCCTAAGAATTCATGGGGGAGTGTTGTTCCTGTTTCAAATAAATTATTTGATAAGGAAAATGAACTTCATCTCAAATCACATCCAAATTATAATTTTTGCAACATACTCAATATTTCAATACAATTACAATTCAACATTAACTTAGTTGATTACTTAACAAAGGTAAGAAGTGTATTTTCAGCATGATCAGATGACCACAAGTTCCAAAACCACATGATGGAATTATACCACACTAAGGTTTTGTAAAAAGGTCAAAGTTCTTTCAATGACATACTTTGTGTGTACCTGATGTAGTTTATATACCACATTTAAAACCATTAAAGCACAATGTGAAAACCAACTCCAGTTTACAGTACTGGTCTAGGATGTTTCAGTGAGCCCAATGGCTTGGATGTACTAAAGTACTTTGACAAGTTTCTTCCCACTCCTCTTGTAGTAGGAGGATGAAAGTCTTGGGAAAAGGGCTGGTTGCCACAAAATCTGCTCCAGCCAGCCTCCAGCTGGCAGGAATTCTGGACAGTTTCAACTAAAATATTTTTACATAGCTTTCAAAATGGCACAAATTAAAAAGTTGAAACATATAATGGAACATTCACCTTTTTTAAATGTTACTTTTGTTTGAAATTTGGAATCTTGAAACTGAAGCCAAAGGACTCTTTCTCCTCCTCTTCCCCACTCCCCGCAATGATACATTAAGCTCAGACTAGCTTTAAAGCTAAATTTAAGCTACTGAGTTATTATGACTTATTATATTTTGTAATGTGGAAAAAGAACCGGTGCCTGCAAATTTGCTCTGTATTCTCACTGAATCCTCCCCAAATGGTTAGATAGACATGTACAAAGAAAAAACGTGTACACAAAACTTGAATAAAACCTTGAAAGTGTTTTAAAATAATTACTTAAAATTTTCATGATACAGTAACCTTTTTGTTTCATTAAACACATTGCTTACTTCATGTACTTTAAAAATTTTGACTTTAAAATCAAACCAGTATTTTAGTAGCCCATGTTTAACCAGGTAAAGGCATACACTACATAAACCCTTTATGTCAAATCCAATGAGCCATGTTTAAAACCTTAATATGCATGCATTTGTCATGCAGAATAAGGACATTTGTATGCAGATTACCCCCAAAAGCAAAGTGGACACAGTAGCTCCAGGGAAAAGAAGCTGAAAGAAAGAACAAAATTGTCTTTTGTAACCAATTGCTCACCTAGATAGGATCCACTGTTGTGACCAGAACATTCAGCATCTTCTGGACGAAGGGTAAAAGCATACAGAATAAGAGCCAAGAAATAAAGCAGAATAGTTAGAAGCCCAGCAAAAAATACAGAAGAAATTATTTTTTAAATGACAACTGTACAAAGCATAGCATTAAAAAGCCTTCAATAAGCCATTTTCTTAAAAACATAAAACAATATTTATTGTTTTATATTTTAGCTGGAGATATTCTTGGATTTTGCAGCATGCACACTGATCTTTTTATCTTTTGAAGCAAAAGTTGTGATGACAACAACCATTCTAAAAAGAATTCTAACACTGTATTATTCACATTTTATCAGTTAATAGAAAATATGCCACTTAAAAGAAAGCAAAACGATCTGATGTAAATCGAGCTTTTTTGTAAACTATACATTATCAGAGTTTAGCTTAAGTTTTGGCTCACTGGATTAGACAGAAAGGTTTTTGATCAAAAACACATCCTCTCATTTAATATAAAATAGCCATAATGTATATTTTTACATGCCAGAAGCCCTTAGATCAAAAATATGAGCTACAATTTCTAATGCTTTTATAAACAAAAGCCTCTTAAGTAAAAAAAAACCCAAAAAAACCAACAAACCAAACAAAAAACCACAAGAGATCAGCTGCTATTACTTTAACATATGCTGCAAACATAACAGTAACCGGCTACACTCAGAGGGAAAACAGTAACGATGATACCACATAGATGAACTTTCTACCATCTCACAGAAACAGTCTGTCAGTATTAATTAGAAACGCAAGACCTCTGATGGCCATGAAATTAACTCAGAACCATCTCTTTCCATCCCAGCCCACCCAAGTGCTGCTAGTATTATTCTATCATACTACTTTTCTATACATATCTTGCAGAAGTTCAAGAGAGAGAAACAGTTCAAAACAATAGTTCAAATTACTGATCATTAAATGAAGCAACCAGGAATATTCTGGTATTTTTATCTACTTTAAAACATGATTCAATGTATTTGGTGGCAATGTAAAAGTATCACATGTATAACATCTCTTAGAAAGACTGGACTATATTCAATTTAATTCTAAACACATGTTCTCTAAATAAAATTATTGGGCTATTCAGGGAAACTTTTATACATGTACCTTCAATTTCCTCTGAGAAGCACAAAGGAAAAATAGGAAAGGAAATAATTAAATTGAGTGAAAACATAACTTAAGAAAGAAAAGTTAAATCGAAAAAGAAAAATGCACCTACCACACTCAACCGCTTCCTCATCTTAGAACAGCCAAAAAGACAAAGTATTATTGTTTAATACTTCATAAATAGGAAAAAATTCATGTATGTAAGCTACTCTCAAATTCTCTTGACAGCACCTATTAAATTGAGGCATATACCAACATACCAGTAGTGAGTTTAACTGCACTCAGAAAAGGACGTAAAAAGGCATTGAAATACTATGTGCACTTCTAACTTCCCATATGAGATCCTTCCACTATTCCTTTGGTAGCAATGACCTTACCCAGTTGTCATGGAAGATCTCTTTGGTATTAAATGTAAGATTTTTAGTTCCAATCAATCAATCTTAACCTAGTATTTTTAAGAAACACTACCATGAACATGATCTCAGTATTTTTCTGCACTTACAGTAACAGCTGGTACTGCCCTTGGAGATGGAATTTGAAGAGGCTTTTTGGTTATGGCTTTTTTGTTTGTTTTTGTTTTGTTTTTTTTAAAGTCTACAATTGCAGCTGAAAACATGCTGGAAGAATTTATGTACTCTTGTAATCTTTTCTCTGACATTATCCTAATATAATAGATCTACTTAAGACTTACTCCTTACCTATAGTAAATCAATAAATTTCTGCTGCCTTGATAGTAGAAAGCATACATTTTTCTAATAATCTTTTGGGTTATACAGAAAAGCAAGATAAATATAGTGGAGCTTTGTGCACAAAGATAATGCATACTAAGGTTAAGATTTATAGAGAGATTTAATGAGATCTACCTCTCATTCAAATTTCCTTTAGAACGTGCATAAATAGGCTTAAAATATAATTATTTCAAAGACTTCCCATGAACCATGTCTTTTCTCAGAATGTGAAAAATTATTCAAGAGCTATTTTACAACCTTTCATGCATAACTAATGTACAAAATAAAAACTAGGTCAAAATTCTCCTGCATATATGACCACATGGAAGAGCTCTTCTCATTTCATGTCATGAAATTAAGAGTCTCCTCTGCTGCAGGAAAAATACTGTTCTGTACAATCATTTCTTGGTACCATTTTTATTGAGGACTTACATTTTAAAACATAAATTTGGAAGACTTTTCTGAATCTTATATAAAGTTTATTTCTATGGTCAAGGCAACCATATGGTTTAAGGTGGCTGGGAAGTCCTCTAAGGTGAACTCTGCTTGGTTGACCACATCTGGTGTCTAAAAAGAGTATAGACAGTTTTGTGAGTTAAAAGTGAAAGCATTGGATGCATTTTCCTCTCTTGACCTTAAAAGCTCCCAGTTCTTGACAAATGCCCTAAAGCTGGACCTAGAATGGCAGGCTGGCTTCCAGGTACTAATTATTTTCTCCTTCTCTGTGATGTACAACAAGTTTTTCTGTATTTCCATTTCCATGACTTTAAATAGACTACAGTGTATCTCCTGAAAAGAAGTCACTAATGCTCAACACCAGTTCACATAAATAGATTTTAAAAGTCTCCTGAATTCAAAAAAGTTATTTGACTTAACTAGTGAGTGTGCATTTTAAAATACTGTCTGGTATTTTAACACTGGTAACAGGTAAGTCCTCATTTATGAACATGAAAAACCAGAACAGGAGCAAAGAAGGTCTGTATGTACACATGGACAGAGGTCTGAACAAGTGTACACTCGCCCAAGCCTGACCACTGCAGAACTCACAGGAGTCCTGCAGGTGTGGTAGATGGTGGAGTTACAGCATCAGGGCTGAGAACAGCTGAAAGGAATCCAGGCTTCTGGGCTACCCCTGCCAGGAAAGGGAACATGCTTAACCATAAATGAAAGACATTAGGATTCCCAAGTGAGTCAGCTGATCCCAGAGAGCACGAGCCAAAATGTCTACAAGCTGAGGTTTAATGCTGAGATAAAGTAAAGGAGTTTTGAACTTTTTGTGTTTTGTTAAAAATCTTCCTTCTTAATACTGCTCTGAACTTTCTTGGGCTACTTTTAAGGTTGAAAATAACAGTCTGTAACGAAAAGATCTTGGAAATCACTGGGTTTTCATAGCTTAATGCAGCTATAAACAGTCATCAACATGTAGCTCCCAGTTTGAACTTTACAAGGAATTTTACCAGGGCTATTGCCTGTCCCTAGTAAAGTCAGAGGTTACTTGCCAGGAAACTTGGTATTGTGATTCACTACTAAATAGAGCTCTGTGCATCTGGAGCAGTTGTATGCATGCAGCAAGTAAGTATCCAAAGTTCCAAAGTTCTGAGACATGAAAAACTGGGGCCAATACAGTTTCACTAAGTTGAAGTGGGCTGAGAAAGGAAATAGAGATCTTCATCTGGAAGGGAAAAATTAAAGACTAAAAGAGGTCAAGGACTAAAGAGGAGGAAATCTGATGGGAAGTAGGAAAACAAAAGTGATGACAAAATGAAAAAAAACCAAACTCAAACCATAAGGCAACATGGAACAAATAAAACACAGAGAAAAGAAGAAATACAATCAATAAAATATATTGTGGTAAGAAGGGAGAGGAAGTTCCAAAGAAAATAGTCATGAAACAAGTTTATGAAACGACAACAAAGCTATAACAAGACAAATGGGAAAAAAGAAATAGGAAACACAAGTGCAATGGAAGCTTAGGAAGTAGGTGGTTTTATTCATTTTAGAAAGATTTCAGCGTAGCCAATAATGCTAAACTATAACAATGAAAACCAGTATCACATACACTGTGTTTTTGTATGTACTTTAACTGAAATGTAATCAAGATTTGGTTTTGGGGGCCTCACCTAAATTATACTACTTAGGAAGCTCGAAACCAGGGCCACTTCCAGGAGCATTCTTGACTCTTTAGAACAGTCCAGCACCAGATTAAGAATTTTAGCTTTTGCTGATTTTCTTTCAAAAGTATTTCCACCAAGCAATTTTACTTAGATGTTTCTCAATATAAAATTAGCAGCTCTGTTCTAGTTTCTTATCACAAAAAAAGTTGCATTATTCCTTAAACTATACTTTACTTTAGTACAATGGTCTGCCTTACAGTGAATATATTAAGCACTCTTGATTTTTTAGTGATGAACAGTCCCACATAGCAATCAACATTTATACTGTTTTGCAGGTTTTTATCCTATGGAGTTTTGTAGACTAAATGATACATATACGTTCATGCAATGGGAAATTTAAGATGATCTAATTTAATTCCCTCATAAAACCATCAGATAACAGTATCTCTACTAAGATAATTTGGAAAGAGAAGAAGGAGAGTCTTGCAGTGAAGGACAGATCCATTTCCAGTTCTGTCTCACGTGACCTGGACTCAAATGCCATCCAGCTTCCGGTTTCCTTAATTTCTCTGTGGTAGCGGGAAGTTAAGATATGTAAGGACAGGAAACTTCTGAACAAAAATGCTAATGTGCTAACTTACAGGTCTGGTTTATTTTTTGTTTATACTTGTAACTATCTGCAGGTGGGCAATCAAGTTTCAAATAAGAACACAGAAAAATACTGAGAAGAAAGGCAGAGTTAAGATTGTGCAGCAATTATAACAAGCAGAAGAATCCTACTATACATTTACCCTAAATGTTTGGTCTTCAAATGCCAGTTGTACAAAACATGTATTCTTTTAGCCTGTTTAAATTTTTTCATTGGCAGAACACAATCTTCAATTCAGAAGGCACTCAACTATGGGTAAACTGGGTTACATCTTGTTTGAATGAACACCATTTGGCTGCAGTTAAGTCTTTCCTCTTGCTCATACAATGCCAGTCACATATGGTAAATCACAATTGGAAGTAAAATGAGTTTTAAGCCTTAGAAAAACTATATGCTGATGGCTTTATCACAGTAAGTATTTACATTTAGCATTAAATACCCAGAACAAATGTATTTTCATGAAAAAGACATCTCTGAACAACTCTGTCATATATGCCACAAACATATATTAAACTGTACACACAGGGTATGGATATACATGTACACATATGAATGCAGTGCACAAGTTAACAGAGCTTACAGGCTACGCTAGTATAAAATATAAAGTTACCAGTAATTTTCATACCAGAGACAACACATACATAACATAAGAATAAACAGAGTAACCACTGTGAAAGCAGAATTATGCTGAAGGAATATAATTTCTTGGCTGATTATTGCAGTTTATAACAACTGCAGAATAGTAAGTTGTTTGGTTGTTATTAAAAGATTTTTTTTCTTTAAAAAAACAGGTTATCGCTTTTGCCTACAAATTAAAGAAATCTACACATGCAAGAATGACCAAACCTGTTTGCAATATCTATTACAGTCAGAGCATGAGCAGTCTTTGAATTGCAGTTAACAGACTGGGAGCTATTAAACAAATAATTCTTCCTCATACAAAGTCTCATGTCACTCCAATTTAGCTGGCATGCAGCAACAGGAGAACTCACAGAGCCAGCTCTGGCTGACAAAGCTGTCCAAGCTAAGGTGACCTCCTAAAGCCAGGAATGTTGTTAAGTATTATTGAGGAATACCAGGTGAGCAGGTTTCTGTGGAGCTGGCATTCAGCAATGGCTCACAAGCTCAGACACACGAAAGCCAATTGCACATAGGCAGACACACCTACAGTACCTCCCTCTGTATCCCAGAGAGTTCCCTCACACCCACTAAGGTATATGGCACGTTCACCATTCCAGCACATGCAGGGTTAGTCCTAGGCACACAATCTCATCCAACTCTGTTCCTTTACTTTCATTCCATTTTCCTGGGTTTTTTCCCTATGCTGCTTGTTCTTACAATTTTTTTCCCCAGTATCATTTCCCCACAGTATTAATGCACAAAACTGCTTTTTGCTGAAAAGTCATTGCGGTTAAGTATTGAAAAAATGCTGAAAATACTTCAGTGGTTTGTTATTCCTCCATCACTTCTGCACTAACCCTGAGCCTGGGAATTAACATATCAATCTTATCAGCAGGTCTGAACAGTCAGATATTACTGTTGAACTTACTAAGGTTTTCTACCAACAATAGCCAAAAAAATCAAGTCAGAGTTCTTGTCAGTAATTTTTGCATTCACTGTTTCAAAGACTTTTACAAAATACATATATTAGTATTTTATTTAAACAGAATCAGCCAGCAATTGAACCACTGCACAAATCGCAATGACTACAGCAATGCTCCTGCATAGTACTGTTAATTGCATTAATCTAATAATTTCAAAGCCCATCCTCTGTGGAGTTTTGCTTAATGGGGCTAAAGGGCAGCTTTTGTCCATCTGTTCTTCCATTGCCCTTGTTGCAAAACCTTCTCCTTTTCTTCATCCTCAATACGAAATTTCATTTCCTCTCTTTTCCCTTTATTTTTTATTCCTACTTTTTCTACATCTTCCTCTTGTCAGTGCAGGTTCCACCTACATTGCCAGTTTCCTTCAGCTTCAGTCCCAGATACCATTAAACTCTGCATCTTCTCCATTTGCACATGAAAAAGTATGATTTCACTTACCTTTCAATATGGAGTGTACACTGTTCTGCCACCTCCTCCAGTGTACACATGACATGTAAAATGTTTTTCACTTTAACAGGTACCATGTGAGAATGATTCTGTTTTATCTTTCAAGAAAAGGGCTAAATACTGGTTAGGCATGTGTATTTACACATAGACACGATGGAATAGTTCACTTGGCTATTAAAGTGAAAATAAGAATTGGCATTTCAATTAAAAACTGATCCTTTTAATAACTGAGAACTAGATTGAGTTTATTTCAGTGCAAATAATTCTTGCAGAAAAGGTTTTGTAGAAAGTATTTTTTACTCTTTCCTCAATATGGGTATGCATACGATCATCACCTAAAAGGCCCAGTTTTATTTTGCTTCCAAGTGTGTAACACACAAATATGTGTAAAGATTAGCAAAAGACATGCATTGCTATGCTTAAAAGACTGAAAAATTCAAAATAGGAAACAGAAAGAAGGCTTCCCAAAAGTCATCTAATCTATCTCCTTTCAGGTTTTCAAACATATTTAATTATCAAAGCATAAACAGTTCTTGACTGTTTCAGAGAGCTCTTTGTATAGACAAATACAACAATCCTTTCCAGTTCCAGGACTGGCTTGAGAAGAAATGGAAAAAAAGAAGTTATAGGATGCTTCTTGCATATTATATGATTTTAACTGATTTTTACATTAATTTTCAAGTAGAAGGACACTGCCACCCTGAAAGCCCACCTAAGAAACCAGGGCTGACTCACATTTTTTGGGTATTCAAGCAAACAGAGTATTTTTCCTTGATTCTCCCTATTAAAAACAAAAGTATGTATCAAGGTTTTTTCCTCACTACAAAACATGGAATTTGTGGAGTGAGTTGACTGAACAGAGCAGACCAACATCCACAGCTTCATACCAGGCGTCAAGAAAGCTTCCTAGTGCAACTCCCAGTCCTGTCAGGAAAGGGACGTCTCTCAGCAGCTCTCCTGAAGTCAACACGTTTTCATCTTTTTTGGAAGCCATAAGAATAGCAACTGGCAAATTGCCCTTTTTCTCCAAACTGCTAAGGAAATTCAGGTCACATGACTGGATGGAATCCACTGCAATAGCAAGCAGCCTCTCAATATACAGCAAGATCAGTATGATCTACAGAACATGCTTTCCCACATAATTACACTTCCAAACACTGGAAAACCCTATATTAAGATGAAGGATTAAAAAGAAGTCTGAAGAAATCAACCATTATCAATTTCCCACCTTCATACATGGGCTAAAAAAAAAAAAAATTGAACCCAGCAGTTCTTTCCAATTTTCTGTTCTCTATGTCACCTTCCTTACAATGTTTCTGGTACTGTCAGAATGCTGGTTGTTCAGCTGAGCAATGCATGATTTTCCAGCATCTCCCAGTTTTGGCAACATGATTGCTGTGCACAAATACAGATATGGCCTCCGTATCTCACAGCTCCATTGCTATGCTTGGTAACACAAAAAACTGATTAACTTTAGAAAGATCACAGAGGTGCAGAGTTTCCCAGCAGAATCTTCTTGAAAATCCAAGCAAGTGGAAGGTTTTCCTGAGAGCAACTTGAGCAACATCGTAGTCACAACGGTTTTTCTACAGCTGAATTCTGGTCTTTAAAATGTCTTCTCTATGAAGGAACTGAATTCCCTCCCAGCACTAAAGACGTTTAGTCTTTGAACAAAAGGATAAGTGTCTACTCAGAACAGCATTTCCCCTGTTCCCATGAAAATCTGGCAGATATATCAGCAGATTGTCTTAAGAAGAAAGGAAGAGAGAGAATGACAAATCTACATTACTCTGCAGTCTTTCCTCCTTCAAAAGGCACCATTGCCTTCTAGACGGTATTTAGCTGGAAATTCCACAAGTGAACAGTAATAGGCATACTGCTTGGCCCTCACAATCTGTCATGTTTTAAAGGAAAGGGGAAGAAGAGAGGAACTCTTCTCCCTGTTTAAGCTAGTTAAGGCAGTCAGTGGAAAAAGCAGAGACAACAGCAGACATTGTACCCTGGGTCTTCTTTAGGTTGTAATTTTGGCAATTTCCAATCAAGTTCAGGCTGCCTATTTAGAAGGATGAGATGCATCTTGTAAAACCTTTCACTTGAAGGTCACTAGAAAGATGCAGTCCATTACAAAAGGATTCATGCAGTGTTGCTGCAGCAGCTGATTTACCTCTTCAAAAGCACCAGTGCCACCTTAATTGAAGGCTCTTGTTGACTGTATTATCCAGAGTCAAGAACAGTGGGCAGAGAGAAATAGCTATACCCTGGGATCAGACACTTTTCCAAAACTGGGGCAGAGCAACTTGACCTAGAACCTAGAAAAACAACAGATTTACTACAGGCTGGAGGAGCTCCTCTTGTTTCTAAGGTCTATGTAAACAGAAAAGCTATGGTGCAATTGTAGTGTCTGTTACTGTAATTACAAAGCTAATCAAGGGCTTTGGAGTTAACAATAGCACTAGGGCACACAACCAAAGAGTGAAATGGAATGAAAGATAGAAAATGCAGATTATTAGAAAAATAACAGTTATTGTCAAGCTTCAGAACACAACAACCATAGCAAGAAGTTAGGAAAATTGCAACAGAAACCATGGTGAGGAGTTTTAAAGTTAAAAGCGTTTAGTTTGGCACTTAGTGTGCCAGCATCCACTGTTTGCCATAGTATCCATACTTTTTCTTTCATTGTTAGATCATGAAAGATGGTTGGAAATATTAGACCACTTTCTGCATACTTCTACTTGAACTCACAATCATGTCTGTATTCAAAATTTAGATCCTACTGAAGTGTGATAGTTTCTTACATTGCTGACTTTGTTATGCGTCTGTACAACTGAAAGAAATAACAGGTCAAGGTTTATTATATGCAATAATACTTAAACCAGATGTTGATGTAAATTCCAGTGAAGAGAAAATATTTGTTTCAATGTATGAGCTTTCTTAGAGGTTATTTTTCTTATATTGTGCTACTACTGTATTTTAAAACAGAGACTATTAAGGATGAGTTTGTTTAAAAAACACTAAGAAATGATTCTGTGAATGTGTATCAGCGAACTGAATGTTCTGACTTTTAAAAAATTCTACTGCTTCATGGGACACAAAAAATTACCACCTATATGGGGGAGAGAAGGGGAGACTATCAGACCTTTTATGTTACTCTAATATAAATTTCACTGTGTTGATGCAGTCCAAATTATATAAACTGTTCAGCCAATTCTATACTATTTCAACAGGAAAACAATATTCTTCAACTTTCGAAATACAAGAATATTCTTCAACCTTTGAAATACTACATATCAAAATATTAATTGGGCTCAGTACTTCAAAAACAAAGTCAGAGGGCTGGGAAAGTTTCTAGCTACTTTTAAAGCTTTTAATGACATTATTTATATTTATTTTCCTACTGATACAACGGGATCAAGAAGCTGTAGTGCCCAGGAGAAATGCATCCTGTAGCTGAAACAAACTGCTATTTTACAAGGTTAGAGATGTGGAGTATTATTTCTATTCCAGGTTAACACACTTACATGATTTTCTGTTGGAAATTTTCAGTGGCTGAACCTGCACTTCTGGTCTTCTTAGTGCAAATCTCCTATAAAATGGGAGGTGGTGGGGAAAAGACACAAACTCCTCAGTTTTCACTGCAAATTTGCGATTAATAAACACTTAGTATCATGAGACTATTGCAAAATACCCAGGAGATTTTATAAGAAATTAACTTAAAACAATGCAATCCATTCACAATCTAAAAAAATTAAATCTTGCCTGAAATTTTTGTAAGCTCTCCAAAACCTGCTACAGTTCTTATTCCTGCGTAGTACATCAGTGTGGATGCAGATACTGATGTGCTATTTTCCATATGTCTTTTCTTTCAATCTGGATCAGTGTTATCCTATCAGTTTTTGTCATTATTAATTCTAGCCAGAGAAATAAGGAAATCCAGAGTATTTCAGCAACATGTTTCCAAGTTCACTTGTCCTGCTGCAAATGCACGTTTGTTGTACCCATGTAATCTATGAGCATTACAAATGCCAACTACGCTAACTTAACAACTCAGCAATAAGTCTATTATTCTCTTACTACAAAAAATAATGAAATTATGCTTCTCGGTAGCTCACCTCTCCTGGAAATGCTTTGAAGGGATCAAGCCTGCTCTGGGATTGGCATCACCTTCATGTTTGGCTTGCCACCAGGTTGCATCATCCTGGCTCATGATCTGAAGGATATCTCCTTTTCTGAAAGCAAGTCCAGCTTCTTTACAAGGAATTGCTTTATCTTCATTAGGATCATAGTCAAATAAGGCTCGGATAAACATCTGAAACAAAGAGTGTTTTATCTTTAGAATCAAAATATTAAATGCAATCCAAAGGTATATCCCTTTTCTGTTTCTACTGTTCGAAACCACTGAACGAAATAATGTAAACATTTACTGCTGCAAAACATCCTTATGGATGTCTAGCATTGGAAGTTCATATCGGAATGTTCAACTCATTGCTTCTGCAACTGCAGCCTCAATGGATTAAAGGCTCTGTGACTCAGGGCAAGGAGGACTTTGCAGGTGCATAGTGTGCCCATATGGGGAACAGAGGAGAAGCTACTGTTGAACCAAGATGCTATTGAGTGTGTTCTGCCTAGTGAACGATGGAAGGAGTACTTGGAACCAAGCCAGGTCCTTGCAAATGGTGGAAGATTACCTGTCAACTACACAGCTGAGAGTTCAGGCTTAAGAACCATGTTACGCCCAATCATAAATTCAGCACCTATGTATTGAAATGTACAGTGTGCTATATATTGTCATGTTGCAAAAATTGAGCCCACAGGTATAAATCACATTCTTGGTTCTGTCATCCAAGCAAAAAATACATATCCTCAGCATAACAGTTACTGTGACGGCTTCTGAAATAATTTTGCTTACCTTGCCTTCCTTCATTGGCATTTCTTCCTTCACACTGGGTATAATTTTAAATGTAATGGCTCCTTGAGACTGAGCCTGGTGAACATTTGAAAAGAAAATGCACTGAGAATTAAGCTATACATTTCAAAGAAATCTTAGAAGATGAAGAAATTCAAATAAATTAAAAAAAATATTATGAGTCTATCCTCTCCCAAGCATGATCTCTGGAGTTTGACACCTTCACTTAACCAAACTTTGTATTACAAAAATTAAAATACCTACTTGAAATGCTTGGGTTTATTTGCTTCTCTGGTGGGGCAGATGGACCGTTAAAAACTGGGACCTGCATGGCTCAGAGGTCCCACTTCTGTACTGAAGGCAGGAGAAAATGCTACAGCTAAAATGTATGCATATTAGAAGCAACTGCTGGACTCCTGGCACAGTTTGGACATCCCTGGAAAAATCGAACTAACATGTCATTTTTCAAAAAAAAAAAAATTACAGAAAAATTCAAACAAGCTTGTGCCATATTTATCATATAGAGCTATTGGGGGGGATTTATTCTCTTGGCAACTTTGAGAAACTAGAAAAGAAAAACATTTGAATAGACTACGTGTACTAAATGGAAAAAAAGCCCTCCACTATAAATTTTAAACAAGTTAGCCATCATCAACCACCTCATCCATTCATCTTTCCCTATATCCCACTTAAAGTGTGTCTGGCTGCATTTTACTTATTAACCACAATATATTCCCACTGCCTCAGTGACGTTTTGCTATTGAAGGAAGTGCTAATCAGTTGGAGGCTCTGCTACTATTGCATGCAGCCGACAAGTTTCATAAAACGAGCAGAGTGCTACAGACAGCCAACGATTTAAGCAAAATGGAAACAGGCCTGTCCACTACCAAGCGAGACATTCTTCTGCCGGCATGTCTGCGATCCAAGGCTCACTGTTTGACAGGCAGCAGCCAAGGTCTTATTTCACTCGCCGTAGGACTGGAATCAATAATTTTGTTACTTTTGAAACAAGCTCTAACTAGCTTTTGATGTTTATACTGTACCTCAACAAGGTAAATGGGGAAATTGTTCACACCTTTCCAGTGGTATTTTCTTTCTAGACATTTTAAAATATTAATTTCTGAAGGAAAGTATGGTTCTGTAGGGATCATGAAACCATAAAGCAAGAATGAACATCAGCAGGCTAGCACTTGAAAGGAATCATCTTGGTTACTGAACCAAAACTGCGAGACAGCTGCTCAATTCAGAAGGACAGCAAGGTATTTATTTATATAGAAATGCCTACAGCAAGACTAACAGAGCTGTCATGAACCTCATCAATTTCTTTGATGTAAAAATATTAAATATTTCTGAGGAAGTCTAAATTACCTAATTTGCAAGTGTTTCAATAATGAGAAATCAGGCTGGTTTTAGAGACTGCAGTTTAGAAGAGCACAGACAGAATAATATCTATGGCTATATACTGTAAATCAATGTCATATAAAATCTTCATATACCAGTCTATCTAGTACCTGTATTATTAATTAATTGTCACATGGAGTGACAATGAGTTATTAATGAGTTATTAATGAATACATTTAAAATAGTTTGAATTCAATAGATCATGGTGGGCCTTAAATCTGTAGATTATAAACCGAAGTCTGCAACATTCTACAACATATTTATGGCAATATTACTGTCTTTAACTCTTTACAAGTAATCTGTAATTGCATATATATGTAATGCATGGAAAATCACTCCACGAGAAAGGACAGGTTTGTATACCATGGCACTGGAAGAAAAGACATTATAGTAGAATATACTTTATTCTAAGAAATACAGTGGAAATCATAAATCTAATTACTTTTTCTTGACTGTCCTAAATTAATTTTAAAATGTTTGGTATTTACCAAAATGTGTATTATTTCCTCAGGCTTTTTATCATCTACAGGAATCCCATTGACTTCCCTCAGTTCATCACCAACATGAATAAGCCCTACAGAAGAAAAAGAGAAGTTGTCAAGCTCTAGCTATGTATTACACAAAAACTGCCATTGACATTCAGCTTTTCTCCCTTGCTCATACACTTTAAGCTCCAACTTAAAAACAGGAATATATGGTGAACGTAACAGCTACTGTCCTCTCAGACAAATTTGATAAGGTGTTTGGTTAACTCACCTCCCTGTCTTCCTCCTAAAATTAGTACCCCCTTCTCTACAACTTCTCCAGACTTTCATGCAGATGTTTGAAAAATATCTGTGCCAATTCTTTTTCTGCTCTTACTACTTTCTTAATGCTAGACAGCTGCAAGTAGCGCAAAGATGACTTAGGCTGGGAGTGCTAATTTGTGGCACAAATGCTTGTTAATCTATCGATCTATCTATATCTAGATTTACTCCATTACTGCATCTAAGAGTGAAACACAGCTGTCCTAGATTTTCTTCAGGGAAAAGAGACACCTTAGAGTATCATTCAGGACTTCTTGATTAAGTTTTTGCAGACACTGAGCATCCCAAACTAAACTATGGTGGTCAAGGATGTGCTGTTATTTTGAAAACTACCAGCTGAAACTCCAAATGGATGTCCTAATATAAAATAATATCAGCACCCCGAGTTCCTCCATCAGCAAGTTGGCATATCCCATCATGGCGTGATTCTTGGGGTGTCTGCCACAGGGACAGGAGGACGACTTGATGATCCTACTGGGTCCCTTCCAACTCAGCATATTCTATGATTTATAAGTGGATGTCATCAACTAGAAACAAACCACAATAGATATATATATAAAAATCCCTCTATATCCATTAACTCAAAGATACCTTGCTGCAACTGAATAAGGGAAAAAAATCAGCATACTTTCAGCAGTATTGAATTATCACTTTGGAAAACTGTCCGGAGCCCAAATACTCCTGCTTGTGATGTATTTAATTTCTACAAAATATGCCATTTTATCTCATCTTGTTCTGAGTTCTAGAACTTGAATGGCTAGTGCCAAACAGCAACACCTTACCACTTCTATCTGCAGCTCCTCCACGCATTATCCTGGCCACCACAATTGCACCAGTATGTTCATCCCTTTTAATAGTAGCTCCCTTGGGTGAAAAAAAAAAAAGAAAGTTATTTGGTTAATCTCAGCATAATTTTAATACACTACACTAAAAAACACTTGCTATGTAAAATGGCAAAAAGCTGACATTGTATTAATATGTGATTAAGCCAGAAATGCTACTTGCTTATGGAAAGAATATACAAAATACGTTGCTCTATTTCTGTCCTCTTAAAATGTGTCTTCTTTTTCAATCAGAAGTAACTCATGCATCCTGTGAGTACACAGGTTTAAAGAAAAAAGGACAATGATGGAAAAAGTTTAATTTTCAATATAATGGTAACTGCAGCATACCTCATATGAGTCTGCTGCTAAAATTGAACTAAACTACTGCTGCAAATTGATAAATTGTTGTTCCCACATCAAAATAGGCCATACAACATACTACAGGTACAGAAGGTATATCACTGTTCATCATTGTTGCACTTTATGCTCAGAACTGGCTGTGCACCCACTGATCATCCTTTTGCTTCACAGTGTTATCAATAAACAAATACAAATTTGAGAAGTGTCCTTGAGTGTTGGGGCTCACCTGGAATACTCACAGGACAGAAATACAGAAGAGGGGAACATTTCCTGAGTTAGTCATGGCTGTTTTCATACATTATGCATAGACAGAGCAGGGCACTGAGGTAAAATGACATTGTGTAGTTAAATTTCCAGTGCACATCTGTCCAGATGAGAAAAATGCCTTTGTAACAAGAACTGCGAGGGTGCACTGAAAAGGAGCACAAGGTGATGAGGAAGCAGCAGGCAGCAGCAGTGCCAAGTGAGAAGGGACATGGAGACACGGAGCTGCTGCCTCAGCTGCAGTGCCAGTCCTTTCAGGCAGAACTGGGAGAGTGAGGGAGGAAATGCTGGCCCTGTTCTGGGAGACAGAATCCACAGAACAACAAGGGGGATTTTAACCAGGTAAGTCATACTGCATAATCACCTCCAAAAAGGTTACTTGATTCAGTATTTTCAAAAAAACAACAGAAAAAAAAAGCATGCCTTGTCCATCAGGTTTTTAACTGCACGATTACTTTCCCATATTAATCTAATTAGTTACCTGCAATAGCTCTAACTTTGTTAATCAACAGAGATATTAAGGACTCTGTCAGGCAAGTCAACTTTCTGAAAATTTCCACATTTGCAATTAGTGAATGAACATACTACTTCACCTCTGAGTGCTACGTGCACTCTGCCATCACTGGTTAAAATTTCCTTCCATCAGAGAAGTGTTGTGCTTGGAGTAAGGTACAGAAGTACTTTTTAAGGAAGTTCCTTGAGCAATTTAATGGCTTTTATAGCTACCTTGCTATATGTGTTTAGAATAAACATGAGCATCATATTTATCACTACTTCAATTTTTAAGTGTTTCATGAACATAAAGCTGAAAATCATACAAATAACGGAGCTGAGGTTTTTTTACAGTTAGCAATTTCACTGACTGTAAATAAACTTGTTTCCCTTTACCTCTAAGATTAAAATACAGCACAAGTCACAAAGACAAAAAATGGGAGATTAATTTACATTTTTTGTATGCAAGTTGCATTTACTGCAAATAGAAAAAAATTAAAACAGTCACCATTCACTTTGACTGAAACTTCAAGAGCACCCAGCACTCCACAGCAAAACTGATGTGCTATGTTTGTGCATTTCATTTTACATCCTAAATTTATTAGTATGAAATTCTATCTCTAAGCAAAGTAATTCTGCAATTTTCCAGCCTTATTCTTATGTATTGTTTACTATGTAATCATATCAGCATGCACTTGTTTGCATTACAGTTTCAAATTCGTCTGAGAGTTTCAAAAATATAGATTTAGCTGCAGCTAATCTCACTTTAAAAACTCATTACTAGACTTCTGTGCAAAAAGAATTGCATATCATTAGGAATCCATTAAACAGCCTTAAGCCCCCTAGCTTATATCTCAGTATTAAGTTCTGACCTTGCAGCAACAGATACTAATTTGAACTTTATTACTAATGCCTGGAATGTTTCACCTGTTTTAAAGTAAAAATGACTTTGTCGGGTTTTTTTAATGAATATATCCATCAAAAAGAAAAAAGCAAGATTAGGATGCTAGAGGCAAATATAAATACAGGACATCTCCACTACACTGTCCATATAGAACAGGTTCTCCTAATTAATCAAGGAAAAAGCCTTCATCAGAAAGGCTTTATGCCTTTTACCTAGAAATCAACACCATCAAATGCCACCAAATGTAAACAGCAAGCAATGACTGACAGCCCTCCCCTGTGATCACCCGCTATACCAGCCCCACGCTGGTATCTGGAAAGTGGTACTTCACTTCGCCAGGTTTTGTAGACAGATCCTAGAAAAAAATTGACCCAGACAGCATCTGGAAGTAACAATAAGGCTCTTGTCCAAGTGGAACAGTCACTTCATGCTGTATGTGATTATCACTACTGGCACAAAATTAATTTTCCTAGCACAGATTAACTGATCTGAAAGATGGCCCCATGAAGATAACAGGCAAATTGAAATTTTCAAACGAATGACAAAAACAAGCTCAAAATGACAGGAAAATTATTTAACCCAAGTTTGCTCACTGTCAGTAGCTCCTCTGTTGCAAACGCAAAGTGAATGGGTAGGTCCATGAAAAACACTATTTGAGTTTATGTATTTGTACCTTTAGTACACAAATTAAAAAGGGGTTTCTATAAATTCCACTTTACTCTCAATTTAGGACTCTGAAATCAAACACAAGTGGATTTCTTTTTGAAAACCTGAGGAGTTGATTTTCTGAAAAAGCAGCTTCTCTTGTCCTGCTGCCAGCCCTGCTTAAACTATGAGGTATATATAATCTGGCAAGAAATTCTCCTTATAAGATGTTCAGCTCCAGTACTTTCAGTTACATGTGCAGTGCAGCTCCTCATTTAGAGCTTTAAAAATGGAAGAAGGTTAGACTGGACCTTGAGAGCTGGAAAATATTTTCGGTGTTTTGAGCCAAAAGTGTAAGTTACCCTAAATGAGACATATACAGATGTAATAGCATAGCTCAGTTTAAAATACTTTTAAAGGGAAAAATAAGGAGTTTGGAAGCCATATGGTGATCAGACTGAGAAAATGCTTAAAGGTATACCATACAAAAGCACTAAAAATAATACAAGCTCCTTCAGCAAGGCTCTTTCACTGTTTTTTAGTTGCTTTTTTCCCCCTCCATTTTTAATGTAGTACCACGCAGTGATAAACATTGCTCAGGGTTTCACGGATGTGAGCTTCATTAGTTCATCCATTTATCTGCTGGTTCCAGAATATAAACACTTTAAGTCTTTATTTCTAAAGAAAGAAAAACTAACCTGTAAAACATATTACTAATAAGACAATTTGAAACATCAGTAATATTTTTGCATACCCCTCTGTTAAACAAAAGCATGTGAAGATGATAAATGCAAATAAATACTTCAATAAGACTTATGTTAATTCATTCTCTATTGAAAATTTGCATTGAAAGTGCAAACACAAGTATCAGTTACCAAACTTACAATGAGGAGTTACTTAAAAGTTGATGGGCACTTTTATGTAGACTATGTAGACTTAAAGCTAACCCTACGTTCAAATTAATCCCACCAAAAAACAAGCTAGGTTCATCCACTAACGTGAACTGAGTTACAGGGACTAAGAGTGTGAGGTAAGTGAAAGCTGTAGCATCTGCGCGGACAGAACACACAAATGACTCCTTTAAATCACCAAAATTCATTTCAACCAAGTTCAGCTATGGAAATCAGGTATATAGTTCAAGTTACATGTTCAGGCTACTTCTGTAGCTCTGGAGAATGAATTGTCCTTTCATTAAGTCAGGAATCTTAAATAGATGGCATGGGTCATTCTCTGGAGCTGCCTATTTTTCTCCTGACTCTAGACGCGGCATGGCATAGACGTTAGTTTTCAAATGGCCAGCTTTATGTGAAATGAATCTTTGTGACAAAGAAGCAACCATCTTAATGTGAAGAAGCTCCCTATTCAGAGCAACAGCTGTAACAAACTTGGAGTATTACATTTGGAAGCTGGAAGTAGTAGGAGGCCAGGTACTGAACTCCTGGTAGTATGGTTATTCATCTTGGGTATCAGGAATGCTAACTAGGAACAGGGCTGTGGCTGAAAAAGCCTTGGAGAGTTAGGCATAAGTAAAAACTCTCCAAGCTCTCTGATAAAAAGCCCAATTACAGACAGGTGAATTTTGGATTCTCTCTGAAAAGAGATGTTTCTACTTCTCTTTATGTAAGGTTCAGAGATGTTCCAAATTTCTTTGTTAAAATAAAACATCCTAACACAATTTCACCTCACTTGAGGGAGACGCTGCTGGAATGGCATTTGCTAACAGAACCTTAAAAAACTGCCAAACCCAATACTGTGGAAGGATTAACAAAAAGTTTAAAACACCTCTCTCAAAAAGTGGGGGAAAGTTCAGCACTGACTTTTGAATTGATGAAATCTGGCAAACAGAAGGCCCTCCTACAAACCATGTGTTTCCCTCTCTTTTGAAATGATTACTCCTGGGAGCTCAGGCTTCATTAATATATGATTAACTCTGGCTCAGAACAATGGTGAGGTGCTTAACTCAGAGAAAAGCATGAACAGGAGCACGAGAGGAAATGTGGTGTAGTTTTATATAAAAATGGTCACTAGGTATATTCCAAAGAAGTTAAGAGAGTGCCTAATTGCTTCACAGTGAGTCTTGTTGAAAAATCATCCAAAGGAAATGCAATTTAGAATGTCCGAGGTGTGCAACTGATGTAAAGGTCATGGCTTTGCAATAAAACAATCTCTACTGCTTGAGTACAAATAGAATATGAAACTGTGTCTGGAGTGGAAGAAAAGTCTAAAGAGCTCAGTATCTTCAAGTCAAGACACCAGACAATCTCTATCCCAGTAAAAATATTGTGTAGTACCTCCAATCTCAAGCTCAGTTGCTTCCAGAAGTAGAATCTTGATATAATGTTGCAAGTGGAAGTCAGACTTTTTGACTGGAGAATAGTGAATCGATTAACAGAACAAGTAGAGACTCTTTGATCTCTAGTAAGAATATCCAAGACTTCAGAGCAAGCTCTGAAGGAAAATCCATTAAAAAGATATGGAAATAAATAGTAAATGAAATTATAATTAGTTTAGTAAACATAGATCATGGTATATCTTCCTTTAGTAAAATAACTTTGGGAAGCATAAACACAGTAGATCCAATATACATAGTATAAGCCTGTCTTTAGTTATTCTGCCATGCTATATTTTGGTAAGACCTTATCTGAATTACTATCCATGCTTTTTCTCACCCCCACCGAAGGGGGAAAAAATCTAGAGAAGACAAAGACACAAATAATAGGTTTGTTATGTATTGTGGTGATGGTGTCATAGTTAAGTCGCTGTAAATATGACACAAAGAAATTAATGTTTGACGTGAACATGAATAATGCTAAAATGGATTGAACATGCATTATATTATGGAAGAGGAGGAGGACACTATATTCTTTGAACTCTTCCTGGAGAACAAGCAACAGGACTCACCATAAGCTCTTCTCTAACAAAAATAAAACATCAAGATAGGCTCAGGATCTGGAAAGATCACAGATACAGTTTTCCCACACAGATAAAGTGCAACCTTAGAAATGTTGGAGATTCCACATGTCTGGTTAGTCTGCTCCAGTACTGGACTTGCCAACTAATGGAATACTTCTGTTAATTCTTAGTCTAAACCTCCCAGGGCTGCACCTTGTGACCACTGGCCCATGTTTTAGCATCTTTCACTGCTGAGGAGTTTGAATTTTGAATTTATTGTCCTTGTGAGCTCTCCATTTTCAAGTACCTGTATGCTGCAATTAGCTCCCACTCTTTGCCTCCTCTTAATAAAAGGTCTACGACAGATTCCATTGTAAGGCTGTTTTCACTTTGGTAAATAAACAAAGCAGTCTTGAATTAAAGAAATTAGTTTGCTCATATGTTTTATATTTTCCATGGNCTGGTGGGGGGAAGGGTGGTTGTAACCTGGTTTTCTCTCAGAGGATATATTGCTAGATTTTGGCCAAACCGGCACACTCATATGTTTTATATTTTCCATGGCTGCTGTCGTGTCTAGTAAAAGATCTAAAACCCCCTCTCTGTTACCTCTGTAGCACAAGAGTTGTGCCAAGTATGGATTTAAGAGATTGTACAGGTTTTGGCTGGGATAGGGTTAACTTCCTTCATGGTAGCTCCTATGGTGCTTTGTTCTAGATTTGTGATGAAAACAGTGTTGATAACACAGCGATATTTTAACTGTTGCTGAGCAGTCCTTACACACTGTCAAGGCTTTTCTGCTCCTTGCCCCACCAGTGAGGAGGCTGGGGGTGCACAAGGAGCTGGGAGAGGACGCAACTGGACAGCCTACCCCACCTGACCAGGGGGATATCCTACACCACAAGCTGTCATGCTCTGCAATAAAAACACGGGAAGAAAAAGGAAGGGGGGATGTGTGGAGTGATGGTTTTTGTCTTCCCAAGAAACAATTACAAGTGATGGAGCCCTGCTGGCCTGGGGATGGCTGAACACCTGCCTGCCCAGGGGAAGTGGTGAACGAATTCCTTATTTTGCTTTGCTTGCACACGCAGCTTTTGCTTTACCTATTGAACTGTCTGTCTCAACCCGCCAGTTCTCTCATGTTCATCCTTCCAATTCTCTCCCCCATCCCACTGGGGAAAATGAGTGAGTGGCTGTGTGGGGCTGAGCTGCCAGCTGGGCTTAAATAGACACACAGGTATCTGGAACAGCTCAGTGTCCCACTGGAGTGAGGAGGCAAGAGTGGAATTTGACTAACTGCTCAAGGATAACCTTTGGCTTAAGCAACTGGTTTTGTCCCTTTAAGAGAGCTTAAAATCTCAAAAGCCAATATACAATGTATATATTTCATAGAAGTTTTCAGAAAATATCTGAGTTATGTTTTAAGTTACTATTATCCAATCCATTTTGAGATACTATTAACTTACGGTATTTAACTCCTAAGTCTTAGTAACAAATCATGTTTGTAACACGAAACTATGTAAGTTAAGATTTTATTAAGCTTTTTCTGACAAATTTTAAAAAAAGGTGTTTTAATTAACACTAAAAATAAGTTGCTTAATTAGATTTCATTTCATACTGTATGTTCAAATCTCCACATACCTTTCAGAATGAATAATCTGATATTAAATCCTAAAGCAAGCTTGTTTTCTTTCTCAAATTTCTTTGATAAAGAAATATAAAAAGCTTAAAGCTGTGATTTAAATATTTGAGGAAAAAATATTTAGTATGTTAAAACAAAGTAAGAACTTTCCATATGGTCAAACTTGTAATTATGCCCATGGGCACCTACAGTCAGTCAATAAGAAAACTAATTTCTTGTTTATTGATGCCAGAAATCCATCAAGAATTAGAGTGATAGTAAGATATCTACTGTGGGACAAGCTAGCCTTGTGTATCTAACAGAAGCAGCACTCTCCCACTGCCATCTCAAGTACAGTATGATGACCTTCTCAAAGTAAGTTTGCAGGTATTTCCCCAGGATTGCTGTCCATTAAAACAAATATTCAGTATAACATAAAACAAAGCCCTTACTGGTTTGCAGGAGAAAAAGAACATAGTTAAATTTTATACAAGATGACTCCCACTCTACAGCAAATAAAAATAACCAAATCAGTAAAGCATTTTAATATTCTTGTAATACAACCTAGGTTTAGTTCTTTCATTTTTCCAGATATCCCCATGAAGATATTAACTTTCTAGTATTCATAATGCAAAGTACAACAACAGACATCTTAAATTTGCCCAGATTTCAATTCAAGTATTTTAAAATATGTTTTCATGCTTTCTTTTCAGTGTAATGAAAGGTCATGTTTTTTTACATGAATGCTAACAGGCACAGTTCACAACACAGGTCAAGATTTCTTTCGGGATTCATTCTCTGTCTCTCATTTTAAAGTAAGTTCATGATTTGAATTCAAAATAAAACACAAATACATATTTTATCTAAATGTTCAGACTGGCCCACATATATAATGCTTAAGCACCAAGATGATCAAAATCTTATTATTCATTTCATATGCTTTACTAATAATGACTGTGAATGGAAGTCACAAGTGCATTAATTAATTTTATGAACAGTCATGTGTAATGTCTATCTATCCATGTTTCAAGTTATTATCACCCATTCATGTTCATATTCTGAGCACTCCTGACCCTGCATGCAAACACAAAAGCCCAAACCAAAAGACAGAGTTACCTACCAGCGGTTCCCGGTTTTTGACGAGCCTAATTATTTTAACTGAATCCTCTTCTTCATCAATATCATCAGGCATGGGGGGCAAGACAGGATCGTAGTTCTTCTGAGCAACAGTATCATGTACAGAGAGCAAAGCCTGGAAACATTAACAGTCAGTATATTATTTGGCATCTGAAAAGTTTAGGGAAGGCAAAGCAGAGGATATTACTTATACCCCAACTCTACTACCATGATGCAAGTGGATTGAATATAATTCTTGTATGCAATTTTACTTCATTTCAAACTGATGAAACAACTTCATAAAGAATATGTTTCCATACATACAATGTATGCAACTAGTAAATTGCAGATGGAGAACTGTGTCTTTATACGTACAAAAACACCATGTGCTTTGCATGCAAGCTTGAAATTACAAGAACTGTGAACAGGAGAAAACCTTAGTCTCCAACAGTAAGTAAATAATTATACTTGCCCTAATGTTTATTTGATACAGTAGGCAGTCCTATGAAACAAATAAGCAAAATAAGCGCTTTCCAAGACTTCTGTCCAAGCACAAGATGTATGACAGGAAGCTGTTACCCAACCATTCCTTTCACAGGAGCTCTGAAAGCTTACCTGGTTACTGGATTCCTTTCATGTGAGCCTCAAATTATCTAAGGAATTTTTAATTTATTATGGAATTAATAACTGAGATTGAGGAACATACTACTGAAACAATTTGGTTTAGGCAGGTGCTTATCAATGACCTGTTACATGTCTTTCTTGCCTCCTTTCTTTCTCTGTTGCTTCTCCAATTCATACATAGCTTGAAAAACAGATTTTTCAGAGAAAACCCTAACAAAGATTGACAAAAGGTTCCATCTTAAAAATAAAAGAATTTGTGAACTTTCAGGAAATAAAGAATCTTGAAAGGCAAAGGAAATTCGAAAGCTCTTTCTCCTGAGGCTAAAAAAAAAATCTGTAATAACACAAAATTCACAGTTCTTTCTAGATACAGAACTCCTGAAGTTCTTTTCTATTTTCAAAGATCTTCATTATTTGTAATACCTTGTAAACTGGTGAAAAATGATAAAGTAATGCTTTAACTTTTGTAGTGAAAACTGTACATTGTACTACAAATAACAGCAACAGCCATACGTATAATTCTATCTACTGCTTTCAGTTGCTTCTGTTTTCAAGTAGTTTCCTCTCAATATGTAAATATTTAACAGCTTTTCTTAATAAAGGACAGAAAACAGCTACATTTCTCTGATGCCAGTTTCCTTGCTACTTAGTAATAGGTGGACAGTATTTGACTGAGTACACAAATGACCAGAAACTCCATGTTCTCAAGGATAACACCAATGTTTTTAAAAAGCATGACACTTCCATTATGCTATTCCAGGGGGGTTTTTTCCTGAATGGAGGAAACTTTTAACAACAGAAAACGTTTTCCAGGCAATGCTACAAGCTACCATGTCAAAAGCTGAAAGCAAAGAGCATATGGTAATCTTCAAATTCTGAAGTTTAAATTTAAACTTAGGGCTTCAACAAAGTAAACACACAGGGAGATTGTGCCTGCTTCGTGATAAATTACTATTGTTTTACTAATTTTTATGCACATTGTACAATTTAATAAAAACACTCCAACACACTAATTATTTCTGGGTTTCTTCCCAATAACAGTTATGAATTTATACTACTTACCATCACAAATTACCATCTTCCTCCCACAGAAGATCAGTTTTACTTTAGATCTGAGCTAAAAACTTCAGGCTAGCAATTATGAATCCTCCTGGAAATGTTTATTGTGATTCATTACATATGTAAAAGCCATGCAATCACATGCAGTCCTCTAAAGATGCATGTGAAATATCAGAGATACACTAAAACAAAAGTAGTGTTTGCTTTTACTTCAGGCTACTTACAGTTAAGACTTCTGAAACTAGTCTTCTGCAATTACATTTTTCCACATAAAGCTAGGGCACATTCATGGACTGGTTCAATTTAATGAGGTACTATATTGCAGTTTAAAAACAATCAAGCAGATAGAGAAAACAGATGAAAATAATATAAAGCCCCATTTCCAGAGTAAAAGGCAGACACTTAAAACATGTTCAAAAGAACCTTGTCTTGACAATGAAACTTGCAAAACAGATTCTGTCCACTTCTACACTGAATTATGCCACCAGTGTTAGTAAGACACTTCCCTGCTCTGACTACCAGATCAGGCTCCTGGACACCACATACAGAACACTGATGCATCCCAAGTGCTACAAGCCAATACCAAACAATACCTGGTATTTATGATGCTTTTCTTCACTTCAACTTCACAACAACTGGAACTTATCAACCCATTCCTTTCTTCTCCCAAGAAACATATTAAACCACAATGTACTACAATTAGCAATATAAAATCTTTTCCTCAAACTCCAGCACTACTTTATCTCAGTGCAAAGACACATATTTCAGGTAAGAGCAGGAATGCCAGAAATTATGTGCCTTTTCTCAGTCAAGCTTTCAGAAGAGCTTCTGTCATCACAAACTTGTTTATGATGTACAGTGAACATGCTGAGATTTCTTTCCTTCTTGTCTTCCATCACTGCTTCTTTTAACACACTACTCTCTGTTCACTGTAGTTGCTCTGAAATATTCATCAGCACAGACTTCAGGCAATAACTGATTTGCAAACAAAACTTAAAACATCATTTTAATTTCACTTAGCATGTTCAACTAGAAGTGACCAGTCTGTCCTCGAGAGCACTTCTGTATGTTTTGAACACATGAAGAAACTACTGGGTTCACAGAGCTTCAGCAAAATCTTTGTACCATTCAATTAATATAGTCTAAAAAACTATATATCAGACTAGATGTGTATAGAGAAGGTTGGGACTTTATTTAAAAATAAACAAATAGCAAGTGCTAAGAAATAAAACTTGGATCCTAAGATGAACAAGATTTACCCTGAATACTTGGGCAGTAAATGCACAAGGCAATGTAAAGGTAGCAATGTTCTCTTTTTGTACATAGGAAGTAAAGAACTGATTCATTTCCATGATACTAATTAATTTTTTAACTCTCTCAGGAAACTGCAAGAAGTGTATACCAATTTTTTTTTTTTTTTTATGCTTCAGTTTTGTTTTCAAATACACAGCTCTTCGGAACTATGTACATAGGATCCAAGATTTGGGTCATGTATATTTAAGCACCTCTGGAGAAAACGATTTTATTTCAGCTCTAAGTTCTACGCTTATGATTCACTAATGTAAACATGGTCCATATTTAGAACTTGAAAGAAGGTATGATTCAAACTCCTGCACTACCTAAATATAAATATTGATGTTCAGCTAAATTCTTAGACATGATCTAGCTGGAAATGAATACTTTCATTGGACCTCTGAAATGTCTAATAACTAGTGCTGTATTTTTCATATTAAAACTATCACTGATCATTTCACAGTTTATAAATTGAAATTTTACACTATCAACTTACACAAAGAAAATCTGACATTGAAAATGTAAGTCCTTTTTCTTAAACTGTTCTGAAATTCTAAATGTTTATTTAAATTGAGAATGTTATTAATGAAAACAATTCTACACTTTGAAAAATGTGTATCTCAACTAGACTGACTACATTTTTGCTCATCTAAAACTATGAAAAATTTCATATTATTTTTTGCTTCTCTTTATATTTTGAGATCTGTAAGAGTAAAAATACACCAGCAGTGCCTGGTTCATGAACACAGCTCCTAATGTTTTTTAATTTTCATTATTAAAAACTCCATCTAGGCTTTATTTTGCAAAGATATTTTGTGTTTAGTAGTCTAGAAAAGCATTTTAGAAAATGGTAAGTTAAAAAAGTGAAACAGAATGGGTGAAGAAACAAAAGCAGCCTCTTTTTTAATAGTAATTGGAAAAAAAACCCAATTATTGGAAGTTTAAATATTGAATAGTCATCAACAGAAACTTTGTAGCAACTCAAACCAACTTTTATGAGAGCTAACAGCTGCAACAAGAGTGCGACACTGCCAACCCCGCGGCTGGCGACCGTGCCTGTGGAGCACATTACTGCCCTGGCAGCACAGTCAGCAAAATGGAACAAAATGGCCCATGACTGTGCTGTCCCAGCGCACAGCTTGGATCATTAGCACCAGCCACCTTCTCTGCCAGTTCAGCTTGAACTCCATCAGGTGAGACACAGACATTTTCCCACCTCTTTGATTTGCATGGTGCCAGTAACTGCCACTGAGGCTGGCACAGGAAAGTTTCACTTGAGGAGAAAAGTAACTTCATCAGCAACCACAGCAACGTGCCCCTGAACTCACCTGGCAGAGCTCATCCTCCAGAGAGCTCAAGTCATATTATACTTTCCTTTGAGATAAGGTTACAGAAGAAATTAAAAAAGGATGAAAATGTTGGTGGAGAAAATTATTCAAGATTGGCAAGATTAATTTATGAGTAACTCGCATAAAATTAAAATAAGGTGAGTGATGTCATCCAGCAACAGACACCAAAGAAGAAAAGCTGAAAGAGCCGGGAGAAGACTGAACCACTGAAGGAAAGATCATCAAGAGCATGTGAATGGAAGGAGAAGCACAAGAATCCTAAAAGCCAAACATGAGCAAGAATTTAGGAAATAGTAGAATAAACCAGCAGAAAGCTGAAGCACTATGGTAATGGCATACAGACACTAGCCAGTGTGTGGTAAAGCAGCTATCAGAAATCAGCAGCACATGGCAGTCCCTTCACCGCCACCATTGCCTGGTAAGGGACTATGTGCAACTCTAACCGTGATGCAAGACAAGGGTTAACAAGGGAACAAAAAGGCAGGTGAGAACAGGCATCTGAATTAGCAAATAAGAACAATCACATTAGCTGAACTCTCTAGCTTGGATAAAGCACGAAGTATAATCCAGAAGCAGAAGCAAGCAATAAAACTACAGACAGGAGAAACTCAGCTGTGTTGCTGAAGTGGCCAGAGGATGGCTGCAGCAAGAGCAAAAAACATTTTTTACAAGCTACAGTAATCACATATCAAGCAGAGAAGTAGTATTATTCTTTCTGATGCTGCACTAATCTAATCACTTTTCCAAGAGAAATCTGGGATTTTCTGTTCTGTACAAAATTCCCAAGTTAAATACATAGAGTAAACAATGTTAAAGAAATCAGTTAAATTCAGCTTGGTTTTGCTACTGAGGATCACTCACACTATTCAATCAACATAAGCAAAAACCTTTGACAGAGATAGTAAGAAAAATTAAATAAGGTCCTTTAGCTTAAGCATAATTTTGTGTTCATAATCAGGAAACCAATGGGTGTACTAAGTAAAAGGTAAAAAATCTGGGCTAATTTACTTCTTTCCATCCTTCAAATGATATATTTTCCTATATACTCTTTATAACATATCTAGAAATTATACATTGTATGAGAAGGCAGCAGTTACATATGTACTAAAGAGAAAATAATATTCCATGCTTGCAAGTGTCCCATCTGTACTTAAACTAGAGTTGCCCTCTAGTTCAAGCTTGTGCAGCTGGCAATTAAATCCCTTTCTCTTCCAATCTGACTTTGATGCAGCTGGGTCACAGCAGTGGTTCAAAATAATAACACATACTGTGTACATGTGTGGTTTTGAGTTCTTAATATCTATCGTAGACTAATGATCTTAGCACAGCAACATCTCAGTTGGATAAATATTCAGTATATATTACTTTTTCCTCTTTACTATGGTGGACTTTATTCATGACTATGTGAACTTCCTCTCACAAAAGGGTAATTTCCTTGCCTGAAAATGCTATTTCTTGATTTCAGATTCACCATTCTGAGTTGATGGGTTTACCTGCAGCTGGTAGCCAGACGACAACAGCCAACAGAAAAATGAACTTTCTGCATCTTCAGACCCCCACTTCCTCTGGCTCAATGTTCACAGCCCCTGGAGATGCTTCCCAAGTCAAACTGTTCTCAGTGTTCACAGAAACACGCAGTCTGTCCATCCATGTCATCTGGTAAAGGTGTTAATACCCTTCCAGATGACAGCCTTATGTTCTCCCTCAGTTGTGGATAACAGCAAAAAGAGCTCTGATTTTAAATCAATAGTGAAGAATCTGAACAGTCTGTTTTACATTCGCAACATGATTCATGTAGCTAAAGTGTCCTTGAAGCTCAAAGCCCTGTTTAAGTAACTTCCAAGAATACCAATAAATGGTTTTCAGAGTGGAAAATGCCGAGACAGCAGCACTCTTTCAGTATCTTGGCAATCCTTAATCAATTCCTTTTTTGAAAAAGTGGCAGCTTCTTGAGCATATTAAGTGTCTACAGTGGTAGCATGCACCTTTTCTTGGTTTAAAACCATCTGAAGACATCCCAGAGAAATCATATGAAAATATAAACTAAAGAAAGTAAAACCCGAGGATGCAGTTACCTTTTCTGAAAAATTGTCTTTAGGAATGACCCAGCCTTTACTTGACATTGACATGGTGTCTAAAGTCCTCAAAAGAAAAAAGTCTATTGATTCAAAAGTTTAAAAGAATCTGAATAAACCTAATTCCTCCAGAAAATAACAACATGTATTCGTCTATGATAAGGAGGTCTTAAATTCAGCAACAGAGCACTCATACTACATGGGAATCAAACAATGAAGGTAGAAAAGAGGAGACTGTTGAATGGAGCGTTCAAACACAATATGGTCCAGCAAATGCAAAGGAAAAACACCACTGAAGGCAAAAGCAGCATAAAAAAATGACATCTAAAAAAACGGACTACCTGCTTCATATTGTGCAGTTTCTCCATTTCCATAGTCCATTTTCAGCAGATGAATGGAATTTCTACTTGAAAGGGATGTGATTATATCTGTCATGATTTTTTCCTCCTCCTAAATTACCAGCTTTAGCAATGTTGCCAACTTTTATGCTCTGTATCTGAATGCTGTAGTTACATGTATGCAATTCAACATTCTTAGGTGGGTCAGAGTTGGTTCCCTCATGTCGGAAAGTTTGTATATAAAACCAAAGAATTTCTTTGATTTACTTTTCAGATTTAATATTTTCTGCTGCCAACCTGCCTGGCTTCACTTTTGTTTATGTTATCTATCACTTTGTTTATCATATGTTGGCTGCTAGTGAGCATTCTCTTATCCATATGTCTAAGATCGACAGACAAGCTCTGCACTGGACATGAGCCGAGTTATCACCAGATGGACCTGAGAGCATTTCCAGAATAACATGATGGTTGTTACTTAAATATTCTCATGCAACATATTCTTTCACCTCCTTTCTATCATTTTGTCTCTATGCTTCTAATATGTTGTATATTTTTATATGTCAGTTCCTACAACGGTAAGAGTGTGCCACAACTGCTTTCTGATTTTCTCTGCCTGACAGATGTGAAAAATCAAGGCTTTTCTTGCCGTTTTTAAAAGGACTATGTTGCCATTCCATTTTTGTTTTACTTACTCCATCCCAGTAACATGAACAATCCAAAAATAAAGAGAGCAACTTATTTTCCCCACTGTCCTTACCGAGAACAGTTTTCTATAAAAATTTTTTTTAATTATGGGTGCAAGCAGAAATGGAAATCAGAAGTCAAGGTCTAAAGCTGAAAAGAGTTACAAATAAAATATATTTTTCCTCTAACTGGTTGCCAAAATATGTGATGGATATCTTCTCAAAGTGGCAAACAGTTTAAAGTCATGAAACACTGGGCAGAAGGATTTCAGTCATTTGCCAACAAAAGTCTCCCAGCACTGTCACCTCTGCCCCAGCTTCATGGCTGGTATGCTCAGAACATCTATGGGCTATCTATCCATCAACCAATGTCATCAAACCATCAGGTGCTGTGGTCCTTGCTGACTGTTGCAGTCATTTGCTCCTATTAATCAGGGGGAAAAATAAATATTTCTATCTCTCTGCTGATATTTCACGGCATACCATCAAAAATCAAGCATATTCTTGCAGGTTTACAAATTAATGGCATCTGATTTTGCAAGTAAGGACTATATGGGTAACTTTTCAGTTGACATATGAAGTACATTGTACTCAAGCTCACCATATTAATAAATTTAAAGTGTTTGTATAGTAAAATCTCTTAATATATGAGCACAATTCCTACAATCAGCCCTACCAATACATCTCACAGACCACTGATGAGTAAACAGTTGAAGATCATGGGAAATTATGCTTCCTAAACAGATATTGTAGTTTGTGTTACCATTTGCGAGCATAAATATTTCATAAAGAGGACAACAGGCTCCCAGGACATGTGCAAGAGTAGAAAACATTGGTACATCTGGGAAGACAAGTCTCTAACAGGACAGGGCCAAAAGGTCCTCCAAGTGCCTAGGATACAGTAGCAGCCCAAACGTAGCTCAGATCTTAATGGACCTGAAATCTGTATTTGAGTTCTTCAGATGCAAAACCTGAACAGTTGTAGGCAAATCCCAACCATTTCCAGTGGAAAATGTTGACTTTGCAGAAAACACATAGCTCAGTGAAAAAGCCCTGATGGAAAATCTTCAGCAGGTCTAATTACAAAGGAAATGTTGGAAAGAAGACAAAGTTTAGATTAACTTTATTTTTTTTTTAATTACATGGCACATGAAATGCTTCATGAACTTTTCAAAGCAAAAATGGATTTTGTTTTATATTATTATAGCTCAATATTTTCTTTCAGTGCTTTGTATGTTAAAGTTCTTGTAGAAAAAAGCCAGCAGTCTCCTGGACATTAATTTATATCAATTTTCACCAGCGACTGTAAGGCAGCTTTAGAAGGCTCTGCTGATAAAGGCTTATAATGTTTCATTTTTTAACAGAACAAGACGCACTTTGATCTGAACAGTCTATCAGGCCACTATGCAAACCCAGAAAGCCTCAGATGGCAGGGATGATGGTATCAGCAGTTGTTTATGAAACAAAGGGTAGAATTTACAAACTCCCCAGTAAATACAAGAAAACCAGGACAGGACAGGACAACATTAAAGGTATGCTTCATGCTCAAAGAAGCACTACTTCTTCTTTCAAAGAAACCTAATCAAATATATGAAGCATGTATATGAAGAACAAAGTGCCCTAGCTTCATTATCTGCAGCTTTAGTTTTGTTTAACTCACGGTTCTATTCTGAAGGAAAGACAAAGACATTAAATTAGATGAAAATATTTACAAATGTAAATTATTTTGTGAAACTGAAAGTCAAGTGTTCCACAAATGAATTGCAAATAAAACAGCAAGCATAAATCCTACTTGCAATTTGCCTTCGCCATTTGAAAGAAATTAAACCTCCCACCCCCACAACTTGAAACAAAGAATCTGTATTTTTTATGAACAGTAACATTCCCAATCATACAAGAACAGTTTTTCCTTCACTCTGCAGGTTATCTTAAAGTTACTTCCAAAATTCTGTTCATTCTATGGCAATAAAAGAGAAGACAAGAAAAATACCACATGTCCACCACTCGTTCCCTCTATGGCTACAGGTACAGTGCCCCAAAGTGACCCAAATACTTTACATTCTGGTGCACCACGAGGCACTGAACTCATTCACAGTCCTGCCTGCTCCCCTTGTTTAGGTACCTGGTTTATGTTTCAGACCAGCACCTGGCAAACCTTCCAGCACACATAAACAGAAGATAAACTCCACTGAAACAGGCAGAACCACCACTGGAACAGCTTCATTTCCTCTAGGTCATAAAGGTATAAACATTCTTCAGAATAGTTTTAGCATGGTGGTATTAGCTTTTGAAATAATTATTGTTCTGCCCATTACACCAATGACCACAAAGGACATATTTTGTATAATTTAAAACATACTTAATTTACCCTAATAGAGATTAACTTCAATGATAAATTGCTTATTTTGGTACATAATGACCACAAATGCTATAATGCTGTTATAAACCCAAAGTTAAAAGTTATTTAGATCTGAATAATATATACCAAGCTTGTCTCAAAATTAGTATAACTGGGATAACATCGTTCAGTGGACTAAAAGACAGTTCATTCTTTAACAGTCTTTTTTGTTTACAGCCACAGCAATAAATTAAGTGCCTAAAATGTTATTTCTTACTGTTATTTGTTCCAGTTTTTCAAATAATTTTAAAAATAAATAACAATTATGCTCCTCTGTCAAGGAACCATCCCAAAAAGAACACAGCTTTTTCCAGTTTGTTATAAAAGGAACTGAACACTAATTATTCAAGACAGTTTTTAATGAAATGTGGAAGAGAATTTGGAAGCTTTAAAGTCCTTCATTCTTAGCTTGATCGTCTGTCATTTGTACATCTCCTTTCTTACAGTGTTCCCCACTGGAGTTCTACCCTGTTACTGACAGAATTACTGTACTGACCACTTTGCTTCTTCCCTTTTCCATCCCTACTAACAGATAAGGCCATTTTGCTACCTCAATTGTGACATGTTCATTAAACAGCCAAAATTAAATTCCCTTTTAAGTGTATTTTGTGTTAGCAACTTGAATCTTAGTCTTCCAATGGTATGTTCCAATTTACACAATTGCGTAACAATGAAAAATATTTCGTCTCTAGACAATACACTACTAAAAAAAAAAATTTAGTGCTCTCAACAGCAATACTTCCAGATTAATAAAAAAATCAAATTTCTGTAAAGACATCTCTCTCAGTTGCACTGGTGTTGCATCATAATTTTTAAAATTTTTGTCATTATTTTCAGAATTCTGTACAACTCTCCTCTTTAAAGACATCCTTTTTTGCTGTCACATAAATTCCTTTAATTTTGCCAAATTATAAACTACTAAAGGTGAGAATACTTATTTCTTTATGCTATTCATATTTTGTACAAAAGCACTCAAGGGAGTGTCTTCTCTTAAATCAGAAATACTGTTTCCTCATGTATATCCCAACTATATATTCTAGTCTTCATGTTAAAAAACAGCTGAAGAATTTAACATGTTAAAGTTAAAATGATGGTAAATAACCAGAACTAAATGTATTGAAACTTACATTGTTGTGTTTGTGTGTGAGGTGCATGGGCATTTTGTTTGGTTGGTTTTATTAAATTGCAATAAAATGTATACCTTGAAAATACAAAACTTACAGATATAGATATAGATATATATACACTTATGGTCAGGCCAGCCTGTGGGCAGTGCTGCGTAGCTCTGATCAGAATGGTGTTTGGACCTAAGCGAGGACGTTTTGGGTGATTTGAAATGCCAGCAGATGAGGCTTGGGTCTGTCTGCCCTGCTCTCTGCAAATGTATTTCAGATATCTTAAAGTGCAGTTTCTGTCTGGTGAAAGCTCTGGAGGTGAAGCCATATGAGCAGTGGATGAGGTGACTTGGTCTGTTCAGCCTGGAGGAGACTGAGGGGAGACCTCACTGCAGTCAACATCTTCTCATGAGGGGAAGAGGAGGGACAGGCACTGATCTTTTCTGTGTGGTGACCTGTGACAGGATCCGAGGGAATGGACTGAAGGTGTGTCAGGGGAGATTTAGGTTGGATACCAGAGGGTGGTTGGGCACTGGAACAGGCTCCCCATGGAAGTGGTCACAGCACCAAGCCTGAAAGTTGAACGTATTTGGTCAATGCTGTCAGGCTCGTGGTGTGATTATTTGGCTGTCCTGTGCAGTGCCAGGAGCTGGACTTTGATGACCTTTATGAGTCCATTTCAACTCAGGTTATTCTATAATTCTATTTCAAAGAGCTAATTTCTGGTCTGCTTAAAAATAAAAATACAGTATTCAACTGGATTCAGGTTCTAGGGTATGGAAATACTGTTCTATTTCTTGATATATTTAACAAGGTAAAGCAAGATTAAAGAATGCAAACTCTAAGTCCTTATTCAGTGCTAGAAATTAAAAATAATAAGTGTGGCTGGCGTGTGTCCATGGGGCTCCACAATTATATTTAAAATCCAGAATGCAAATGAAATGTCTAACATGCAGTTAAACAAATTCACTTGATTTCCCAGAGCTACGTGCTCTGTTTTACTTCCAGAGTTCTGTTTTAATCAGAAAAGATAAACCACAACCATTATTAGTTCATTTCATTACGGTAAGTGATGCCACATTTGAGAGCAGGGAAAAAAACCCCACTCTGTAACTGGATACTTCATGCAGTTTTTAGAAGACTAGAAATGCCCAATATATTTTTCTTTTCAAACGGAAATGCACCTGACAAAGCCTTAGCATTACTTTCAGGACATTTTGAAAACCTCAGGTCTGATAAATATAACTGCCTCAGAGAAACTACCTTCTTCTTTAGAAAACTTCTCTGTGGATGAAAATGACAAGCACCACAATTTGTCGAAGTTTTACTCATCAGATGCAAACACTCAGAAATAAATTCAACAAAAGAATTTTGTAATAAAGAATTAAAATATAGAAATATTTATCTAATCAGGCATGATTAGAAACCTCTCCCAGCCTTTTTTGGCCTGCTAACCAAGCCTGCAAAGTTATAAACACCTTGCTAGACCTGTCCCCTTACACCATCAGACTTGTGGAGGCAGTGATGTAGTGCAATAAACTAATCCTAACCATCCTTCACCATGCCATAAATTGAAAGCAGAGCTGTAGGAAAGTGGAAGCTCTCCTGGCTCCAGCTAACACCGCAGTTTTAAATCCAGTCAGGAGAGGAAAGTTACCCCTGCAAAGTAATGTACAGCCACCTTAAGTCAATCCCAAATTAAGCCATATATGTTTTTAGAAAAAGTCTATGGAACATCATTGGAAGAGAGAGATCAATTATCCCAAGTAATTTCAGGTGTGTGAAAAAGAGCTGTTCTAGCCATCATTTTGTCCCAGGAATCTAGAACAAAACAAAGAAACCCTCTCTAGCAATAAACTTAATAGCAAAGGGCTAGAACAACTTACACAATGTACAGCATAAACTCAGATACAACTGAAGGGACTAGGTCATCTCTGAGGAGAAACTGGAAGTACCGAGTCCCAGAAATGTCCTTCCTTTCCTTTTCTGTCCAAGAGAGAGCAGGGCAGACCGACAGAAGAATTTCAACAACAGCCTCTGAATGCAGTACAGTCACCTGGTCAACGTGATGGAGGAGGGAGCAGTGATAATTTACCATCTCTCTGAGGCACATTTGCCATGACATGGTGGGGGAGAAGATAATGGACAAGCAAAAGTACCTTGCATACTGCCAGTTCTTACCCCTAACTCACACGAACACCTGCACGGTGCAACACGAACACCTGCAAGGCTCCTGCAGGGCAGGGAAACACGCACCTTGTGCAGGATTAGGCAGTCTGGCCATGCAAAGTGCTTGGTACCCTGCAGCTGGCCATCTCCCCCTGCAGCCAAGAAAGACATTTGCTAAATTACTGCAGTTGTTCAGACACATTAACCACTCTGAGGGGAAGGCACTTTTTTCCCTGAAATCCCACTAAGCTTATCACATTGCCTTTCACTGCTACCAAGGAACATACAGCAAGAGTGAGTGTGTGAGGGAATGAGTGAGAGAAAGCAAGAAAAGGAGAGGTAGAGATGCAGTTGTGGCTCATGAGCTGTTTTCAGACTCAACTCACCAAAACTTCAGAAGTATGAAGCACACATGGACAGTCATTAAGAAAATACCTACAGCAAAGCTTAGGATCACTGCAATTTCATGCACCAACAATTCCTCTTCTAATATGCCATTGGCATTACTTACCTCTTCAAAGAAAAACAGCATGTCACTTTACAAACTATGGAAAAACAACTGTGCAAAAATTTTCAAAAAGCAGGTGTAGTTGATCTTTAAAATTTTGTAGCACTTTGAAGATACCATAGTTTCTTAGGTTTTGAGATCAGTGTTTTCCACGTAAGACAAAAAGCAAGTGTCTTAAAAGGAGCTCCTTTCCACTCTGGAGTTTTATTTCAACTTATCAACTGCTACATTTAATTACCATTACAATATGCATCTAAAGCACTAAGGTCTTCTTTGTCTTAACAATGTAAAAATAATATGCTCCTGTGCATCAACAATGATACACAGGGGAGGTTCTGACTGGATGTAAAGAAAGAGTATTCATTAGGAGGGTGATTAGGAATTGGAAGAGGCCACACAGAGTATGTGTAGAATGTCTGTTCCCAGGCATTTATTTCCGAGACCTAATGGGAGAAAGCCCTGAACAACCTGCTCTGAACTCAGTGTTGACCCTGCTTTGAGCAGCACGCTGAACCAGACAACCTCCATCCAACCTCAATGGTTCAATAGTTCTATAGTCTTCTGTCAGACAGAAGGTATCAAGTTCCTCAAAAACACCACAGAGAACCCCAGGACTTTTACAGAAAGTTTTCAAAATTAAATGTTTTTAAAAACGTTTTCCATCATGAATTTTGTCCCAAGTACCAGATTGCACTCCTTATGCATGATGCAGTTAAATCAAAATGACTGACAGACTTTTAGTAAAAGCACAGTTGTAACAAATTTATGAAGCACACGCATTAAAAGATAGCAAAAGAAAAAAAAAGTAAGTATCTACTTCTTTAAATATCCCTTGCGAATAAGTGATTCCTTTTAAAAGTATGAGTAACAGCATAATAATTTACAGGCAACATTAAAAGTGTTTCTTCATCACAGGTATTTCTGATTAACACCACATATGTTCTTACATAGTACTTGTTAAAGCAGACAAGCCCACACCCAGCCCAAGGAAGCAGATGCACACACCCACGCAGAAGACACTTTGCAGGTGCAACTCATCCTCACCTTGAGATTGGGTTTTGCAAGGAGTTTCAACAGCTCTCTAATCTCACTGCTCAATGGTTTGCTCTGCAGCTCCTCAGCCAGCTAGGTGGGAGATGGAATCAACACAAAGACCATTAGCAAAGCATTGTTTTACCCAGTGCATCAGTGACAACCCAGAATCTATCTTGTTCAAGGTTATTGCTTTCCAGCATGTTCAAACAGAAGCCAGCATGAAGGAAAACACCATCAATCACCGCGCTTCTGTTTCTGGCCCTCAGTGGACCAGATTTAAGCCAGGCCTTTTGGCTCAGTTTAACACAAGTAATCATTTCTGGCAAGGGTGCAGCCAGATCACATTCTTGATTTATAGCAAAGGGGGCAAATCCCAGCACTTCATTTAAGTGAATGGTCCTTTGCGTGCAGACAAAGAACTGCTTGTAAAAATGACTGGATCAAACTTTGACACTGTCTATAAAAAACAGTTTTGAATGAGGTGGTGAAATCCACACTGCTTCCAAAAACCCACAGTAGCTGTGCTGTTTAGGACTGGGATAAGAAAGCAAAGTGCCCCTACAGTGCAAGCAATCTGAATCTTTTATTATGTTTACACATACACTGGAAGGAGCTTGTTAAACGTGGAGCGGGTTAATCATAATATAATTTATAACAGGTCATCAGCAATTCAAGCCTGTAAAATGCACAAACTATGTCCTAGCAACAAGATCAGTAATTTATGTTTGGTTATACTACAAAATTGTGGCTTGGTGAACAACAGAGCAGCAGTTTAATTTTTAATCCCACGGCTATTTGGCTCACGTCTTGGGTTTTTCTTATCATGCCTTTCTCAACTAATTTGGACTCAAGAGGCATATTTTACTACAGGATTTTAGACTCAAACTATTTTTCCAGAAGAAGGAAAAGCTAAAATACATTTCACAACACTGAAAACTTCGGTTTAAAATTCTGAAGCTACATGGCTTATAATGGAAAACGTGATTTCAGGTAATCACTTGTTTTCTTTGCATTAAATCAGTATCATAAAAATGTCTCAAAGAAAGATTGGCTATTTGCAGCAAGTAATTTTATTTGTCTAACCTAATTTTAAATTTTTACTTTCATTTTGTATACATTTTCAAGATAAATGGATAGATGTATATTTTGCATAATTATATATAATAGACAAATCTATTTGAAGAAGCCATTGTAGACATCAGACATGGTTTCAATACCTTTTTTTCTTTTAACCTTCAAATTAAACAGAGTAACAAAAATTCACCTACTATCCTACGGACTTTTAACCATAATTCATAGCTAAAACCATCCAGCAAGGATCTCTGTGCTAATATTAACAATATTTGTGTCTTAATACCAAAAGATTAAAAAACCATCTCTGTAGGAAAGGTCTGAATGAAATATTTTCAGACACAAAGCCAAATACTGAGGTAATCCGACTGCAACAAAGTCTGCATCTTTTAAGGAAAAGGCCCGCAAAGCTGAAAATATTCTGTGATAGGAATGACAGCAGGTATATGAAATGGGTTACCCTTGATTCTCTTTTAATTCTTTAGACTATACTGCTAATCACTGGAGAATAAAATCTATTAATTCGTGTTTCTTTGATGAAGAGAAGAAACCTCTCAGCAGAATGACCATTTCACCATTTCTCTCTCAGATGAACTGTGCACAAGTATTAACTCCAGCAGAACTGGAGATGGCCTTGGTGGTGCAAATGCACATACATAAGGTTTAGAATAGTGAGAAAAAATACTTCATTACTGCTTTAACAAAAATTTAATCTTATAATTTAGAAAATATTTTTCAGAGATTTCAAAGAATTTAAAATTTGTCTTCATGTAATTTATACTATTTTCGAAATATTTTCATTAAAGTTTCAGGCACATTTAATACCTTGTGATAGAAGAGGAGGAAAACAAAGATTCAAAGACAAAGTCATGTTTTCAGATTAGCAAACAGATATCACCCCAGCTGTTTTAGACTGGATTTGTTGTTGTTGGTAAAATCCTGAGATCTAAAACAGCTACCAGAAGCAGTACAGGGCATACTCTGGACACACTGACACTGTGAGATCTCCTCCTATTCTAAAGACTGCAGGAAAAACTGTCTGAAAACCTCTTCTGTGATCTCTTGAGGGAACCATAACATTTCAACAAGCTCTTTATGAAAAGCTGCCACTACAGAGAGGGGAAGAAAAGCAAGGGAGAGGGCCAGATGTGGAGTGAGGCTGGCAAGGTGGGGATCACCAAGGACTGGTCTTTAAAGCTTCTGGAGGAAGTTCTGAAACTTCTTTTGCCAGAACAGTCTTTCTAACATCCTAGAGGTCTTATTTGTTGTATATACCTATCCTGCCAGTGATACTGTCGTGGTTTAGGAATGGTATTCTCCAATTTAGTACTCTCACTAAAACCATGAACCAACCACTTTCTCTTCCCCCTCCAACTGGAGGCACAAAAGGCAAAGATCACAGGATGAGGTAGGAAACAGCGATAAGAAAATGTACTATACTATATGTATATACTATTATTAAATAAGTAACAGCAACAATATTAATAACAAAAGGTGCAAGAAATGAAATTACTCATATGGAAAAACTCCTTGATAATACACAATACTGGATGGCTTCTTCCACCCTCTTTTCTCGATTGGAACGAACCCTTTCTTCCCGGAAGAGAGTCCCTTTCATGAACTCTGAAATGACATGAGGTGGTATGGAATAACCTCCATGCCCTAACCATGCCCTCTCCCAACTAGAGCAAAAAATTAACCCTGTTCTGGCTGGAACCAGGACAGATATTTACATAATTTGAGTGAAATCATTGAGCCTTATGTCAGACACTGCTGCTCCAAAATAAGAGGCAAACGGAATGTCTGATGGGAAATTCAGCCTAAAAGTCCTTGGGGGAGAGGAGACAGAAGGTATGGCAGCCAGGGATATGAAAATGTTTAGAAAAGCCTTGCCACAATAGTTACTTCTAAAAATGCTTTAAAAAATAACAAGAATAAAAACACAGTCCTTAAACAGTTTTATTTATGATAGCAGCAGATTTTGGTTTTAAATCAAGTAGGAAATACCTACTTGCTAATATCTCCTTTAACTACAGAACAGTTACTATCAGTAGGAAGAGAAAACATTAATTTAAAACCTATTGAAATGAAAGTGTGTTTTATAACATCAACATGCTCTTAAATCCTTGAAGTTGACAACCAGTCAGACAAACATGCCAAAAAACGAATAGCACTTTAATCCTGAAACTTCATGAGTTTTGGAGTTACAAAGCCCACTGCATGTAAATTTGCTTCCTCAAAACTTGCTGATAGCTGTCAAAACATAGAAAATCCTGCAGTGTGCCAGCCTGACTTCAGCCACCAAAGGCATCCTTACCCAATGGGACAGTGCCCAAAAAGCTGGGAGTTCAGCTACAAATAATTAATGAAGAACCAGCAACAGTATCTATTAAAAAGAAGGTGTATATATAAAGTAGGTAGATGTCTAGAGACAATCATGTCCCAACATGTACATTTAAAAATACTACCATATGTACATAATAATACATTCATAGGGTTAAAAGCCCCAACCTGTCTCAACTGAGGAGTGACAGAGTACTTTAATTTGGGGATTTCCAAAACTATACATTTTAAATGGGTCTGAACAAAGAATGAGATTGCTCAGCATTTCTGAAAGTATCAAAAACTAAGTTTTGCATCCAAAAATAAGAAATTATTTTATAGAGAATTTTAGCTCACAGATCCATAACACAAATACTATCAAGGATTATTAATATGTCAGCAAGAACTTAATGAAGAGAATTTCAACCAGCTTTCTAATTTTCAAAATTACTATCAACATTATTTAAAGCTACGTGAAGGTTAAGAAAATATTACTAATATATGCCTGATGTCAAGGCTAATGTATTATTATAGTTGGTATGTTACAGGATATAACTCTCCTCCTACTGAAACATGATTAAATTACCGTGTATCCTTTTTTCAATAGTCTTCAAATAAGTTTAATTTAATTTTTTGTTAAAATGCTACCAATCTCAATTCACGACATTTAGTCATTTCTAAAATTTAAAAACCAAAATCTATTAATTATATAAATAGATAGTTAAGATTTTAAAACCTCTATAAAGCATGTGAAGTTTCAAACATGCTGTATTTGAAATGGATCCGAATACATATTGCCTTTTCCAAAAAGCAACCTGACATCATCAATTGCAACAAAGATCTCTGGATTTCACCTAAACCACAGTTTATTAAACATTTCTCTATTCTGGCCTACCTCGGGTTCAGTCATAGTTTATACAGGTGTGTTCACAATTCATCTGAATCCTAGAATTAACCAAATAGCAAGAATGGCAGGTTGGATTTTTTTTCTTGAAAATAAAAATTATAGTAACAGGAAATTAACTACTCCATCAATGTTGACTACTTTTACAATTTAGTTTTTGGTTATGAAGGTAATTTGGAAAGCTACAATATCAATAAATCACTACTGTACTTCTTAAATAGTTTTGATTTTTTTTAACAAGCCTCCATCCTAGGCATTTCATATGCTTCATTTCTGTAATGTTATTTGTCGTTTCTCATGTTCTGTCAGCAGTGCTGCTATCTCATTTGTCTTTATTTTTCCAAAGCATTCCTCTTGTCTGTGACTTTCTCAAAACAGTAATAGTTGACAGCTTTTCCCCTCCCAGCAGAGTTCCAACCTGTAATTTTTATTGCTTGGTTACTAAAGCAGAACAAGAAGCTATCTAGATGCAATGTTTTTATAACATGCAAGTGAATAAAAATCAAAGTAATATCAGCAACAAGCCCAGTGATGACGGAACCTTTGGAAACCTTTGCAGCTTCTTATGATTTCAGCTCAGAGGATTACATTCATATGTTTGCACTATGAAGAGTTCTGCCTGCAGACAGTTTTTTGGGAGACTTGGTACCAGTGATCTCAGCAGGGGACACTTACATCATCTGCCAAGGCTGCTGCACCATGGAGTATGGGCACCGGGTTCTGTTTTTCATAATAATGCAGTTTTTCATGAATCTGGAAGACAATAGTACAAAGTGATAAGTTTATTTAGCAGCATGAGAAATGGTACAAAACAACCCTGTTGAGTCTGTTGACTGTCTGTTACTAAACATCCTTATAGTAACCTACAGGCAGTAATCATGTAAATGCAATTCATCATCATCCTCTGTTGAAGTGCTAAGAATATGCAATCAGATGGAAAAAATGCTCAGTATGCAGACCAACCCACAGAAAAACTAAACATTTGTGATTTTTCTCTCCTGGCTTTCTCTGTCCATATTTCTAACATATTGCTTCAAGTATCAATTACATTTTATATTGCTGCTGAAAACACAAAGCATAAAGTGTTTATCCCCAAAAGGGATATAAAACCCCCTGTAAATTATGATTTATGAAGTGAATTAATAGCTTGCCACCCACATCTTGTCAGACAACTTGACGGAGCGGCTGCCGTCATTAAAATAATTCAGAAACAAGGGCAAAGTAGTGCTAATATGAATTCTAACACATCTGAAAGAAAGGCAGTCCTTCAGCAAGTTAAGGTTTTTAATGAGGAATTATCAACATTAAAGATGCACTGTGCTTTGGTTCTTTCAAAAAGGGAAACGATACACCATCATTTAAACACCACCCTGTTCCCTCCTCCACAAGTTATGCCTTTCAAAATTTAGATTTTTTCCACTATGGATGCTTCTAAGACTCAAAGTATTTTAAGACTTCTAACAAGTTTCTTTAAAGCTATTTCAGAATTGCATAAAGGACTATATTAAACATTTAACTTTATTTACATTATTTTCCTGAAGATACATGGATATACAAATATTAATTACAATCTAAAAAAAAATACAACAGTAGTCTGAACTAATGCAAATATACCACATTCATAGATTTCATGCTTTAGTTCTACTGCTCTGAAGGAGGCATGAACTCCAGATGGTTGGAGGAGTTGCAGAAGAAGCTAAATTGAGGACTTCTGTGCTTGGCAAGGAGGGGAAAGCGAGGTCTGGCAGAGGATGTGGGGTGCAGAACTTGGATGGGGACTCCCTCATGTCCTTGAGAAACAGGATCCCCAATGATACCCTAGCACTCCCCAGCACACTGCTGAGGGAGGAGCGGGACAGATGCCAGGCAGCAGGGATAGATTTAAGGAGCAACCAAACCACTCTTCGCACACTGAAAATGCTCAGAGTTCACCACATCATCTCCATTTTGCACCAAGTGCTCCCTCCAACCTTCCCCCTTCTTCCACACTTGCTTTTCTCTGCTTAGTTCTCCCCTAGCAGCACTCATTCCTCTCACTGCCTAGGACTCACTCACTCTAATTTAAAGCTCACTTTTAAGCCCATTCTTTTTAATTTAAACTGAACTTTCACAACTACGTCCATAACAAGATAATGACATGCCAGTGACACATGTGCCTGCCATTTTTCCTGTCTTCTGCTGTGCTTCATAACCCTAAGTCCACATCTGTTTTTCCTCATTTAGACTATATGTTGTTCGAAGTAAAGAGCATGTTAATACAATAAGGCATAGCAAGGTCTCAGTCTTGACTGATTCCTTCATCATTTCTGCAATCTTAATAAGATTATTTCAGTATGTCATTGGTTAAAGGATGCTGACGTTCTGACATATCATGGTGAAGCATGAAAGCACTACAGTCACTTGATCTCTAAGTTGTAAAATAATTTGTTCTCATCTGGAAACTACATGCAAAGCACTACTGTCTCCAGAATATGAATCTGAATTTTACATTGCTTATGTAGACATTGTTTACTCAGCAATTACTTAGTCTAACTCATACTGGATTTCACAAAACTGTAAGTGACTGGACGACTTCATATTTCTAGCTCACAAAGCAGAGAAACTAAACAAAACAAGGAGTTGCAGCTCCCCGACTTTGGCAGAAATTTGTGATTTACTTATTAGACTGTGAACTTGAATAACTAAAAGGCACAGTAAATCAAAAAGTCTCAAATCCATCATTTTTTGATTGCTTCAGCAACATCTTGATTTTACCCAGACTGAGCTTCCATCAGCTCTGCAGTCAGAAGCAGTTGCCCATGCTACCGCCTAGCTTCTCAAAGAAAAAGGAAGTGCCACTGCTGATGAAGCTGGTTTTATCCTGGGCAACCTGTACATATCTTTACCACTGAAATTAAAAAAAAGGAAAAAGGAAAAAGTCAACCAAACAGAAAAATGTGGAGACAGTCTTGCTCAACCCATCTTTGAGAAAAATGTTACACAATTGTAAATTCATGCAACAAAAAATAGGTTTCCAAGAGGTGGCACAGTGTAACTTTAACTAGTTATCGGCTCTGTCTATTGCCAGAAATGACTGAAAACAAATTTCTACTTTCCTAAGAGTGGATATTGTACTCCAGTTAAGCATTTAAGGACAATCATTAAGGTTTTATTTGATTATGGAGGAACTGCAGACAGTAACTGCCTAACCAAAAAAACCCAGAAGCTAAACAAGTAAGCAGGAAAATTTAACTGCTACTAGACAGTTCTAGATATTGGCTTTTGCTACATCAGGTGGAAAATTTTATTAATTTACTAGCACAATGAGTGACTCTAGGGATAAACATTCCATAGTCTATGGTAATAGACACTGTAACCTCAGCATACTTCCACTCGAGATGCAATACAGAGTGGGGTTTTTATCCCCCAAATATCTGATTTTATTTGATAGTAGTTTGCCTTGTTAGTTAAATCTATTTTTTAAATCAGATCATTAGATGACAACATCTGTCTTCTACATCTTTGTAATTTAAAGGATATACCTATGGAAATTAAAAACCGCCAGTCTGTGTACAAAGATGCAATCAATGTGCAATACAAGGATTACCTTTCATACTAGTATAAAATTACCACACGCATCACAAAAACAGTTACCTCACACCTCTAACTTCTTGATAAGTAATGTCTCCATAATGTATGCAGCACTTTTATATAATAGCTTCCTGAACGCAGTAAGACAGGATATCTAGTGCAACTCCACAGATGAAGCAAAAATTTCAGTGAAGAAAAAATGCATTTTCAGGCAACTCCTTCCCTCCTTGTGTCTAAAAATGTGTTCCAAGATGGTTTGTTCCGTAATTTCCCCCACAGATCACAGTACTGCTGACTGGCCTCTAGTTCTTCATGTTGTATTTTTAGGCCTTTTTTGAAGATGAGCACAGGACTTGTCTTTTCCTACTCACTGGGCACTAGGTCACCTCTGTTGTCTTTCAAGGATGACAGAGCACATTTGCGAGCTCACCTGGTGGCCTTTGAATTTGCCAGACTTCAGGGTGATGAATGACTGCATTTATGACAAACATCTTTAGAAAAACTACTGTGCGCAGCGCCATATGCTTTGGCAACCTCTCCACATGCTGTCTTTCAGTTAATTATTTTCTCAAACATGAAATTTTTAAATCATGCTAATACATGAATGCCTAGCACTGCATTTCCAAATTTCAATTCTTATACAAGTAGAATTTGAAATTTGAATACCTAGATTAAGCGACTACATTGATGAAAATGAATAATGTGAAGTAGCCAAACACAGAAATGAAAAGCAAAACAGGACAAGGTGGTGCAAATACTTCGCCCCTTTACAAACTTCACTCGAAATTAAACTGTAACAGAAATTAAAACCACTCTGGAACACTTTGAGAGAGTGGATTCAAAAGTAGAAGCGAGAGCATTCACCTACTCAAGATAAGATTATCATATTTGCAACCTTTTTTTTGAGCTTCAACCTAAAGAATTCTATTTAATACAAAAGGCAACTTTAGCTTACACTTTCTGGCAATACCGGATGTCCAGTAACTTTAATACCACTGCCTTCCCTCTACTAGAAACTTATACAACGTATGGAAAATACAGGACTGTATCGTGCTTAAAAATAGGAAATATAGTACATCTGTTTTAAGTTCTTCTGACATTTACATGTAAAGCCTCAATGCTGAAAATCTCTTCACAGATGAGACCAAGTCTGTTAAAGCAAGAATTATATATTGTAAATAAAACATAAAAAGCTGTTCTGCTGAACTCATGACTAAGTTGTGGGGCTTTTTTTTTTTTTTTAATGACTACCTATTCCTTTCACTGTAGAGCAAGAAGATTTATGAGGTTCTGCAAAAACTGACAATCTACTCTGAAGTTATGCCCCAAGAGGGAAAAATAATCATTTGCAAATTTATACAATTTCTGGCACACTTGTAAGCAAGAAAAATTGTTTCTGGGTTTTCCCAGAGAGACTGAATTAGGCTTTCTATAATAAAGCAGAGCAGTGTCCTCAGCCTGGACTATTTCAAAACCCAAGAGGAGCATTCTAAATCAGAAAAATAAAAATCTTAAGCAAAGAGTCCTACAAAATAAGCTTACCTTCTCCTTTTAGATTTCTTAATTTCCATGTACAGTTCTAATATAATATGATAGAAATAAAACAGGGGAGTGGGACAAGCATGTGCCAAAGGTGCCAAAGAGTTAACAGAAGACAAGCTTAGTTTTTTTGAGAGAACAGTTGGCATAGGTAAAGAGTAAGTGTATGTAAGAATACAATATGCAAACACATGTAACCCAAAAACCACTGGCCCTCAGTGAGCCATGGCAGCACATAAAAGACAAGAACTGTCACACATATAGTGTGAAAATGTTCTGTCTGATCACACAGGGGTGTCCAACTGCTCAAAGATGTCAACACCTCTGGATAAGAGCTTTTTTTATGGTAATGGCACCCTCCTGACAGGAGGTGCTGAAGAGGATCTTGTGATTATTTGCACTGACCATCATTCTGGGGCAGACAGGAATTCTGGACCAGAGTGCTTCACCTTTTGAGAAACATCAGAAGCTTATACCCTCTTATGAGTTATGTAAACATTCCCTTCCTTGGGTTTTATTTTATGGGATGAGATATCACTCAGCATAAAGATAAGGTACCTGCAAAATTCTTTTACTACGTGCATGCATGAAAAAATGTAACACCACCTTTGTTTAATGCAACAGAGGAATAGGCACTAAGGACCTCAGCACCACATCATACACATTTCCAGGGTTTTCCTCTGGACTATCCTAGTCTTGCCTGCTGAATACCCATTAGCAGCTAATCTGCTTGTTTAGTTTCAGCAGAAAGGAACCCATCTCATATACTGGACTGCTGATGTAAACCAAAGCAGCAGAACTTGAGAAGATGGGAAATTGCTTTAAAAAATGCACTAGTGATCTGAACTAGAATGCTAATATAAACACCCACACGAAGCATCAAGATGTATCTAGAAGACAGGCACTGAGTATGCTGCTGTAGAAAGTCCATAACAGTTGGAAGAACATCTCCTCTAACTGCTCTCTTCATTATATTTTTCGTCATATATTGACAGCAAGAGTGTCTGAAATCAAAGCACTGACAAAAGCCATGCAGCTTCTGTATTTATTTATTGGCTTAGTCTCTCACATGGAAGCATAATGAAAGGCTCTTGTACAGAGAAGCTGTTACCTGTCCACCAAAGTTTCAGGTTTGTGTACATTTGCAAAAAATTATTTCATTCCATTAGTGGCACCACTACAAAGTGGTGCTACTACAAAGAGGAGCATCTATACATTAAGAAGCCGCAACAGATTAAGAGAATGGAAAAAGAAAGCAAAATAAAAACTGTTGAGGGAGGAGTAAGTGCTAGTTTTGGCTTAATCTGCAATTTGTGTTCTGCATCTGAAATATCTGAAGCAAGAGAAATCATTCCAAGGCACTCATGACCATAAAAGACACATTTCTGAATAGCTCAAACATTTACACAGTGAGATTTCAAGACAAGAATTAGGGTTTTCATTTGATCACTAATATGACCTTAACTCTGGGATTTAGACTCTTGAGTTCACCGTCTAAATTTACCAACAATTTTGAGTCAAGGTAAAACAAATAATCTAGAAGGAAAAAAAAGAAATGACGGGCTACAAAGAAACAAATGAAAATAACTACTAAAACCATTCAGAAATGATAATTGCATACATGATCTCTGCTGAAAGAGAATGCATATTTTGCTTGATATAGAATTTTAATTAAAAGATTGTTTAATTCCCTTCCTTTCTCCTTCCAGAACCCTACTGTACCACAAGAAAGCAACAGAAAAAATAGCCAACTCTTTGATTTATCTTCATCCCTCCGTGGTGGTCTCTAAGCCCATTTACACAGGAGAAAAATACAGACTGAATGCAGAACTATTAATTTGTTCCCAAACCTTCCTATAGTCCTTATCATTGCAGCTTTGGTACACTAAGGAACTTAAATACATGAACAACTCTGCAGTACTATGGCATGATGAACACAAGGTGTAGGAAAACTTAGAAACATACAGCCTTTAAATCACATTCTAGTCATACCAATTGAATTGCAGTTAGAGGCATAGAATACTGCTAAGAAATTAGCATTATGTATTTTAGAAAACACAAACAAAATAGAAATGAATAAATCATAGCTAACTACTCGAAGTTTGCAATGAGCATTTCAGTCCCCATAGTAACATTAAATTGCCTCAAATATAAAATAAGTGATAGCACAGTGCAGAAAGGCCTCTGAGAGAATGTTACAAGAATCAAAGCAAGCCTCTGAAGGCTTAAAAACAGATATTCAGAGATTTCAATTCCAGCCCAATTTGCCACAGCAAAGAGTTTCAGAACAACAGATGAGCAATTCTCCTTTAAGCCTTTTTTCCAAAAAGCAGAAGCATGAATTTCCTAACTATTCAAATGCAGGCTAATGGCGTGGAAATATTTCTGCCTGAACAGCTAAAAGTTAGTAGTTAGAGGAAACTCAGAACACATCAGATAACCCTAACGAAAGAACTAAAAACTTGCACTACAATAAACAATTGAAAGTTTCTTCATCAGTATATTATGAAATCACTAATAAATCAGAAAACCTTTAGATTGTCTGGTATAAACTGTTGCAATGGGCTTGGCTGGGACAGAGTTCATCTTCTTCATAGCAGCCTGTATAGTGCTGTGTTGTAGATCCATGACCAAAACCATGCTGATGACAGAGCAAGGCTTTAGCTATGGTTGGACAGTGCTTGTGCAGTACCAAGGCCACCTCTGCTCTTGCTCTGTGCCTTGCAGGGAGTAGGCTGGAGATGGCCAAGAGTCTGGGTGAGGACATAGCTGGGACAGCTGATCAGAGGGATATTTCACACTATATAATGTCATGTTTTTCCAAAGCAGCTGTTGTTTGGAGACTGGATGGGCATTGGTCAGCTGGTGGCGGTGACGCCTTGATGGGGCTACCTAAAAACAGAGGCTGGACAAAATTAAGAGAATAAAAGTGGTTGTATTTATTGAAGGGTATTCAAGGTACACTTTGGGTAGTCAAAGCCCTCAGGGACGATACCCAAAATGGACAACCGGGTCACAGGTTTTCACACTTCTATAAGCTTGGTCCATTTGCGTATCGGGTTAATCCTCCAATTACAATATCAGGTAATGAAGTCATTATCTCAAGTTTGTTTCCCCCTTAACCCACTTTTGTTTACATATTTCGGGGCCTGAGAAAGTAAGGTGTCCTTGAGTTTCAGGCCTAGAGAGGATTTGTTTTGTCTCACCAAAATGGGAGAACAATAGCTAACAGGCTATATGGAGTTTTCGAGCTACACACTAAAGCATTACAGGATATGAAAAATATAAAAGCTAAAATCCTAAGGCATCAATGGTGACTCCTTCTGCAGCACTTGTTTCTTCCCCTCGCAACCAGCTAGAACAAGGAAATAACCAACAGGGCATCTAAATTCTTGGATAGAAACCCAAGCTCCTTAGCTGCAGCCTTATCTCATCTGCTGCTAAAGGGTGTTTGAGGAGCTGAAAAGGGTTGACTTTTTGAGGAGTGGATAAGGGTTGTAACTGGAGATTTTAACACAGTTTCAAAAATGAGGCCTAAGACTAAACTTGATGGGATTTTCTTAATTTCTGTAATCTTAAAACACTATATCCATTGAAGATTAAACCCACTCATGTTAACACTGCAGGGAACATTAGAGGTATCACAGGAAAAGACGCCTGTTACCAAGGTCCTGAAGTTGCAAAAAATACTAGTTCAATTTTGAGCTACAGCAAAACACGTGAACAAAAGAAACCTCCAACACTCTTTTTAGGTGTCATATGTATACTTTAGTCCATTATTTGAAAAGAGCCAATAATTAAACATGCATATCAGGACCAAAGTGCTCTGAAGTTACCAAAATTTCTGCAGTTGTGTTAAAAGAATGCAAACCAAACTCCAAGCACAGAATCATAGAATGGTTTGACTTTTAAAGATCACTGTGTTAGTTTAACACAGCTTCGTTTTTTTTGGTGGGGGCGGAGGAAGCCAAAGGTGGCTTTGTGAGAAGCTCCTGGAAGTTTCTACTATGTCCAGCAGAGCCAATCTCTGAAGGCTCTGACTATGGACCTGTTGCTGGCCCAATTAGAGAAGTTCGTAACGCCTCTGTGATGACATATTTAAGAAGGGAAAAAAGGGGCGCACTTCCTCATTTCTTCCAAGGGGTGGGGAGGCTCCGCGGCCTGGGCCTTCCCGGGGCTGGAGGCAGCCACACAGCCGGTGCTGGGAGCGGCCGGTGCCAGAAGTGGTGGGGCTGTGCAGCCAGGGCCTTGCAGCCAGTGCGGCTGCTGGGGCTGCAGCGGCCGGCAATGGCCACGCTACTGGCTGGCGGGGCCACGTGGCCAGTAGCGGAAATATGGCAAGCAGCTCCTCGGAGCGGAGCCCAGATGAGATCAACCTTTTCAGCGCTGCAAGACTTTGTAAGAACTTTTCAATTGATAGAACTTGAGAACAATTGTAACTACGGACAACAATTTTCTTCCATGTCAGAGAAAAGGAAGAAGTGAGGACACGTGAGGAGAACCAACATGACAGCACTGAGGTCAGTAATGAATGAGGGAGAAGAAGTGCTCCAAGCGCTGGAGCTGAAAGTTTCTTCTGCAAACTGTGGTAAAAGACTATAGTTAAGTAAGCTGTCCCCCCGCAGCTCATTGGATCCACAAGAGATGCAGAGGACTCGCCTGTCGGGCGAGTGGATGCCAAAAGAAGGTATAAAAACCTGCATTCACATGGATGAGTGACTCGCAGGCAACAGTTTCAGGTTCAGGAAGCCTGTTTTTGCCTGCGAGAAGGATTCACATTTGCAGCAGATTGGGCAGAGCTGCTGCTCTTGAGAAGAGAACCAAGTTGGAGAGGTTCACAGAGAACTGTCTCCTGGAGGGGGGAACCCCACAGTACAACAGAAGAAAGACCCTTCTTTCTCTGAATGAACAGAAGAAAAATTAAAAGTCACAAACTGACCAAAACCCTCGTACCCTTGTCTCCTTGCGCTGTCAGTGGGAAAGAAGGAAGGGCTGAAAGAAAAAGAAGTGTTCTAAAGGTTTATTTTAGTTCTCCTTACCGTCTTTTAATTCTGTTAATAATAAACTTACTTTATACCATTTAAGTTTTGAACCTGTTCTGCCCTTAGAGTGTTTTTCTCCTAACGTTTACCTCAACTCATGAAGCCCTTCATTTTTTTCCCCCTTCTCTACTCAGCTATAGTAGGAGAGAATGATTGAAAGATTTTTTGCGAGTGCCTGGCTTTTTTAGCCAGTGTCAAACTGCGATGATCACTTAGTCTACACTCTTTGCATGGGCAGGGGTACCTGTCACTAGATCAAGTTGCTCTGAGTCTTATTCAACCTGACACTGCACACTTACAAGGAGGGGCATCCATAACTTCTCTGTTTCAGTGTCTTAACACCAACATAATAAAAAAATTATTCCTTATATTCAATCTAAATCTACACTATTCAGTCCTTAAATATATAGTTGCTAAGAGCCCAGGATGTGCTGGATGACACTTAAAAACTGTCCTTTACCCAGCAATCAGAAGAACCTATATTCACAACAGAATTCCTTCAGAAATTTCTAATCGCATTGCATTTTCAGAAATAAATTTTCAGAATTGTATAAACGATTACAGTAATTTTCTAAGTTCAAAAATGTGATAATAGATCACATTTAAGGGCATTTTTCTTGTCAGGTTATATTTTGTAAAAATTTTGGATTATCAACAAATGTACAAAGTTACATTATTTTAAATCAGGTACAGTCAGTGCAAATCAGCAGTGGTGCTTGGAGAAGCCACAGCTTCAAATCAGACTCTCAGCGAACACTTGCTGGTTGAAATCTGATTCAGCAAGAACTTGGTTATGGAGCGCTTAAATGTGTGACAGAGGTGTTAACAACAGAAGTGCCCAGTTAACAGTGATAGCAAGTATCATGTGATTATTATGAATTATATCACTAAAGCCAATAAAAGAAGCACAGTGTGCTATAAATGAAAGAAAGGAACCTTTGGGGGCAAAGAAGGCAACTTTTCTCAATTGGCAAAATGAAATTATGTATTGATTTTGTTAGGGACAAAAATGAGCCTTGATAAAAATTCCAGTCATTTATGACTAATGGTCATTAGTCATTCCAGTCAAATAACTAGTTTTTATTGTCTAGCCAGAAATTTCAAGACAGAAAAAATGCCTGTGCACACTGCAGTAAGTTGTATGATAAAATCCTGTTCTCCTTGGATTTCTTTTTTTAAATCTGTGGTTTCAGTGTTCCTTAGTCAATTACTACCTCATTTGCCCTTCACCCTTGATTGACCTGATGAGCTGGGCAGCATCTGAGGAAGATGATGAAGACAGGGAAAATTCAATGCTTCAGGAGGAACACTGGCACTCAGGAGTTTATCTGAGACAGTCTCACAGATGTAGCAGCTCTGAGACTAACCTGACATGGTCATGAGGGTATTGTCAGATTTGATTTTGTCCTAAAGAGATCTAATCAAAGTCTCAGCTCTGTAAGGACCCATCTCTTGATTTTTATTGTAAAATGAAAAAGCATCTCTTCTACTCTTTCTGTATTGAGAAAACCAAGACAGACATTAAGGAAGGAATTGATGAATCTGGTGATCCTGCCCTTGCTTCTCTGTGCCATATATACAGGGTTCTTAAATTTCATCTCCCCATCACATCTGTTTTTATTAGAAAAAGTACTTCAATATCTGTTAAGTACCTACTATTGACACTGTTAACAAACACATCCTTCATGAACAGTGGGATGTGCCTACGGATCCATGTCTTAGATTTATGTCTTGTAATATTTCTAATTTAGAATTTCCTGTCTTCATGCTAGTATCACCAAAGAATAAGAAAGAAAATTAATAAATACTTCCTTTATGCTCATATACCATGCCTTCTCTTTAGCTGAAAACCAAGGAGAGCCATTAAAACTGAGTCCACCCATTAACCCAGCACTGCTAAATCCACCACTAAACCATGTCCTTAAGCGCCACACCTACAAATCTTTTAAATACCTCAGGGATGATGACTCAACCACTTTACTGGGCAGCCTGCTCCAGTGCTGGAGACCACCCTTTCAGTGAAGAAATTTTTTCTAAAATCCCATCTAAACCTCCCCTGGCGTAACCTGAGGCCATTTCCTCTTGTCCTATTGCTTGGTACTTGGGAGAACAGATTGACCCCATCTGGCTACAACCTTCTTTCAGGTAGCTGTAGAGAGCAGTAAGGTCTTCCCTGAGCCTCCTTTACTCCAGGCTAAACATCCCCAGCTCCCTCAGCTGCTCCTCATCAGACTTGTGCTCCAGACCTTTCACCAGCTTTGCTGCCCTTCTCTGGACATGCTCCAGCACTTCAATGTCCCTCCTGATTTGAGGAGCCTAGTACTGAATACAGGATTTGAGGTGCAGCCTCAGCAGTGCTGAGTACCGGGGATGGCCACTGCCCTGGTCCTGCTGGCCATGCTATTGCCGATCCAGGCCAGGATGCCACTGGCCTTCTTGGCCACCTGGGCACGCACTGGCTCACATTCAGCTGATGTCAACCAACACCCTCGGGTCCTTTTCTACCCATCCTGCAGTTTTCCAGCCACTCTTCTCCCAGCCCGTAGCGCTGCAGGGGTTGTTGTGACCCTCGATCCCTTTGTCCAGATCATTGATAAAGATATTAAACAGGACTGGCCCCAATAACCAAGCCCTGGGGAACACCACTGGTGACCAGTGACCAGCTGGATGTAATTCCATTCACAAACACTCGCTGGGCCCAGCCATCCCAACGGTTTTTTGCCCAGCAAAGAGCACACCTGTCCAAGTCAGGAGAATGCTGTGGGAAATCGTGTCAAAGGTTTTACTCAAGTCCAGGTAGACACATCCACAGTCTTTCCCTCATCCAGTATGCTGGTCCCCTCGTCACAGAAGGAGATCAGGTTGGTCAAGCAGGATCTGCCTTTCCTAAACGTGCTGGTCAGGCCTGATCCCCTGGGTTGTCCAGTACCTGCCATGTGATGGCACTCAAGACAATCAGCTTCATGACCTTCCTCAGCTCCAATGTCAGGCTGACAGGCCTGTAGTTTCCTGGATCCTCCTTCCAAACCCATCTTGTAGATGGATGTCACATTTACTGACTTTCAGTCAAATGGGACCTCTCCTGTTAGCCAGGGCTGCTGGCAAATGATGGAAAGGGACTTTGTGAGCACTTCTGCCAGCTCCCTCAGTACTCTTGGGCAGATCCCCTCTAGCCCCATAGACTTGTGTGTGTCTAAGTAATGTAGCAGGTCACTCACCATTTCCTCCTGGATTATGGGGCCATCATTCTGATCCCTGTGCCTGTTTTCCAGCGCAGGGGCTGGGTACCCACACAGCCGGTCTTACTGTTAAAGACTGAGGCAAAGAAGGCATTAAGTACCTCAGCCTTTTCCTTGTTCTTTGTCACTATGATTTCCCCCACACCCAGTAAAGGATGGTGATTCTCCTTCTCCATTTGTTGCTAAAAGGAGGTAATATGATAATAGCATTTGCTATTTTATTTTTGCAATGTTAAGCAAAACAGATTAAATACTGGCTACAAACCCAGTTATTCATGCAGAGTTTCTAAAAATGTTTATTTTTCTTTTAAAAAAATTCACTTTGAATTCATTGTTCCTTATACAATAAAATAAAGGTCCTATTATATGAGATTTCACAGACTTCATTCAAATGGGCCTTTTTTTGTCAGTAATAAGCAAAGGTTTTGATGACTTTGCTTATAGGAAAAAGGTCCCTAGATAGACAGAGGAAGTTCAGACCAAAGCTAAACAAGTTGCACTTGCTCCAAAATAAATTTCCCTGCCCCTTTAGAGCCAAGCAGTCTACATGGCTACTGTATACAGTATTTTCAAAATTGTTTTTCTGTACTTTTAACCCCATTTCCAAAGGAACAAGCATCAGAACAATTCCAAATTTGAATGAAGCTGTATTGTGTGAGCTAAGCACATGAGGTCCTTGAACAGAAAGAACAGAACAGCATCACACTTTTTTTCCTTTGAAACAAGCAGTCTTCAAACTGCACTCCATGGATGCTGAAAGATCCCTACAATTTTAATGCGCTACCTTTCATAAATAAATTTTCAAATAAAATCTGAGCAGTTAACCCATCATGTCCCAGTCTGAATAGTACCAGTCAGAATGTGATAAAAGTATAGCAATTCTCTTCTCCAAAAGCACACACTGACCTGTGTAAACACATGTTAAAATTGGTAAAAGTTTGAGGGAAATATTTCATAAGAGCAATGCTAAACTCAGGATTCCAGGTCTCAAATTGCTCTTTCCAGTTTATGGCCCTTCTGTCTATACACTACCACTCTGATGTCCCCTCTGCCTCCCCTCAGTATTATTACTTTTATAAAAACACTTTTCAAATGGGAGCATTCAGATTTAAATGGAAGACAGAATTTGAGGTGGGCTCATGTAAGTGCCTATTTCTCTCTCTTCCTTTCATTAAGAAAATGGTAAGGGTTCATAATTCACAACACAAGATACCAAATCTTTCATTAAAGATCCTGACTCAACTCTCAGGAAATATTGTGCAGTACTGCAGGCACAGCAAACTGAACATGCATACAGCAAAACTGTCAAAGTCATATATAAAGACTGCAAGGTTAAATGGTAACAATATTCAGAATTATAACCATTTTTTATTCAAAGATTGAAAAGCACATTACCAAAGGAACAAAGCATCAGTTTCCTCATCACCAAAAGGAAGACAATGACTAATCACAGACAAAAAATGTATTTGATTTCCAAACCAATACTACTAAATGACATCTCTTCAGAAAAAAAATATTGTAAGCTTACATTTTTTGGTATTTCAGTTACTGATAGTGATATACTTATGACCAACTGCAATATTTGTTTATATGTCAAATATATCAGGAAATGTTCATTTCTAAGTTACTTTTAAGATATACTTTTACCTAAAGAATACTTAATGTAAGCAAGAAAGGAATTGTAACTCCCACTGAAGCACTTCAGTTTTGAGAAAGAGTACACAGAAAAGTTGAACAGTTGTAATGAAACAGAGATGGAAACAATTCTTACTGCAATGATCAAACAGCTTTTTATACAATGATTCTAAACACAAAACTTGACGAAAAACATTTAATTCAAGACACTAATGAACTAAAAATTAGTTCAAATAAAAAAAAAGTTTTCAAATGAAAATTATCAGAAAAAAATATATACATTTCTTTATTATTTCAATCCTACATTCCAAAAATAAACGTAGGGGTTTGTTTTTTCTTTAAGGAAACCTTCCATTCTTTCTCACTGAAATACTTCCTTTTTAGGTATCACCTGACTCTGTCTAAGTAACACAACAAAGACTTGCAAAATGTATGCCTAACTAAGTTGAATTATTATGCATAACAAATAATCCAAAGAATTGATCTAAAACATCAGAGATTAAAAACTTCAAGCCTTGGTATTGGTCAGATTTTAAGAAATATAAAAATTTCTTCAGCTTTATAGCAAACCTTTTTTAAACAGTGCAAATATAATGTTACTGGTTTCTGTAGCAAAAGTGTATCTCCCTTTGAGGTCCGGTATTTCAAATTTAAAGATCTTTGTGAATCTGAGAGCAGGAATTTTTTCCTCAGAAAAATATAACCATTCTGAATTTCAGATTTGAATACTTCAAAGAAAAAAAAATTATCTAAAAGAGATAAACATAATTATACTAATAAATATGAATGGGAAAAGGAAAGAAACAAGTCTGAATGCTGCTGGAATGTAAAGAACAAAGATCACATCAACAGCTGACTGCACTTTGGAAACTACCATAATCTGAAATCCTTCTAAGTAGAAAACATACCAGCAACAAATGTCATTGCTGAGGGTCATCTGGGAAAATGGCAATCTTGAACATTTCACGACTGGTGAATGAATTTGATTATCTGATGCAGCAATTTAAAAAAACCGAAACCAATATGCTATTATTTCCTAGTGTTTTATGCTGGTATGTTGATTAGCAAAGAAAGAGCCATAAAGTGAATTCAAACAAAAATTTACAACACTTCCCATGCCAATACTAATACCCATTTATGTTACATTACTCCCAAAGTTCAAATTAGAAGACTGAAGAGGTAACTTGCTAATACAGAGATCGTGTGTTAAAAAAAAAAAATTATATTCAATTAAAAGAACACTTTGACAAATAAAAAGGTAACAGGACAGGTTTTAAATGAACACCTGTATGGTCCTGCTTTGTCAAATAAATACAGCGGAAGAAGAAACTTTAATGTGAGACAGAACTGAAAGATTAGAATTGTCTTTGGAAATCTGCTAAGAAAGTATAGAAACACTGTGCAATAAAAGCAGGTCCCCAGTTCACTGCTAATAAACTTCCTTGAAGGCTAAGTTTAGGATTTAATTTAGAGGCTAGAAACAAAACACATATGTGCCTAGAATTAATACCTATCTCAATAATGCTTCAAATGTCTCAATGTTTTCTTTCAGAAAACACCTATACTTATATAAACATTAAATGGATCTAATTTGCCCACAAGTATGTTTTACCTGTAAACGTTCTGCTTTGTAAACTTCATTTCTTCTGATACTACTGTTTTTAAACATCACAAATTCAAACTGATGTTTTTATTTTTATGTCATTATACAGAACAAAATTTCCAGACATTTTTCCAAAAGCAAGTGATTTCCACTGTTCTGTTAACAATATAAATCCAAAGGAAAGAACTTCCCTAACCCTGCTCACCGAGTAAACACAATTCTAACAGGAACGACAGCTAAACTACCCATCTGATTGTCAGACGGCTGCTTTTTTCAGCAAGCTCTATTCACCACAGAACTAGGATCCTAGAGAAATGCCAATTAAATATTAATTGAAGAAAACAGGATTTGCTGCATATAGGCTAAGACACTTTGGCACAGAATTGGGCTTTTTCAGTTTTACTATTCAAGCAGAGACAGCTAACTTTAAATCACGAAGAGTTTGGTTTATTCCTGCTTAGTACAGTAAACATCATCCTTACAGCCTGTAATCAAAGCAAGTTAGTCCAGACTGAATTCCATTCAGGTTCCCTGAAGAGATCACTTCTGTGATGTTCAGTGTTACAGAATTAACCCATTCAAAACCCAAACTTCATTCACAGGCATGGACATCTATGCTTTGAGCTAAAATTAAATACATTTATATAAATGTACACAGACATACATTTATCAATTAGCACCATCTAGTGGGGTCTGTACAATTTATGTGATGTGAGAAATACGCAGCTCACTGTTCTGCTTTTTCTACATCCTATGCAACATGTTATGATACAGCACAGGTCAAGTAATTAATAAAACTCAGATGTAAAGACAAAAATCAACAACACAAAAAAGCCCCCACCACCAAAACAAACAAACAAACAAAACACCAAACAAGCCAACCCAAACGCTATAATTCTAATTCACAACATTATGTTTTTCCTTTGTAAGTTTAATTTTAAGAAAAACACTGACATTGAAAACTGCATGTCCATACATATAAAAATTTACTGATAGGAATAAAAAACCCGATCTTTTAGGCATTCATACACGTGCATAACGCAATTAAAATCTAATTACTATTTTCTATTCTTAGTCTTTTGCTTCCCTATCGCATGCCTCAAGAAAAATCAGCCACTCTTTAAAAGAAGCTACTCTGACGCACCAAAATGATGCAAAAAATCCTTTTATTTAAGGCCTCCATCATCAGAGCAGAATTCTGCAGTAAACACGAATTTTGCTAAAACTGCATCGAAGTCCCACAAACACTGCATCCTAACCCGTAACACCAATAAAATAACAGATTAAATACTTCTGAAATATTCAAAATAATTAATTTAAAAGAGGTCAGCTATAAACAGATACTAAGGACTAACCTTACCCATTTACACAGTTTCTCAAATATGAAATCTAGTAATGGATTTTTAGTCAATTCTGCACTTAAAACTGCAGGAGACTTAAGTCATGCAAATAAACAGTGCTGAAGAATTTCAAATGTAAAAGCCATCAGAGGTAGACTCCCCTACACATCAACCTTAGGCAAGACAGACAGACAGACAAATAAAAAGCAGCCACACATGAAGGTGCTTAAATGCACCAGGCAAAATCTCTAGCAGCCTCTGCCAACAGGCAAGGAAGCTAAAAACATCACCATTCCCTTCTCCCTCTGCCTGTATACAGTCCATGTTAAAAAACACAGCAAAACAAAACAGGAAACAGTCACTAACATTATGTTCATACTTAAGAGTATTAGGACAAGCCACCAGTGTAAACTTAAACATGTACTTAGAAGTTCTTTAATGAAACCATGGTCATTAAAGCAAAGAATGCCTATGAAGACATGCTTTGCATTCAAGCCCTCCCTTGTTTCTAAAAGAGGTGATCAATAGCAAAGCCTTCCAAGCAGATCACAACATACCAAAGACACTGGACTATGAGGGACAGACACAAAGTCAATTTTCCGGGAATAACGGTAAAAGTAGGTGAAGAAAAATTGAAAGATGTGGAGAAAATACATAAATAGGGGGGCAAAGTTAAGATCAATAAAAACCAGCAATAGAAGACATGCAGTGAGTACTTCAGAAGGAACAGAATGTAAGAAGAGAAGCTGCTGAGGCCTGCACACTGCAGCCAGGGGCCAGGCTACAATTTAAACTGCATAGAAATCAAAACACAGAGATTCTAATAAATCAATTAATAGTAACAAGTAAGATTTATAGCAAGATTTTTAATTTAAAAAGACATGAAGACAGCGTCTGAATTTTATTTAAAATGATAGAGAGATGTGTTACGAGTAAAATGTTCCAAGTAAGTTTAACCAGAAAATTACAATAGTGTTAAAGGACAGAACTAATTCTCAACCTTCTCTGTAGAGGATGGAGAAACACCAACACTTAAGTGCAATGTGTGCTGTAGAATAAAGAGAAATATGAAAAATAATGACAAAATATTGGAAGAAAATTGCAGTAATTTAGGAGAGATTTACTGCCATTTCCCCATACCTTTTCAGACCAGTGCACTTCAGGTTTTGCACTAAATCATCTAAACATGCAAACCCATTTCACAGGAAGCTTCAAATCAAAGCAAACATATTAATTTATTTTATACTGGAAGGGGTAACACAAATGTATTTGCACAGGTGTACAAAACTACAGCCACGCCATGTTTTTAAATACTGGAAAGCTGGTAGAAAACAGCAGAAATTGCCTAATGAGGAGACAAGAGTAACAAAGATAAGGGAGCTGCATTGATACTCCTTCCATTACAAAAAAGAATATAGGGATAAATTTAGCAATTTCATTCTTGAAATAGGAATCTATAAATATACAGACCAGCAACACAAAGTATTAACTACTGGGATGCCAAGAGATTTCCTGACAGTTTCCAACCTGGAACTGTTCCCCAACTCCAGACCCCTGTTCCCAAGTAGGATTCAACCTAAACATCAGCTAGCATGACGTAGCCTGGTTTGCACTGCATTTGAATATGAAACCAGAAAAAATTTAAATAATAGCAGGAGAAAGTATCATTAACCAGGGATATTTTCTTATATTTTTATGTCATGAATTATAACATTAACAAAACCAAAAAGCAACACATTTCCTTTCCTATTGTGCAAAAATGTCAGTTTACCCTTGATAGAACAAGAGATTAAAAATGATGATCCAGCTTAACTCACTTGAGTTGCCCCAGCTCAATCAAAATACAGTGAAGTACTTTAACCATACCCATCTTTGCATGATCAGCCTCAAGTGTATGAGAGGTCACTCTTGCGTACGTTATTAAACCGGTGGAAAAGCTGAAGTAAAAACCAGGATGACATTCCCACAGAGAAGCCATGACAGAATGGTTATGAAGGGATAATAAATGCACATAACACAAAGGGAATTAAAGGGCTTCCATACATTAAAAATTAATTTAGCAGTAGAAAAAATAAACAGAAAATAATCCAGTTCTAAAAGTTAAAAGACCAATATACATATTCAGAAAACACAGGGAGAAAGAGCAGAAGCAGGACAGAACACGTGACCAAGCTACACACAGGTGCACCTCAGTGGTTTCCTGATATACCACAAAAGGAAAATATTGCTTCCTCTTTGGGTAAAGATAATAATAAAACTTGGTCAGATTATTAGTAAGAAATTGGTGGAAAGTGGATGTTTCCAGATGAAAGTGCATAGGCACAAAATTACAAATGCTTTGTTGCTTGGCACGTGCTATGGTATGATTTGTAGTTAGCCTTTAATGATACACTAAACTTCAGTATGATTAGCTTAGTATTTCAGATGCCAATTAACATGATGACAATCATGGGTTACTTTTTTCCTAGAATGTTTGAAACTTCGAAATTCAAAATTACACCCTGATTTATGGTTTGATCATGATTAAAGCTCTGTATGTCTGGAGTGTCATTAGTGGACTATTTAATCACTAAATCCCAACAAAAACTGCTCTCTTCCATGAAACCCAATCTGTAAAGCACATTAAAATTGAAAATACTTTATGAAGATGATATCCATAGTAAACGTAAAGCAGTACTCAAGGCTATCCCATATATAATCCCTAGCATTTATAGCTGGCAGGACTGGGGTTTTTTTTAACTCCTACTATCAAAATAATCAAGGCAGTCATGCTTGTGAATAATTGAAATCACTGGAATTACCTTGTGCAGGTTGTGATTGCTAGCAAAAGCCAACAAGAAAAGTTAGGGATAGGGAAACAGTATAGATTTAATTTCCAACACACAAATTAAGACTGTTCGCCCTCTGCCATGCGCTCCACTCAGTAAATACCATGTTCTTCAGAAAGGGTCACACTGTACCTGTGCCATTGGGGCAGAAAAGAGTCAGTGGCTCCAAGGATCAAAATTTCCTCCTCTGGGAAGCAATGATTTCATGTTAGTGCTCTACGAAACAGAGTGAAGAAGAAAGGCACCAGGACTGAAATTAGAGGGAGAACAACCTAAAATTGAAGGAGAGAGCACAAACTCCCGACTTAGCGTTAATATTCTCTGAAACAAACAGTTCTGAAGCGATGACCGGTAAAGGATCAAGAGGATTACACTGATGCATGTAGTACAGTGTGTGAATGATACATAATGAAATTAAAACAAGCAACAGAATTCAGAAGTCAAAATGGATTATTATTTTATTGATAATAACATTGATGGGTATATGTCTCTCTGTGTGAGATCGAAGTCCAGACAATGATGAAAAGAGTATGTTTGTATTTCCCTAATGATGTAGCCAGCAAATAAGAGGAGACCTTTATCTGGAAGGACTTACAGTCTTAACCTGTGGCTGGGTAAAGAGCTTAGGGCCCAGGCATGGCTATGGAGCCGTACTTAACACCTGTGCTGGTATTAGAGGAATCGACAAATATGGATCTCTTTAGAAATTTAGAGAGCAGAAGGGTGTGTGTTTTCAACAGTGCCTTGATCGGCTGGAGATGAGAAATGGGACCAGGCTGCTTGCTTTTTTTTCATATAAGTGCCGTTGGTACTTGTGTTGGCCAAGTACTGCTCTGCCTGTGGTAGCCTTTCTGGTCAACTGGCTACTGGTGCAGGTGCTCAGCAGTGGCTGCATCCATCTCTTACTGCACCAGACTGCACCTCTGCAGCCAAGACAGGGGAGTCTTCCTGTCTTGGTATTTACTACACTTGGCAAATCTCGAAACATCCTCAGTTCCAGCACTGATGGAGTATCACTTAGTTTGCATCTAATGAAATAGTGTAACTTTGAAAATACATGCAAACTAGGTGAAAGCAATGTTTTCCCTAGGAATTTATATAGCCATGTTAACATGGCATACAAATATTTCCTCTTCATATACTTACTGTCTTAATTTTCCTAAGAGACAAAGAATTAATCCAAGCCTTATTTAGTAGACAAGAAATAGAAGAAGCCGGCAGACATACATGGGAGAACACACGGAGGGAAAAACTGATCTTAGGGAGTGGGGGAAGACATGCAAAATACCTGACCACAAGGTATGCATGTGCAACTCTAAATGGCCCACTAAAAGGCTCCAGTGTTTTTTGAAAACAAATCCAAGACAGCTCTAACTTTAGATCACTTAATGTCACCACAAGAATAAGAAATATTTTTTTACACCACTGATATCTCAGAGTGGTTCAGGTGGAGCGAGAAAGCATGAAACCCTTTCCTCTGTAGCACAGAAACAGACCAATACTGGTCACCATACTGGAGATGTTATGTCAAAGTGAATCTGTACATTTAGGTTTTGCTATTGCACTGAAGGCACAGTTAAGTTACAGCAATTGCCTGTAATAGATTACTCATCCTTGACTTGCTGTCAAGGTTTTGCATGGCCTGGGTTTTGTTAGCAGAGGGGCCACAGAGGTGACTTCTGTGAGAAGCTGCTAGAAGCTTCCACCATGTCCAGCAGAGCCAAACCCTGATGGCTCCAAAGATGGACATGCTGCTGGCCAAGGCTGGGCCAATTAGAAATGGTGGTAATGTCTCTGTGTTAACATATTTAAGAAGAAATTAAAACAAAGGTTGTGGAACAGTTTTAATTTCAGCCAGAGAAGAGCAGGAGTGAGAACATGTGAGGAGGACAACTGTACAGACACCAAGGTCAGTGGAGAAGGAAGGGGGAGGTGTCGCAGGCACTGGAGCTGAGATTCCTCTGCAGGCTGTTGTGAAGACCATGGTGAAGCAGCTGTGCCCCTGCAGCCCATGGGAATCCACGGGGGATGCAGAGATGCACCCGCAGCCTGTGGGGGAGATGCCCATGCTGGTGCAGGTGGATGCNAACCCTGATGGCTCCAAAGATGGACATGCTGCTGGCCAAGGCTGGGCCAATTAGAAATGGTGGTAATGTCTCTGTGTTAACATATTTAAGAAGAAATTAAAACAAAGGTTGTGGAACAGTTTTAATTTCAGCCAGAGAAGAGCAGGAGTGAGAACATGTGAGGAGGACAACTGTACAGACACCAAGGTCAGTGGAGAAGAAGGGGGAGGTGTCGCAGGCACTGGAGCTGAGATTCCTCTGCAGGCTGTTGTGAAGACCATGGTGAAGCAGCTGTGCCCCTGCAGCCCATGGGAATCCACGGGGGATGCAGAGATGCACCCGCAGCCTGTGGGGGAGATGCCCATGCTGGTGCAGGTGGATGCCTAGAGATGGCTGTGATCCAGTGGGAGACCTGTGGAAAGAGTGGCCCCTGCTCCCAGGCTGGAGCGGCCTGTCCATGGAGGACTGCACCCCATGGAAGAGTGACCCACGCCGCAGCAATTTGAGGGGCCTGTTGCCTGTGAGATGGACTCACCTTGCAGCAATTCACAAAGAAGCTGTTGCTCATGAAATGGACTCACTTGGGAGAAGTTTGTGGAGAACTGTCTCCCATGCAAGGGACCCCATGGCGCAGCAGGGGAATGACTCCTCTCACTGAGCAGCAGGAGAAGCCTCGGGTGATAAATTGACCCTAACCTCCACTCCCTGTCTCCTTGTGCTGCTGGGGTAGGAGGTAGAGCTGGGAAGGAGGGAGGGGTGGGGGGAAAGGCGTTTTTAAGGGTTTATTTTACTTCTCATTATCCTACTCTAATTTTGTTGGCAATTAAATTCACTTTATATCTCTAAGCTGAGCCTGTTTTGCCCTTGATGGTATTTGGTGAATGATCTCTCCTCGTCCTTATCTCAACCCATGAACCCTTTGTTCAATTTTCTCTCCTCTGTCCACCTGCAGACAGGAGTGAGTGAGCGGCTTTCACAGATGCCTGGCATCTGGCCCAAGTCAACACATGACACTTGCATAGACAAGTAAGCCTTATTCTTTGCATGCTCTGAAATCTTATTTCTTCAGCTCCCAACTGGTTATTCTGCAGTGACTGAGCACCAAGTGGAGAGTACTGGTGTGTTAAGCCCTTACATGCTGGAGCTCTCAATGTAACTTATGTTTGAAGTGAACTTCACTGACACCACTACACCTGCAAAGTGAGCACTGGGTTCTGTAAAGACACACAGTAATGGATATTAGAGAAAACCACCTGTGGTTAAGAGAACACTGCTATGCAAACAGTGCCATGTGGAAGTCTAAAGGAATAGTGCACACCTACCATACTATGGTGCTTTCTTCTTCCATGCTTCAAAAAAGAGGAAAAGGATTATAATAGAGAGAACTGAAAAAAAAGGTTGGTTTTGGTTTAGTTTTTTTTAAGTGCTTAGGGCAACACAGAAGAACAGAAAAAGAAAAGATGAGATGCTTGCATGCCTCTATTTCATACCAAGGAAAGACAGTGAATATGTGTGTAACATAACAAATATTAATGAACACTACAAATGAACTTCACGAGGATTAGTTGGAGAAAGGATACAACCAAGACTTCCAAAAAAAAAAGAAGGAAAGCTAATATAAGCAGTAACAAAACCTGCTGGTAGGAAACACTGGCAGGCATTTTTGCCAAATCTTAAAAGTACGATTTTTATTAAATCTTATTGTATCAGTTTCCACGCTTCAGAAAGATTTTATAACTATCACATCCCAACCTTCTTACCTCTTAAAATGTTTTCACACTGCAGAGGTTGGTTTGGGTAGTTAAAGGAAAACAGTCCAAGACAGTAACAAAAAAAAATTGTTTTAAACACTCCCTCACATGTTCTGCCACAGAACTTCTGGTCCAAGGAAAAAGAACACTGTAGAAAAACAGTTTAAAATTACATTATCCTTGGATGTCTTGGATTTATCAGACTATTACTGAGTAGCTCATGAGACCTTTCATTAGTCTCAGTATCACAGACAAAAAATGTATCACTTTGGTTAAGTAAATACTGCACAAGCTTCGTAAGACAAGAAAAATCTGGGTATGAGCATAGATTTCGGTTCTAAAAGTTCTCTTTGAACTGCTGTACCAGTTTGGTCACCAGGCTGGTACACTGCCCCCTTGGTAACAACGAAATTACAAACTATTTATCTTAGAAGGATTGATTTTCTTATTTTATGTCCAGTACATTTTGGCTGGATTTCTGCTACTCTTTGGAGGTTTCCCAGCAGAAACTTTAAATCAATTACCACTGATCCAAAAAAAAGCCTCTGTCTGGACTTTAACCTAAACCAAAGTTTTTTCACATTCCAAAGCACTGATTTATTCACAAGTTTTAAGTAATACTCAAAGACAAACACTTCACACCTCCGATTTAATAAGCTTATCTGCTTTATTTTTCATTTTAAAAGTTTGTTGGTACACCCACCAGTAGAGACTTCTGATATCAACCTAATTTCTACAGCTTTTATGAGACTTAACTGTCAACAAGACAATTTGATCCTTTTGGGATCTGATCCTTGGATTTTTATTATTATTTTTAACAAAGTGGGCTGATAGAGGAGTTGATGACAGGAACGGGACTTCCTCATAAAAATCCAGATGAAAAGTTGCAAGTGTCTATTACTAAAGACATTAGCAGCTCTGATGTTGAAACTGAAAGATCCTAGAGACACCAAATGTGTAAACTCCTGACAAAGAAGTTAACACTAGCTATTCAGTTTAACTTCTACCAAAATGTACAAAATAATAATACATGAAAAAAACCCCACAAAAGAAGTATTTACCACAGGAGAACCCATTCAACAGACTTCAAATAGAAGGACAAATGATTATGTCCACCAGCTGTCTGCTTCCTAGTAAACGATATACTAGCTACAATTACAAAAGATATTTTTAGTTATAAAAAATATTAGTTTAGTTATATAGTTTTATTTTTATCCATATTTCACAATTGCATGATTCCATCCACTTGGCCCTAACTTCCATTCTTCTACAAACAAGGCTACACCATCCAAAGCTATGCCTCAATAAATTCGAGGTACATTTTTTCACTTTATTGAAGGCAAAAATAAGCACAGGTATGTATGAGTGAACATACATGGAAAAACTACTTTGTCTTTACCCAGAGAAGAAACATGGAAGGTTGGGCGATTTAGCTACTATTTTAAAATGAATCCATTTTTATTTTGTTTCTTTTTGCCCAGTAATTATCTGATGTACTGCATTTTTATACTATAAAAGCAGAAACAAGTCAAAGGGTTCAACACACACAGAGTGACCAGAAACTACCTGAATCTCAACAAGAGAAGCAGTCATTTGCTCAATGCCTGGCTGCTACCTACCTTTTTTCCTAATGTTTTCATGGAAACAATATCAGCCTGAATAAAGTAAAGATCCTGTACTATTTTCTATAAAACTTCAATTACCTTATTTTGATTAATCTGATCACTGTTCCCATGGAAATTAAGTTTAAAGGCAGCTGACTGCCTCCAGCTAAGAGTGATCTCTTTACTTACAGATTTCAGTTACTGGCAATTGAGCAAGTCTCAAAAAATCACTTTGGCTTCAAAAGTAACACTTTAAGTTTATGTGGCATTTCATGAGGAATAACACCTTGCATTACACTTTTTTTAAATGCAGTAATTTTGATGGAAGCAAAACGACTCATTGCTTCAGTGGTAATTACTCCAAATACAAATACAAACTATTGTCAGTCATCAAGAGGCTTTCTTATAGAGCCTTATTTTCCCAATAATTTTCAGCTTTAGGTAAGCAGAATGCATGTGGCAAGATTGTGTTTTGGTATATAAATTAGACCATTACCTACAAATACCCTTGGATGAGACGAGTACTGAAATTCTAGCACTCCTTCATATTTATTCTGTACATAAAACCCAAGCAGGAAGCTTCAAAAATTAACTAGAGATCAACCTTCCTCTCAGAAAATGAGAAAAAGAATGAGAAAAAGAAGTCTTAAATTTCTTCCATGCAGCTTTAACACATCTTCACAGATTCGGTATCCTAATACTGCCACATACTCCCCACTACCTACTGATAGGTAGTTCTTTAGAGCTGAAAACTGTATCATGTTTTACCAACAGGAATTAAGGCAAGACTCAACCAAACCTGTTTCAACAAGAGAACAAGGACATCCTTACCAAAATTAAGATTTCCTCAATCTCTGATGATCTGGATTTAAAGAATGACAAATAACTGCCACCTATTATCTAATTCATCATTATTAATGACTTCAACTATAGTAAATTCCTTCTCCTCTTGCCAGAAGTAGCAAAAGTTTCCACACCAGCACAACAGACCACATCTGTGCACTGTTTGGACAGTCTGCATTACAAGAGTGATCGCTTTACTTCTGCCACAAGGAGCCTTTGCTTGCTTTCTCTGACTGAAAGATGTAATATAATGTACGAACCAACCTTGCTTGATTCTCCTCTAAAGTTTGAAGAACAATTAATTTTCATTGGCCATGAATTGTTATTGGCTGTCAACCACCTCCTCCACACTCACACTTCCTCCCCCAGATGTCCAGATGATCCTTACTCACACTGCCTTTTCCTTCATTTTTCCTATCTCCAAGGTAAACAGCACTCCAGACCTCCACATGAATTTAGAGACCTGCAGCCTATTCGCTTTACTGGGGAGGCATAGCTTTTAAAAAATAAATATGGTTGAGAACTTAGCGGTAAAGAACCTCAAGGTCTTCAAATATCAAAGAAGCATTTTTGTGACTGAGCTATCAGTTTCAATGAGTCCACCCACTCTAAGGTGGTCCATACATCTCTCCAACTCTCCAGTGCTTTCCCTCAAAACCAAAACCCGGTCACATCTGTTAGATAACTGAGGTTAGGTACAAAACCCCAGTCTCACTTTCTCTTCTAGTGCATTTTCCACGTTTGCTGTTCTTGGGTAACAGAGCCCCTCTGAGCTCCTTCTGAGGTGGCTGGTTTTGTCTGCCCTGAAATCAGAAACCACTCTCACCACTGCCTTAACAGGTGCAAATATATTAGCCACCAAAATCCCCTCAGAAACACACCCTGCTCTCTTCCTCTTCTATATAATGATTGACGGGAAAAAAAAAAGTGTTGAGACATGCAGAAAATAGACAAATTGAACAATAAATTATGAAGATTGTATAAATATTAGCTCTAGAGAAAGTGTATATGAAGAACAAAGTAATGGGGAAGTAAATAAGTTTCGTATGTCCAGCAAAAAGTATTTCAATGTCAGTTTCAAACTTGAAGGGCAGAAGTAGTCAACATATTCTATCATCAGCCTTCCATGCAGAAAGCCAACTCTATCTCCATATGATCTCCAACATTCATTTTTTATCACATGTCATGCTCAGGTCTTACACTATTCGATAAATTCTCCTTAGCCACCATCTACTTTTCAGGCACACTCAGAGATGTCATTCCCTCCGTTTATGGGTCATCCCCACCAAAAATACAGAACAATATGTTCAGAACAATCAGTTGTCACACCCAACCGATACAATCTGAAGTCCATTTTCTCTACACTCTTACGGGAAGAAGAACCAAATCATTGGATGCCTGAGCTTGTGCCCAGCCAGGAGTATTCACCATTTGGATGCACAACACAGGAGGTGAATGCACATGACCTGGGCAGCACACACCTGCATGTTAGCTGCAGAACAGCTGACATATCACACGGTAGGGGAAAGCTGCACCATACAGGTTTTCACAAATGCCAAAATAACCTGCACATCTCTTCCCACGTACAGTTCAGACTGAAGATTTAGTACATCATCTGCAGGTAGTTGATTTTACCACTGAGGATGTGTCAAATCAAACCCTTTTGCTTTGCCTAGCCAACTTAGTTTTTCTAAATATTATCTCTATTTTTTTTATTGCCAAAAATGGAACCACAGTATACTGAAACCATCTACATTTACATATTGAAAAATCTGAGTATTCACACTGAAAATTTCCAGTGCTTCTATACCACAGTGACTGTAAAATTTGGGCTCTGTAATCATGTAATTTACATGCCAAAGAAATTTCACCAGGATATACTTGACTGGTTTATTTTTGATTAGGTTTTTGCAATTTACATGGTCAACCTCTAGCACACAGAAAATGTACATTCTTAGAACTTCAAGTGAAATCACATCCAGGTGAAACTAAGAAAATTAGCACAAATTAAAGTTTTGCAGGGCCAGCTACCTAAAATACTATGCAGTCACAATAAAATGATTCACCAAGTATTCCTTACCTTTGCAGTAGTTTTTTTTCCTAGTGCAACACATAGCTTTTTGAAGGTACAAACTCCTCCCTATCAAGAGAAAGAGCAACACCACTTGCTGTGGCTTCTTTTTCATAATGGAAAGTACAGTACTGAGTTGGCCAAAAACAATCAGCAAACTGCAACTGGTTATGAAATACTTTGGTAGCTGTGCAACAGAAAAGTTTACTCAACTCTTGAGCATTACATCCATAACCAGAAATGTGTAAGGCAACAGCGTGAGTGGAAGCTTCATCCTGGAGCTAAACAGACAAACAGTAAAACGTGTCTGGTGCACTAACAGCAAGCAAACGCACATGGAAATTCTTGCAGCTCCTCTAAAAATAATCCAAAGGAGTAGTTAGAGCAGATCTTTATTTATCCTTTCTAAAAAATATCCAAGCTGAGCATGTGTACCATTTCAGGTATCGGCTATGTCAGTGCTCATAATTACCCTAAAGCATCTTCCCTTCATGTTTCTATTCTATAAATTTCTACAGAATTAATGGGATCTCTGCTATATAAAAAGGAATGAGACAGCTGAAGATTTTTGGTAAAACTTGAGAGAGTCATGTAAGAAGACAAGAAAGTAACAAATTTTAAACACTTTCCAGAACCAGTTTTCTCTTCCAAACTATCAACAACAGTTGTGGGTTCCCTCTTCTCTATACTTTGTAAACTAAAATCTAATCAATAGATTCCTTTGTGAAGAAAAGGGACAGCAAGAACAGTTGCATCAGTGTTTGCTGGTTTTACTAACTACAATAGGAATGTACTGTAGGGAACAATCCAGTATTTGCAGGGGAATGGACTGGATGATCTAATACAACTTTTCCATTTCTGACTTCTTAGAACAGCTCAGGCTGATCCAAGTTCTCAAAGAGATTTCTGTCCAACAATACTGAATGAAGAGAACTCCAAGACGAGGTTTGGGGCTTTTTTTTTTCCTTCTTCTTTTTTTCTTTTTAATATTAAGAGAGCCAGAATAGCAAACCATATGCTATAGTATACAACCATGAAGAAAAAACCATAGTAATTAAATACCCATAAAACTTAGAATATCGATACAAAAAGTAGAAAGTTCCTTTTACACTTAAGTCTTTCAATAATTTTGGAGCATTTTATCCATTTTATAACTTAGGAAAAAAGTTCTTTTATAATATCTGAAATTATTAAACAGTAAGGTAAGAAGATCAGTGTAGAAATTTTTCTTAAATGGTGTGTTAAAATAGAGAAATATCAATGTTAATTGGTAGTATACCCATGCTCATTTTCTTCCTACACTGCCACATACCAGGATCGCAACATCCTTGGCTCAAAGCTAGTGCACATTTTTTCCTTTCTTTTTCTTTGTTTTATTACAAAATATGTGTCATCATTCTCTGTCTGCAGAATTAAAAACATTCGTCTTTGCAAGTACAGTTGACTTGAAAAAGTTACTGCTAGGAAAAACAGCCTTTCAAATAAGACACCAGAACTCAGAAAGAAAGACTTGGCACTCCCAAAGTCTTGTAACAGGGAAAAACTATGGCAGATGGGGTTCGTTCTTCTGCTCTTACAGGTCTCTTCCAAAAAGGCTAGGGACTGTCTTCTCTGGAACTTGACAGGATAATGAACAGTCCTTCTAAAAATGCATTAAGGGTCAGACAAATACCATGAGTTTCACATACAGTTAAGCCCATCTTGAGGCAGGTATATGAACTAGATAACATTTTGAAAGCTCTTCATAACCTACTTTATATACCACAACTCCACAGAAATCAAAGGTGAGGTTTGAAAGCCTGTGACATGCACTGGGTCAGACCAAATGCTCTTAATAACCTCAGTTCTTGTAATTAAAAAACATTGTCTCTCAAATGAAATTAATATATTGTATTAAAGAAGGGCAACTAGAGAACACTAAAGATGTAGTTTTGAGATTTCAAGAATGACAACTATTTTAAGATAGTGTGAGGCTTAACAGGACATTAAAAGAAGCATCACCAGGGTCAGAGTTACATGTATGTTTAATATTTGGACCTACAGAGCACAAGACAAATAATTAAGATGGTTGGAATATTTCAGTGCCCTCTTGTAATTGCAATGAAGTGACCATTCCCTGATACCCTTTCTCATCTTTCTTTTCTGTTACAGTCAGAAAGTCCAATCCACCCTGCAAAAACAAACAACATGGTAACCAGGGCATGCAACCAGGAGAGCCACTATGAAAGCCAACTGCTCCAAACTGAGAGCATACTCCAAGTGAGTAAACCAGTTAACTGCTGTCTTCTTTTAGAACAAGGGGCAAAAGGCAGTAAGTGAAGGAGTTTGAAAAGCTTTAGGTTTTGCCTCAATAAAAAATTAGAACAAATGTTGAAGTGTCAATGTTTCACAGATCCACACTCATTTTCTAGCCAGCCTTCTTTAACTCCCAAACCAGAAAGAAACCTAATTTAGCAGCCGACCTAACATTTTTCTTAGATGCACACCACTGTCAGCCTACATCAGAAGGACGACTGGTATTCCTCTTACAGTGATCTTCTGAGCCACCTGCACAGACAGCTGCAGCAAAGCTGCAAGGAGTCTGGGAATTACGGCACTTTAGAAACTTTGATGAAACTCTTTAGGCAAGTAAGTATTGCCAAGCACTGTTCCACTGTTTGTTGCTTTTGTGTATCAACTGCCAGAGAGCACTTCTGTTTACTTTTATATGTAAATTCTCAGATATTTTGAAAAGTATCACTAAGCACTTCACCAAGTATCAACATTATAACATCTTTTTCCAGAATAAAATAGCTGAAAGAAATGGGAAAATGTGAGTCTTTCAAACCTACTTAGAAATAATCTCAATTTTAAGCTTCCTCTAGATCAGTAATTGACAAGGGTAACAAATTCTGTACAAGTCTGGATATATTCATGGCATGGGTTACTACCATCTACTGACTCATTTGAGACCTCAGAATTTCTTTCCAGCTTGAATTAAGTCTGTACTGGGGACTGAAGACATATTTACCATTTTGTAGGAATGGAATAATTTTAACCAGCTGACTGGTCCCATTTTTCAGCTACACACAATGTTAAGATTATTGGGGTAGCTCTGTGTACTCCGACAGCATGCTTTGATTTCTTGTTGCTGATCATTTTTGTAGCATAATATTTTACTCAAGCATTCGTCCAACTTATTTTAGGCTGTACTTTAGTCCAGCATATTTATGAGCAAAACACAATATTAAATGGAGACAAGCCAATAAAAGAAACAGCTTACTAGAATTTCAGTTGACTTTGTTAAAGGAAATTATTTTAAATTAATGTGGCTACTGAACTCTTGCCATACTTGACCTCAGAAAATATATTCCTTCTAATTTTTGCTGCGAACATTTATTTATGTAAGCTAAACTCCAGGTCTTGAATGTTGACCATAAAGAAGTGTCAGATTTCCTGCTACTATTTCGTACTCTTTTTTTCCTAAACAAGGGCAAACAACATATGTTTGTTGCATTAGCATTACACTGCCAGAACATCACTCTTAAATGAAATCATCTATGTATTTTTGGTAAAATCTTATTTAACAACTTCCACCCTGACAGAAACAGACTTAAAACAAGGCTGTTTTGTTTTCACTGAGCAACAGTTTGGTCACTGGTTTACTAGATGGCGCTCAAAACATTTTTCCATATGCTCTTCTCAAAGAGAATCTGACTTAAATGTGGTTTACCTTCACCAGTGAATGAAGGCTTTTTTCACCAAACATATCCCAGAGGAAGGTCAGGTCTTCCTGGCTGTCCACATGTGGCTGCAGCTGGGCTGGCAATGCAGCCAGCAGCTCGTACAGACCTATAAAATGAAAATAAAACACAAAGTGTAATCTAGGGTGATCTCATTAATTTCACTTAACAGTTCTGTGTAATTGGCTGCCTGGAGCATGTCATTTTAACTGAAGAGGGAGTCTGGAGTATCCAGCACAACATTAACTTGTAGAACCAAAAGGAACATTTAGAAAAAATTGCTAAGAAACAAGTATTAGCAGTGTACTTTTTACCTTGTCACAGTTGTCAAGCTTCTACATCCATATATATTTACACAAGGCTATGCAGAAATTCATAAAGGTTTTGAAAAAAGGACAAACCCAGAAAAAAACATACATTCCTTTGCTTAATCGTTATTCCATTTCCCTTGATGTTAGCCAAAGAGTGAAATGAGTCATGAATAGGAAAAACTTCCTTAAAAGAACAGAAACTGGATAGGGTGGTCCATTAAAAAAAGGTTCGTGGTTTCTCTAAATATTTCTTGCTAATATATTGCTTAATATTTTTTTTAATCCTGTGTTCAGCAAGGATCCACAGCAATACAAAAGCAACTTCTCTGTTTTGTAAGATTAAACTTTTAAAAACAAAACCAACACAGTTTTCCCAGACAAACATGCACCCAGAAATATTTCAATAACATTTTTAATTTGCAGGTATTTGAGATTCTCTCTAGGGTTAAAGCAATTGCTGTTCTCAGTTATTTGTGGCACACCTCAGCAGCGGTCTCTGAGGGGCAGACAGTAGCACACTGTTCCACAGTAGCATACAGCATAAAATATCCATCATGCATACAGGCCATCAAAGTGCTGTTCAAAAAATGTAGCAACAGTGTTTGCAGCAGTCCTCTTTAGGGAGGTAACCTGGCATGAACTGATATCAATTCATAGCACATGTTTAATTTTCCAGTGGGATTACTTGGGGTAAAAAGGACAAAATGCCTTTTTCTCCTGTCTGCTGTCTACAAAAACACCAATAGTCTCCTGGGATCCAAGATACACGGTCCTGTTATTATTTTTAGTCTGAGTAAGTGCTGCTGTTCATCACAAGAGCAGATTTACAACATATTCTACTGGTAAAAAAACATTATTGTAAATTACAGGCTACCTATTGTTATTATGCTTATTATCTCCTTAAAACTTGTATTTAGAATATTTATTAGTAAACATAATTTCACAACCTTTTCTGGCAGTACATATCCCTTTCAGCATTACATACATCATCACCTTTGTGTTCTGATTATTTACATTTTCATCTTTTTAATGCCTCTCGGTAAAATATTCTGTGGAAAAAAGCTCTTTCCAGATACATTCTTTTAGTGCTCCAAGCATTTTTGGTGGTTCGCATTCATTTCTCTTCGAATCCTGCTTTTATTTAAATCTGTTCTTGTTTCCGCTTCAGAAATACTGCAAAAAGAAGATACAACTCAAACCACTACAATTTTGCAGACAGAAAAAAAAGACCATCAAGCTTTGCCTAGCAATATACAATCAGTGATTGAGCTGACACCCAGAGAAAAGAGGTCTGAGTGGGATTTGTGGCTCCAACATCCCACACAATTAGAACTTCAGAACTTAGCAAAAGCGGTTGTTTTTATCACACCATTTATGAATTTTTATTTAGAAAATTTAAAAAAATTATTTATTTTCTTTTAGAAAATTAAAACATTTATTTATTTTCTTTCATTTAGAAAATTTAAAAGATTCTTTACACTTGGCCACTTTTGTTACTGTAAATATATTTACCTCAAAACAACCTGAAGATTGTCAGGAAATGGAATAGAAATCTTCAGTGTAAACTTGCACTGTGGCATAACTGCTTAGGAACAATCCATGTGTGTCATTCAGAAGAAAGAAAATAGTAACTTCAGCCACTTCCTTAAAATAAAAGACGTGTAACGGAGTAAGCTTTCGTTTCCTGGATCCATCAGATCTGCTTAAATTCCACATGTAATCAACTATAAAACTATTCTCTCCTTGTAACTTGCTCCTCAAAGCTTTGATAATCAAATCCCTAGTGAAAAATAAAATGAAAGTTTGTACTTCCTGATGGATTAACTATTAGTGACACAGGGTGAGACTGAATCTGCCCATAACGAGACTTTGGTTTTACACACAAAACTCCCAGAGAAAAACCCTGCCTGCCAGCACTCCAGGAGTGCCGAACCCTGCAGGTGCTTACACACATGAAGGTTTCACATCTGGCTCAAAAGTTTCTGTGGACTTTACTTACTTATATATCCCTGAATTGCCCATTCCAGCGAAATGTGTGTCCATGTCCCTAGTGCACTACTCCAGCTTCGACAGCAATGCACCCAATCTGTGCAACTCTCCCGGGGAAGTGGAGACAATTAGAGAGGTGCTGACTGATTTTATCCAATATCATAGCCATGTTTCTAGTTCTTCCCTGCTCTGGCTCTAGAGTCCAGTGTTTACAGCTTTCAGCCAGAAGGAAATGAGAATCCGGCCCTTCTCTGCAGCAGTGGAAACTGAGGACTGTGCCATGCAGCGTCCTGGAGAACTGCAGGCTCTTGCTCTTCAGCCTCCTCCCAAAACTGAACAGTATGTAGCCAGGAATTAAAAAAACAACTCAATCAAAGAGCCAAGTAAAAATCAGGCAGATGGAGGACTTAGTGTATTAACCAGGGGAGAACAGAAGACAAAGATCTAGAACATGTCTAAAGTTAAATTTGTTAATTCCAGATCACCTGACTCAGCCCCAGGAGGTAATGGCAGAAGAAGGTGGTAGCACCTGTAAAGGTTTACCTTCTCCTTGCTCCTTCTTGTTCCTTCTGTGGTGTGCAGTACCACAGAATCAAAAATTCTCAGATGAGCATTCTGAATTTTATATATTAAGAAATACAGTATGTGGATCTACACACACCTCCAAGTAAAACATGATTTTTACTTGTGTCTAAATTACATGAAATGTGTTTTTATTCATTACACTGTGAAGAAACAGTGAAAATTGTGGCTGGCATGTGACTTTACCAGCACATGGCATATGAAAGAAAGTGCTTTTGTGATATGGACAGGGACACAATAATTTGTCAAGTTAGTGTAAACTGGTAATGAAGTTGACACCACTATATTGGCAGCCAAACATTGGCCGAAATTTAATTACCAAATCTCAAAAATTGTCACATGCATCTTTCCTACACATGAAGGGCAGTAGCTCAAATTCCTGCAGCCCTGTAAGATCTCCCTGTACAGAGATGCTGCCATGCAGCAATAGAAATAATCTGAATTTCATAGTAGAGTGCTTCAGATCAACTTCAAACCTCCTGCAAAACTTGTAAGTAGCATCTCAGGTGGTTCTAGAAGTTAGAGCCAAAGGCCATGGGAAAAAAATGCAAGTTTAACAATGGTTTTAGTACTGCCAGGCTGTTAAAACCAGACTTTTTTTTAATTGTTCCAGTAGCAATTATGTAGTCTGAAGGGATGGCACATCAAAGACTTTTGATTACTTCTAAAACCAAAAATTAACTTTCCAAAAGGTCATAGTGATACCCCCTAAAATACAGATTGTTTTGCAAATTAAAAACACATATTCATCACATAAGCCCCAGAGTGAGATGTATCAGTACCTCCAAGTTGAATGCTACCACTGCCTGCCAGGCCTTGATTGTGCTCTTGGTCCCAATTTTGATGTTTCTCTTGAAGTCCCACCTTCTTGAGTCATATGGCATGCATGGACCTCATATTTTTTTGAAAAGTGCCCACAATGTAAATAAACCCAACCAAGAGCTTTAAAGAAATGTATCTAGAAGTCATTTAAAAAAAAATATGAAAAGCCAAAAAAAAAAGTCCTGTTGTTTTTAATGCTTGATGTTGGCAGCACTGTGTGGAGTGTGTTGCAGAAAAAAAAAATTTTGCTTTTATTATACACTGTTGCTATTCTATTTGGTTTCTTGATTTTTTTTTTAGTCTAGTTTGTCTAAGTTTAATCAGCATTTATATTTAAAAGGAATCATGCACCCATTGGAATTAACTAGTATCAAAGTACTTTGGGTGTCAAAATTCAGTAAACACAACTTACACAAGAAAAACTAATTTATTTCAATTTTTAAAAGTAGATAATTTATTCCCAGAAGACCTGAGCATACGTAAAAAAATCCTAACAACGCGATTAAACATGGAGATGTAAGACAATTATGCAATTTTAAGAGGGAAAGTAAGTTTGGTGATTCCTACAGCTCAGGGGGGGAGGAACCCTAACCACCATCACAATGTAATCACACCTTAACACTCCCAAATTAGCGGAACAGGAGGAAAAAGGGCCCTTGCTATGTTAAACAAGGTCACATAATCGAGTGGCAGTAATAGGAGTTAATTCCAGATAAATGAAGAAGCTCCTATTTTAGATACCAGGATGTTGCTATTTATATTCATGTAATATAGATAAGATACAGTATCTAACATTTCCGTGAACTCAATAAAACCCTATAGAATGAAACTCCTACTAAAAGGAGACAAGCATTGCACATGGGAATATGATTATAAAACTGCTGTAAAATTGGAAGGGGGAGGGGGTTGTTTGAAGGTATTTATAGAGTCTATTAAATCTGATTACCTGACTCAGAATAAAGATACTTAAAAGTAATAAATTAACACTGGAGAAACAATAAATTTTTCATAAAATTAATTTGTTCAAGAACAGTGCCATAGGGAATTAAAGTCCATTAACGAGATAACTTTGCCTACAGAAGTAATCCATATAAACTACACACATGTAGATAATCTAAATCCACATACACAATCCAAAACTAAAATTTACAACAGTTTGTCATGGATAGAGAAACTACTGTGAAGCTTTTGGGCTTGTTGCAAGAACAGGTAAGACAAAATGGCTGCAGAATAAGTCTTGTAGCATTCTGCCAGCTTGAACTAAGGTAATTTCAAGGGAAAATCCAGCTATGTTTGAAAATTCAGCACTGTCCCTGCCTAAAAGAGTAAAAGACAAATTTCAACTTGTTCTTTCAATACACTTAAGCCATTACTGTCTTCAGAGCATCTTCAGCATTTTCTAAACTTAATTAATACAATTTAGTTTTATTTGATCTGAAGACCAAAATGTAGAATAATGCCAATTCCAATTTAAAAACATGTACACTAGATTTGCACATGCAATCAGATTTAATAGTAAGAAGCAATGGAAACCTTTTAAATCAGAAACAACAGGACATAAAAAAATTTTCCAGTTTTAGAAAATTGCTTCCTTTGTAGTGCTATATTCTACAGAAGACTGCTTGTTCCAAGGAGGAGAATAAATGGCTAAGCAATTGATGAAACTGTTCCCGAACTGAACCACTCACACTGCAGATTCCAGATGCTCTACATTCTTGACATCAGAATGGAAAAATTTACTGTTAGTCTAGAGAAATTTAATATCACCATTCTTGTCATATCCTTCATAGCTTCATTATTAGGACAAGTCTGTGGAAGCTATAAACTAGTGCTAAATGATAAAAAATATGGGCTCTGCGTTCCATCACTCTTGCATATTACAAGAAAACATCAACTTTGTTTTGGTTAGCGTAAGGGAAGAAATGGAAACATGGATGTGCCTTTGCTTTCATATGCTAATTAATTTCCTGAATTAGCATTCTGAACAATGATGCCAGACTTCGAATCTAGAATTTTTACAGCAACTGAGGGATAATAAACACTAAAGAACATATATCTGAAGGCCCAGAACAACACTGTAAAAATTTATTGTATTAATAAAATGGGACAAACCAACCTTTAAATTTTCCACTTTGTCAAAGGTAAAATAATCAGCACCATTTGCTGCCATTTATAACAAGCTGACATTTTTTCACATTTGAACTGTACTTTATGGTTCTACGAAGGCTCAGACGTTTGCCTTACACACAAGCAAACAGCATTGCAGTAGAAACACTCGTTCTGACATCCTTGCTGTTGAATAACAAAATCAGTCATTAACACCAAATAGTGAAAATTATTTCATTCTGAAATTTGAGATTAGTATTTATGCACAAGTTCAAATAAAAACATATGCAGTATGTCTGTGTATTAGGATGGACACACTGCACTGTCCTATCAGACTCCAGCTGTAAAAAGACCTCTATGTGCTCAAATTTATGTGCTACAAATAATTCTTTTTTTATGTTCTCTTAAGTAATTCCACTGAATATATGGGCTTGCTGACACTACAAAAAGTTAAAGATTAACAATTTTTCTCTGCAGAGCCAGATGGATTAACACATTCCAGTAAGCACCTTTTTTAAATTTTGCAGTTTAGTGTTTCTAAAAAAAAAAAAAAAAAAAAAATTCAAAGTTACAGAACACCGAGTAACTAGATGATCATGACCTGCAAGTGATCAGCATCTTGGGAAAAATATCTGTTTTGATTTATTTGCTAATTCACAAAAAAAAGTAAAATGCTGAAATCCTTACAGATGGCAGAGCAATAGAAATATCAGTGTTGTATATTTTTTCTAATTAAAAAAAGAATTTTGCTGTAAGAGTCCTCAAAGAACAAGATTGCATATTCATAAGGGCAATAGCATTGTAACTTAAAAGTTGTACCTAATTTTTATTCCTCCAAGCTACAGTAAATTTGTTAGCCCACCTTAAAACAATGTTATGACAGAAAATGTTGAACAAGTAATTATTTAAACCCATTACTTTTAAAAATATTATTTCCTTCAAAATGGAAAAGTCTTCAGTTTTGGAACTTGGCTCCCGGAGCTAAAGAACACGCAGTTGTTTGAAACAGTTATTGGTCTTTTAGGATTTGTCTCAACATGTGTATTTCAGATTTAACATACCACATACTGTTAACGTTCTGATGCGAGTTAAAGAGTTGATCTCTATTTGCATCCATACAGGGCAAGCCTGTTGCTGTAAAGTTCTTGCTTGTATGGCTCATCAAAGCTGTGTCAAAATCAAAACCCCTCAAAAATGTAGTTACTAGACACTGTGTCAACATGGATATTTTCGAAGTTCATAAAATGTACTTTTATGAGTATTCAAAAGCTCACCTATTATCTGCAAGAATAACACATACATAAAACTGATTTAAAATCACCCATCAAGGACAAATTAACAAGCAGCTTGTGGAAAACTCATACAAAAATTTGATATTCCTTTTTTAAAACAAAAAAATTCCTGGCTCCTCCAATGAAGCCTGCATACTATGGCACCTTGAATAACCTTGACTAATTGACTGGTCCTTTCCATAGACATCAGCTTGGCAAGTCTTGGCAGTATTTCTATCTAGATCTTCATCAGCCCTAGAGGAGGCAATAGCAAGTACCTGGCAAGCAGTCAGGAAAGAACTCATTCCAGCACTAGGAAGGCACTGGACACACTGGCCACATTTAACTCTTTAGTCATAGTTTGTGAGGTCGTAAGAGACTTGTCACTGGGGAGGGGCAGCAAGGAATACTACACATAGCATTTTACATCAGCAAAAGGACTACACAGTATCTCACTGAGACCCTGAATAAAGACTTCAAACAATAGAAATCTACACTGTTTTCAAATCAGTTGTGCCTAAGAATAATGGAAACACCATTTGATTACCATGTATCTCAACCTCCCATGGTCGAGATACATGCTAATCATGTATCTCATACAGGATATATCTGTCATGAGAGTAGAAGAAGAAGTCCTACAATCCTAGGCAGTACTGATGCCTGAAATCAAGTCAGTATATTATTTCAGTCTTATGTTTGACTGTAGGACCTAGTTTAGGAATTAACACTCAAAACAAGTGATGTCAATACATCAATCAGTCATATACATACAGCCACATACACTTGATATGAAAGTTTATAGAAGAATATAGGAAATTACACAAATTTAAAAAGTCAAGTATATTGACAGGCTGAGAAAGGTGGGGCTGTTCAGCCTGGAGGAGAGAAGTGTGCATAGAGACCTCCTAGCAAATTTCCAACATCTGCAGCGGGCCTACAAGGAAGGCTGGAGAGGAACTCTTTGTCAGGAACTGTAGTGATAGGACAAGAAATAATGGTTCAAACTGAAAGAGGGGAAATTAAGGTTAGTATAGGGAAGAAATTCTTTGTGATGAGATCGGTGAGGCACTGGTACAGGCTGTTCCCAGAAGCTGGGGCTGTCCCATCCCTGGCAGCATTCAAGGCCAGGTTGGATGAGGGTCTGAGCAACCTGGTCTAGTGAAAGGTGTCCCTGCTCAAAGCTGGGGGTTTGAAGTTAGATGATCTTTAAGGTCCCTGGCAGCCCAAACCATTCTGTGATCCTACATCATCACCTTATCTTGGAAGTAAATTTAGGAAAGCAAACTTTTTGAAATAATTATATTATTTAATAGTTTATGTGTAAGACTAGTATGTTGCTTTTAGGTGTTTTTTGTGTGCGTGTGGTTTTTTCTAACTCAATGTGTTATTAAAAAAAAACCAAACATTTTTGAAGCCCTGTATTTCTCAACAGGCAACAGCTAACAGGGAAGCTTTTCATTAGGTCTTAGCAGTAATAAATTGTCTTTCGATTAACAGATTTAGTTCTTTTAAATCAGCCAAGATTTGATGTGATATTGGGCTGAGAAGCCACAGAACCTTCCATCCGACACTAAATGCACACAATATGTAGGCTGTGCTGGCTAACCTGGATGCTGGCACAGCTACACTTGAGCAGGACAGCACGGCAGTCTGCTCTCAGCAAAGGACACCTGGCATCACCAGAACTGTCACCCACTTGTGTAACCACAGCTTTTGGTCCAACAAACAGAGCCATATGTAACAGAGCCTCTGCTTAGAAACAGTATAGGCTGTTGTGTTTTCAAATTTACTACAAAACTACATACTGCTCACAAAAAAAAAAAGGGGGTAAAATTGTTTCAGCTGCCACACCATTTGAATTTAAATTTGTGTCCAAAAACTGGAACAGGTTTGAAGAGTTTACCATCAGTAAATATGCTTACACACATTTTCTGATTCCACACTGCTGAATCAGTCTAGCATAATATAAAATATTAACAAAAACCAGAACCATTTAGAGAAATTTAATTTCACTTTGAACAAATTTTCTAAGTCACCATTAAGTATGTTGATACCAAAATAAATACCCTTTCCAACACCAGCAAGCTATATTTTTAGAAATTAAATCAGATTGCAATTAAAGCTAGCCATACATCTCATACTTTCCCAAATCTTTCAAATTAATGTTAGCCTAAAAGCCATTTAATGCCTCTGGCAGATGGAAACGGGGAGAAATCAAGAATGCAAGGATAAAACATTGGCTCTGTTTATTAATTCAGTATAAATTTTGCCTCGGCTATCATATCCATTTTCATGAATATCTAGCCATATCTATGCATTTCCATGTGCTGAGGAATTTCAGTAGCCTCGAAATTGTGAGGCAGCCAAGGCATTTACATACTACACTTGCTGCAGCACATCCATGTCTAAGTCATGATCAAGAGTGTAAAGCAGGCAAGTGAAGGCTCTCCCTCTGCTCTGTTTCCATGACAGGATGCCAGTGGGGAAGCAAAGGCAGTTTGGAGCAGGAAGCAATGACCCTGCAAGCCTTTGCCCTGGCAGCATCCAATGGAAGAACAACTCCCAGAAATCTTTCCTTCATTGCTCTCCTAAATTCCTTTTCTCTTCATCTCATAACAATGAGCCCAGATCCTTGGCCACCATTTTATGTTGCTATGTTCTCTAAACAGGCTGTTAAAATAGAACTCTCTGATTTCTCTCTCTCTCTGAATCCTGAAAACTGGGTTAAAAGTCTGAAATAAAAATTTTAGCACTTCAGATTAATTTGTCCTTCTTCCACTATAGATGTTTCTGATGTCCTCCTTTCAGCTTAGCCAACTACTTCGCTTTTTCTTCATATTATTGCTTTTTTTATCTACCTTTTTATCCTTTTCATTATCAAATCCTCCTAGAAAACATCATGTTGAAACTGACAAGCTGATCAAAATGCATTAACATAGTAGTAAATAAAGAGAAGACATCTATATGAAAGTAATAAAAGCAAGGCAGCATCTTTTTGGGTTCAGGAGACTGCAAAATCATCTTTGAACTTCCCACTGCCTGCAGCGGTCCCTCACCACTGGGAAGCAAATCCATAAGGACTGTCCTAGCAAAATATTTCTACCAGCATTCAGCATACCCACATCAACAGCACACAGCTTCAGAGGTCAAGATTAATTCTTAAAGAATCACAGAATACACTATTATAAATGCAGTTTGGAAAAATACCTAACATTTAGAACAGATTTCACATATCTGTTTAGTATTATTACAAAACAGAGATGAAAACACTGAAGACAGGAATATTTTAAAGGCCATATGAACTTAAAATTTAGTTAATAAAAAATGTGTTGGGTTTTTTTTAATTAAAAACCTAACATGTATTCAGTTTTGCAGTCCTGTAGCACAGAGAAAACTCCACTATCTGGCACAGTGCTCACTCCTTTATGTGCTCAAGAAGAAACAAATGTAAGCCCTTGCACATTTTCTCTTTCTATAATTTACAATATTCAAATCCAAGAACTGCTTCTGACTTTCACTGTATATAAGCAATCTCACACAGTTTTACTTGGTGCCTAAACTTGGCCCATAAATGTGATTTTCTTGCTGACAACACATGAAACAAAAACATGAAGTCTGCTTTGCACATTCATGCACTGGTTTTTGAGAGCAAACAGAAAGGCATTTTTAAACTTGTCAGTTAAGCAAGCTTGATACAGCGTTGGGAGGAAAGAAATCTGCAACAAGTTTACGATGTTTTCACATTAGAACAACACTTAAAGCATACTGATGTCATCTTGGCTCCACCAAAGTCAGCAACAAAGCTGCCATCTACTACTGTGAAGCCAGAACTGCAATTTTACACCTTCCTAAATATACCAAATCAGTGAATGCCAGATCTCACAGATTTGCTTTACCTGCAAAAATGCAAGTCTTCTTGCTCAGTCTTCAAAAAATCTATGTGACCGGCTTGCACACAGAGGGCAAGCAGACTTTTGCAACACAGAAACTATTGAAAGCTTCTGATCCAGCCCGAGGCATGAGCTCAGCCTTCCATTCAGGCTGGTTGCTTTAAGATAACTTTGACTTGACACTGACAGGACCATAAACCTTAAAGGTCACACAGATGTTATACAGAATGAGCAGCTTTTTAATTATGATTATATAAAAATAGGTTTTCTATATGGCTAATGGAGAAGGGAAGAGAAAGAAGCATCTGCACATAAGCCTTTGTACTCTGTCTTTAGGTTAGTGAAGCCCGATCAATCTGGTAAAGTATAAGATTGAACTAAAAGTCACTATATCAATCTGAAAAAATTAAAACAATTTTTAAAAAGATTGAAAATAGTGCAGCCATTATTTTGGTTTATCATAGCTTAAAGCCTGGTAAATGCCCCTCAAAACAGATTTAAGAGGCATAGCTTGTGTTCAGAAGAAGATACAGGTTAAAACAAATGACAAAAGCAGATATATGAAGGGTGTATATGAAAAAGCAGCTGCAGGTACATGGTACCACTTCTAATAAGAGCTGTTGACAAAGCAAAAGCAAGGTAAAATGAACACAGTCAGGTAAACACTTAGTCTGATCAAACACAGCCCATCATGAACACTATCCTACTTTTGACAGTGATCTGATGCTTCAGACTATATAAAAAAATTTAAAATCATTAATGTTCCCATACTAGTGACCGAGTGTCCAGTAGTCCATGACATAGCAACTTTCAATATTCACATATGATGCATTTCTATTTACAAGTCCTGATGGAATTCTTCCACTTGTTTTTAAATCCAGGTTTACTTTTATTTCACCCAGCATCTAACAGACGCAAAAATAGGTTAGGCTATATTTTGTCTGACTGTATTCACAAAAGAGAGTCTTAGCAAACAGAGTAAACAAGGTTATGTCCCTACCCTAAAGGTCCCACTAAGTGACTTGCCAAGTGCCCAGTGCCCCAGACAGAGAAGTTTCACCTCATCACATGTCACAATACCAGTCTGTGCAGACAGGGTTAGAGGAAAACTGGCTTACCTACACAGGAGCAACAGAGGTAGGAAAAATTTTATGCACATCCCTGTTTTTTAATCTAAGAGTGAGAGTAACAGTAGAAAAACAGGACTCCAGTTAGAAACCACCTGTATCATAACCAGGGAAGAAAGCACAGTTTGATGTAACCATACCAAAAATACTTAAATGAGTATCAGCCCCATCAGGAAGTATTGCAAAGAAAGTGGAAGAAAAAAAAATTTCTCTTTTCACTCCAAATGCAAATTTTTATTTAGAGAAACAACTTATAACTTGCAGCAGAAAAAAAAAAGGATTTAACAAGCAGCGTTACTTAGCAGCAAGATATTAATGGTATGTATCGTGTTTCACTATACATTTCATGGGACAATGGAGACACTTGAGTTTTAACACAGACCTTAATTATTAAAGGTATATTTGCAGCATCATATGGATTAAATAGTACAGTAAAACATGCTTAGAGGCATTCTAACACACAGTATTTCAAAATCAGGATTGTTTTCTACTTTTTGGAGCCCTTCTTCTTCTTTATTCAGAAAGTATGTCCATGACTATTACTTTTAGACATATTAACAATCATTAAAAAACAAACAAATAATAATTTTAAAAAAAAAATAAGGCCGGTTTGAAAGGACACAAAAAGTGCATGATAAAGAAAGCAAAGGTCCAGAGTGGAAAATTACCCCAGAGTAGACCCTGACACACCTTCCAAAACTCAGCTTTAGCATACTGAACAGCTTCAACTCACTTATTTCCATGAGGAGAGGGAGAGAAAAGAAAGGTATGCAGAGATAGGGTTTGGCAAAGTCCTAGTCAAATCCCTTAAACACAGGAATAGGGAGACAAAAAAGCGTATAAAACCAAACAATTCTCCTTCCCCATGGCAACAAATAAACAAACACACATCCTAATTGTTAAGATTAATATTTTCATCTATGATAAATTTTATGTGTGGGGAAAACAAAATCATTGCACTGTACAGTCTACTAAAAATAAGAATCAAATGCAGTTCCTTATATACATACTTACACACATATTTTTGGATTCCTGACTTGAAAGCTCCCTCCTAATTTTACAAATCTGTTATTTCTCTGCATAAAACTATGTGGCACAGGGGTGGAAAGCAGGGATCTTTGTATTGTATTGCAACCTCAGCTGGATCCCCCTTTTTTTTAACAAACACTCTCAAGCAAAAATGCTAGCTTTAGTTATCCCAAACAGAGGGACAAAAATACTGACAGAGAGGGAGGATGTCAGCATAACAAGAAGATGAAATTTAACCTTTGAATATAACCTAATATTGCCACAAAGAAGGTGAAAACTATGGAAAGCTACATATCTGCAATCCCACTGCCTGCAGTCAGTGACAGGAACTGGGCTCTGACGTGGAAGGCAAGCGAAGGAACTGAACTTGAGACAGTATTTTTCTTCTCCTAATTTGTTACAGAGTTGTCAAAACTGAATAGTCTGTGTTCAGAAATAACTCCACTGATAACTGTAACTCACAGAGGGGATAGTCTAGACTGCTGCAAATATTAAGGCATGCATGATATCATCATCTTTTTTTTTCCCCTCCTCTTCCTTTTTCAAGTTAACATTGTAGGAACCATGCTAAGAGGTGAATCCAAATTCTTCAGATCCATCTATAATATATGTTTGGAGCTGTTCTTTTTCAGAGGTTGGGGACGGAGGGGAAGAAGGAGGTGGCAGCACTTTTCAAAATTCATATATTTTATCTGTGGTGTTTCATGTATCTAAACCAACTTCAGGGAGAAAAGGCTATGTTTTAAGTCTTAAATTAAGAATCTGTTGAGACCATAATTAATTATCTTATTTGATGATTTCTTGAAATATAGACTTAACAAATGAGATGTGGAGGAAACACACCCCTCCTTGGCCTGCGTACCTGTGTCACTTCCAGATCCAGTTGATAACGCTGGCATGATTTAGTCTGCAGAGTGTCACGCAGAAACCTCAAACCAGCACTGTAGCCAGAAGGCAGAAGTTTATTTCAGTTTAACTGCTTGCAGCCAAGTTGTCTACAAAGATTTATGTTATATCCCAGCTTCTCCTAGAAAGAACAGAAACAGAATTTTACAATTAAGAACATTGTTAAACTGTATATTACTGCAGCTAACCAAATCCAATAATTATCATGAAATAAGCTTTTATTTAAGATTCTCAAAACCAAGTGCTATGCATTTATTTATGACTGTTAAAATTTTTGTTTCCCCCAGGTGAAACAAGTTTTGTTTTCTTCAGTCTAGCCTGTAATCCCATTCTGCATTAAGGATAATTTAACACATTTCTCTTGTGTAAATTATACTCTTTAACTCCATCATGTCAGGCATTTTGGAAATAAAATCTAGGGGTATTTCATTAAAACTGTGAATAATTGAGGTCATTCAAATTTTGCTACTACTTATCTCAGGAAAATAAAATTGCTTACTAGCACAGTAATTTGTTTAGTGTTTCTATTTAACCTCCTTTCAATTGTTTTCAGATCATTTAAGATTTTTTTTTTGTTATCTGGAAATATAATCTAAATTTTAACCGAAGTTGTAAAAAGTAGGACTGGAGCAAATACTTTCCTAAGGTAAACAGCAGTTTGATCCGTGGAGTTGATGGAGCCATTACCATGTAAGGAATTTTTCTGTAATTCATTACAACAAAGTCAGTGTTTTTTTAACACATATTTTGTAATAATTGTACAGGTCTACTGATTGTAAATTTGGGGTCTTTCTTTTAACCACTTCTTGAGAAAAATTCAGAGCACATGTAACAGAAGTTAAAACTAATTTTAAATATAAATGAACGTATTTGAATTCAAATATGTTAAAATATGAAACTGAAATGCAAACATACAAAAAGAAATTCCAAGTTAAGACAGCAAATGTCTACTTGGAGCGGGGCAGGGACTAATGTGTTTGCAGGGAGAAGGCAGGGAAAGGGGGAAGAAGAAGCTAGCAGAAAATAAGGGGTTTTTTTCCAGATTTCAGTAAACAAAAAGGATCCTTGAAGAGAGAAAGAAGCATAGTTCTGTTTCAGCAAAAGAAAATAAACAAACAGCAGAGCATTTTGCCGCTACTGTTGCTGGTTTGTTTTTTGTTGGTTTTTTTTAAACACATTCATATTAATCAGAATGACTTTTGAAGTCATCTTGGCTCTTAAAGTGCATATTTTGGACCCATTTTAACTTGGCAACAATCTTGTGGAAGAGTGATATACAGGTGCTGTAAACAGTGTATGATGTTCAAAATTTTGTTTTTCACTGAAAAAAATCCCCACATTTCTAAAAGCATGGCAAGATACTAAGGGACATCCACAAGATTTTGTTTAGTAAGTTTTAAATCAAATTTTCAACATAAGTTAGTTGTTAACTTGTCCCCAGGCATAAGCCTATAGTTTAAATAGTCTGGCAACTTTTTTTGAGTATGGGGTTTTTTATGTCCCCTAAGCGTTTACCCAGTGAATCTGGGTGCTTTGGTTAAGAAGGCAAATACAGCATAAGTTACCTCCCTGGACAACTTCTTCAACGATGAAAAGAACCAAATAAAAAGTTAAAAGCCTATCTATTAAGATTGTTTAGGGGTTTAGGATTTTTTTAGTTATAGAAGTTTATGAAGAAAAAAAGTAAGTCCTCAGTAAAAAAAAAAAAAAAATCAGCTTCAAAGAAAATATTTTGATATTAATCAAATCAGCGCAAAAGTCCATTAACTTAAAATTTAAAATGCGGATAAGGAAATTAAGTATTCCAGAGTAAAAGCTCATCTTATGATGACAAGAGCTGTAAAACATCTATACACAAAGCTAGCCAGGGTGCAGTTTAAAAGAGGAAAAAAAAAAGACATCGTAGCCAAGGACACATTGTACCAATTAAGAAGGAACATATTCACTTTACATTAATTCTGCTTGTTTTCTGTTTAACACATAAAGGACAAGTCCTGTCCCAAACTCAGGGACAGTCCCCAGCGTGAACACACCAAAGCAGCCGTACGAAGGATTGAGGTATTTTTACTTTAAGATGTGTAAGAAACTGGTTAAAACAAAATTACTGATTATTAATGAAACATCTTTGATGCACATGCATCTTAAAGTACTTTCAGCTATGAAAAAGAAAAAAAACAAAACAGAAAAAACCCAAAATCAACAAAACAAGGCATTCTCATTATAAGCACATTACTATTAACCAGAAATTCAGGTTCCTTAAAGAGTTCACTGTAAAATGTAGAAAATCTTGTTGATCTACATACATGCAATGTATTTAATCTCCATCAGTTTCTTTATTTTTCTTTATTTCACAGTAAATCATTCAGTTAAAAAAAAAAAATCAAGCTCCTCATTATTTAAGAAACTTATATACAGCATAAAGTTATTCCCCCCAGATCCTAAATATATATTAATGAAAAATAAATGACCTGATGAAATCCTTACCAGTAAAATGCTTAATATTTTGCTGGAATGGGATGGGGTTGTTTTTTTTTTCCTAACGTGCAAATTAAGCTACATTTTTGCAGTGATGATGCTATTTTCTTTGGCTCACTTTGTTTAAAATGCTTTGGAAGTTTTTGCCGGAGCCCAGCCATAGGCATTGCTGACTGCTGTATGGAATCGATTTGCTGCAACACAGAAATACCAGCTGTTACAGTATGTCCTGAGAGGGATTACCGAATATTCCTAAATTGAAGTTCAATCCATCTTTCCATAAAAATTAGGAGCCAGGGCCAGGAACGTAACAGCAGTATCAAGTGCACCTGAGGCATTTACAATACCCAGCAGGACTGTTACAACCAGCCTTTAAAAAGGGCTTATTTTTGAAATTTCATTATTCCAGTTGTACCTTGCTTCTATAGATCGCACCGTATCGGGTTCTGCTGGCACCCGCCGTGTGGAAACAGCGACACCCGCCCGGCCCCTCACGGCCCCTCACGGCTCCCGCCTGACCCCTGGCGGCCGCGGGAGGCGCCGCGCCCGCCCTCGCTCCCCACACGCTGCGGGCAGGAGCTCCTTGCAAGGCGCCAGGCGCCGTCCTTGCTTCTGCTTTTAATTACTTAAAGAAAAACGTAAATGAGGGATCAAAATGAAATCATAAAATGCATCATTTTAATTTTTTATGCCTCTGTTTATCTGCATAATGAAAGACTTCTCTATTTTAGGGCGTTCTGGTTGAACGGCAGGTACTAAGGAAAAAAACACAAGCCTCGATGCCTGTAAAAAGCACAGAAATGTTCCCCTGTTTTCCGACAGCTCCCACACACTGCACGGTCATCACGCCAGACACAGTTCTAGTCACCTTCACCACCGAGGTTATTAGAGTGACATAACTACCAGTGTGACACATGCCCCGGCTACACAAGGCCAGGAGGGGGGCAGAAGACTCCCAGAAGCACCGTCCAAAACTGCAAAATTCTAGAATTACAGCTGTCCAAGGGAACAATTTTTCTGCATATCCCACACGTAAGAGAGGCACCTTAGCAAAGGATGAGGGGATAAATCTTGTCCCTGCTCACCCACGTTGTCAATACAAGACCAGTAAGAACGGGCAGAGGCCAGCAGATAGAACAAGCAGGTGGGAGGCAGCTGGAGTGTGCCAAGATGAATGGCCTTCCATGTAATTTCAGCTTTAGTAGCTTCTTTCTAGCATGCTCTATTACTTTTGAATAGAAGTGACTCCATCAGTCATGCATAAGCTTTATTTCAGTCAAGTTCATTTTCTGAGAAAAGATGAAGTAGGAAAGCTGATTCAAATTTGTATTTATGGCAAGCACCATGCATTTGGAGACAGAACACATGAAGTCTTGGTTCTACCTCAGACTCCCCACACAAACCTCAATAAACTCCATAATATTTATTTCTGAAAGGGTATTTTACAAGTTACTCAATATTTTGGCACTTGAATGAATATAAATTGATTTTCTTCACATTTGAAAAGCAGACTGAAGACTTTTGAATAATTTATCACAGATAAAAGCATAAAAAGTATGAACATAGCAATGCTGCAAATCAGGAGGTGGGCAGGGTGGGGATGGGACAGATAAACCCAGGTTGTTTGATACAAGAAACACTCAACCTATTTTTTTCTAAAGGATGTTACAGTTATGACGACTATAACCTTGACTTCCAGGACTACACCAGAATGTCTGCAAATGGTATTTGAACTACCAGATAGAGATTTCATGTGGAGACAGGAAATTTGACAGCCAGTCAGTCTTGTATTCATTATGGGGCCGCAAGTAATTGAGTGACTACAGACATGTATACAAGTCTTCAAAACCTACTGAGCACAGGAAATTGCCAGGGGAGGTTTTCTAGACTGGGAGAAGTAAATCTGTTTTGGTAGACAAAATCTGAACTGAAAATGGTGGTCTACTCTTTTGGAAGTTGTAATGTAATGGGATCTAGTGAATTCCTAAAACTCTTCTGAAGGCATCACCTCCTTAATCACATGGTCTCTGACAGGCTACTGGAACCTGCTTGTGGCTCCTGACGGGCTTCCAAAGCTGCTCAGCCACCCCTACAGCCAATACATATTTGCTGGCAAGAGGAACCTTCAAAAAATCTTCAGCTTTAATTACTGCATAGAGGACACGGTGCACAAACGTGATGGGACTTCAAAGATGCTGCAGAAGCAAGAAGCTACCTCTCACTCACTCAGCTGTGTGTGTGATGAAAATTAAAACAATCGCAAAAATCTCTCTGTATGAAGTCCACTTAAAAAACCCAGAAATATCTACGGCAACAACCAAATGTTATTAACTAATACACCAACACGGAAAACATAGACTGTCCCAAACAGCTGCCTTCACTAACTTTCTCATGGTCTTGTCATCATATCAATCTTCAGCCGTAAGAATTAAAGGCTTCTGCATATTTTTCTGTATAATGTTCTATCAGTGTTCTCCATTTCATTTAGGTTACACCACAGGAATGTTAGAAAGAGTCTCACTTTGTGAAAAGGCTTTGAGAACAGTAGATAATAATTTAGACACTCTTAAGCAACCACCGAAAACGTGTAACTGCTTGACATTTAATTTATACATTTGTGGTTACATCTTTAACAAACAGCAGTTTGGAAAAAAAATACTTTGGAAATAATTTTATCTTGTAGTGTGACTTCTACTTCCATGACTCAAACGTGACCGTGAAGTCAGTGAACCAGGAGAGAGATCTCTCTGGTTTCTACTTCAGGGAAAATTTTTACAGATGGAGGAAAAAAAGAGATTATCTAAATGATAAAACTGTTGACTACAAAGAATAAAAAGAGAGAGTACTTAAGAACTCATGTGCTGAAAAACATTAAGACAGTAGAAATTAATACCCCACTAGTCTGTGGTGGTTATTTCCAGCAGTCTGATCAACACCAGAAGGAAGTAAGGCTGATTTCCAGTGAGTGGCCATCCTGACTGGTGCCTAGGCTACATGTTTGGACCTTTATCATTTTATTCTCTTTCTCTTGAAGGATGAGCATTAGATACTTCCCTCACTAGATCATTAACAGAAAACACACAACTTCAGTCGCTACCTGACCACACATTTCCAAAAACATGCCAGAAGCTCATATATGGAGGAGATCCTCTCTCGTGTTTGACTGAGTTTGTTCAAAGGGCTCAGAAGACAGGCAGGAGAAGGAAGAGCACAGGATACTATCTTCTTCCTTCACAACTTCAGCAATAGACAGGTTTCTTCTCCTGAAGAGAGTAATCCTGTGTCAACAGAAAAATCTCACTTACCTAAACAATTCCAATACAACACTGAAATTGGTATCACAATTTTCATTTTCAGACTATTTTCCCCCATAATGTTCCTTCACCCAGAGAGGGACCATTTATCTAGATACCACCATTATCTAAAACCTCTCTAAATAGAACTGTAAGTACATTATTTCAATGAGTCAATACAACATAGAAAAAATAGAAATAAAATACAGAATATATTAAGATATAAAAAGTTGGTAATATTGTTATTAATTTATATATTATGATGTATTACAGTTTAAGTTTTAGACAGTTCCTTGCAGCCTGAAAACACTGCCATGCTAAATGTGAAATATGTTCAATAAGTAGCAGTATTACAACAGAGGCAAGACTTTTTGCAACCTGCACCTTCCCTAACACAAAAACCCCTACATGAGCTCTGTCCAGACTTAGATTTTTAATGTCAGTGTTTGAATTGAACACATTCCTTTAAATGCATGAAAACAGTCCCTTAAATAAACACACTAAAGCTACCAGTGTAATTTTAAACAGCATCACTGTTGTAGATGTCAGATACCCTTAGACAGATCCAATTTTCTGCAAATAAAATGTACCAACTGACAGAATAATATTAGTTTAATATACTAGTTTAATAAAGCTATTCATTAAAATGTGACCTAAACTATGTCTCAGATCAAAGGTTGCTCTTTCAGTTTGAGTTACTAGTTTGGGCACACTTTTTAACACTTTCCCCCTAGCTGCAAACCATTCCTTTCCTTGGAAAATAGCTGTCAGCAGGTACCACAGCCTCTCCATTAATTACCTGCACAAATAGTTTTGTTCTGGCATGGTTTCCTGACAGTCTGTTTGAAAAATGTAAGTAACTACAGTAAATTATAAACCTTACTGACCCCAAAAATACCGAAAAAATTGGCAATTTTTCTACAAATAAGAGTTCAGCAAAACCTGCTGCAATGAGTCATCCAATAACCTCAACACTCCCTAACAAACAATTAAAAATGTTTTGCACCAAGGGGCTCTGCAACTCCAATTTTAGAAATATATTTCATATTTTGATAGTATTATAATGCAGTTTGATCCCACATTTTAAAAAGCGGATGGGAAATCTGTGATAGAAGTAGAACCAGGATTAAGGAGATCCTAAATAAACCAGTAAATATCTAATTGATTTGAATAGTTTAGCCACGTATTAGCATCACCAGCATTATTTACTTCACAGTGCAACAAACGTATGCACCAATTCGCAGGTCTGTTAAACAGCCATATCCAAAAATCATCCTCACAATTACATAAGTATTTAAATTATTATTTCAAACTCAGAAATACCCCTTCCAATGTCAGAATGTTATTTTTCAAACTCAAAATTTTGAACACCTCTAGAGCCAAATAAGGCACAGGTGTTTTACAATGCTTCCAAATTTTATTACAGAACTTTTGATCACTCCTTCTTTTTCAGATTAATCTTCTGAACACTTCTCCATTGTTCAGCATAATTTTCCATAATCCTCTTCTGTCAAAATGTGATTTTTTTTATTTTTTTTTTTGATAGAGGAGAGGATGGGTAAAGAGAAGAGATGAACGAATAATTAGCATGGTGGTTTTTTTCTGAGAGCAATACCAGAATAAACCCCACTTTTGTAACATGTTTTTATAAAAAAAAAAACAACAACTACAATAATTTTCATTTTAATCAGTTTCAGATTGTATTTTTCAACGTGAAGTTTTAAAATTCAGTGAGCAATCTGGAAAGCACATTTTTAGCTTGATTTTGAAAAACGTTTTGATTTATTAAGTGGTAATTTATTAGTGGCATCTTGAGCATAAGTAACAAAAAGTATTTCTTATGCGTACACGTGCATAGTAAAAACAGAGTACTGCACATGGGCAGAGAGCTAATCAGACGAAGTCTGTGTTTGACTTTCAAGTTTGACAAGCAGTTTACAAGCTTGGCAAGCCAAACTTTTCTGTGACTTAAGTTTGTAGAAGAAAGAAAGGCGAAGGTGAATAACCAAGCAATGACACATTCCAGTGCCTCTGCACTACTGGTACATCAAGCACACCAGACACTTCTTGCAGTCTTCTCTGTCTTCTCTGAAAGCTACCCATGACCATCCTTCATTTTTGAATTCTCCAATTCCATCTAACTCCCAAATGCCACTGAAAAGCTCTCTCCTTGCTGCATACTCTTCCCTCGTCCTTTTTGGCAAACTCTGGCAGCACCATGGCATCAAAGCCACTGTATGACTTGTCACCCAGCACATACTTCCTTCCATTTTTATTTTCATTATCTTCATTTTCTCCATTTCCCTCTTTCCACAAAGAAGCTTCCCTCTCTCCAGCCGAATTCCACCTTGCAGTTTCTTATTTCACATCTCTATCCATTTTACCTTTTCCCTGTATGACACTGCTATGTACTCAATATTCTTGTCATGAATCCAAGAACCTCCAGTAATCAACTTGGCCTTTACCCCCTCTCTTTATAAATATTGCCATCTCCTGACACTTTACTTTTACTTCCCTTACAGTTTTCACTTTGTCCTGCCTCCATTTCCACTCCCACCCCACTGACCTTTTACACTATTTTTCACACATGAAAATGTGAATGACACTCACATCATTGCTTTCCAAACCTAGAGTCAGTTTCCAAGTCTATTTTTAACCAGCAAATCCTTGCTTTACTACTCTCCAAATATCTCCTTTAAGGCTCTTCCCTTTCTTCTAGAACATGGATCAACCGAGTTCAAACAGGCAAGAAGCCTGAAGGGTGTGGCACGTCAGCAGTCGCAGACAGGAACATCCCCATAGGAAGATCTGTCTACCTGCAGCTCTGTACCATCTCCAAGATGGAACCACCACCCTCAGAGCAGGACTTTCCTGTGTCCACAGTTACTTATAGTCAACTGCAATACTCTAAAAATTTTGGAACCAATCGGATATATAGTTTCCAAAATTATACATTAGAATTCAAAGGAGATACAGTTAGTCATCTTTACTTTAAATTTTATTTACTCTGTGAGTCAAGTCACTCTGCACACTTCAGTTATGTGCAAAATTAATTAGCAGAAAAGGTATCACCTGGAATTAATTCTAAGTTCTGTCTTGCCAACCTATATAGCCTAAGTTATAGTCCCACAGTAATCAGAGTGCCTCTGAGGTTCAAGTCATATTTTCAAGATTAAAAACCACTTAATTCAAATCTGAGATACGGCTGGATGAAGAAGAGCCAGGTTTAAGGCAAAGAGTAAACTGTATGAGAAGTACACACTGCAGTGAAGACAAGCTCTCAGATTTCAATTCATCTGGTCAAAAAAAATCATATTCAATCTTTATGAGGAAAATAATTTAAAATTATAAAAGGTCAATAAACACAAATGCTAAGAGAAGTAAACTTGGCAGTACTATGTAAATGAAGACTTTTTTTTTCTGTTTTTCTTGTTTAACTCCCAGCTTAAGACATTGCTTTAAGTCTTAATGTATACCAGGAAAACACAGGATATGCAAAGCGTCCAAGTTAATGTTGCTGTTGGAAACTTAATGTTTGCATTTCCTGGATTTTGGAATTTTAACTAGGTGAACAATACTGCATTGATTCTATTTTGGCATTTGCTAGAAATACCAAAGTATTTTTTTTCTTTTTTTTTTCTTGCCTGAAACTGTATAAATTCGAGCTAAGAAATTTGTTACTGAGCCTTTGACATTTTTTGTTATTCATTGGTCCTCTCCAACTTACATATCTTGACGTTTACTGGGAAATGACAAAGGTGCTATATGAAGCAGTAAGCAAACCTGTGCCAGCAAGTGTAGATAAATTAAAAGTGCATAAACATCTTAAATAAATCTAAAGCTTTGCAAAATAAAATATTGGGAATACAGAAATTTTAATGATTCAATGCAGAACTATTCTACAGTAAAATGTTTCTTTGAGATGCTGTCATTGAAGATTCCCTAATAGCACTGAAGAATTTATTACAGGAATGTGCACTGTTCCCACAGATGTCATATACTCCCTTATGCTCCTGCAACAGTGTGTAACCAGAGGTCAATCTTCTCTCTGAATTAAAAGATAAGAATACCTAGGAAGTCCAAAAACCCAGAGAAATGGCAGATAACTGAGTTCTGCTAAGTGAAGCTACTTCAGTTAACATATATATTGTAAAAAACAATTGTAGTTACTTCAAAATAACTGGTCTCATTGAGTATGTATTAGTGTGTGTTCCTTGCATTAGTATCCTTGAGATGGTAAGATACGGAACAGAACAGGGGCTAGGGCTCATCTAGCACTCTTGGCTCCTATTCTGATAGATGATTTAAGGGTACAACACTGATAGAGATAAGTTAAATACTTGTTTTAATCATCCTGCTTTCTCAGAATTCAGAAATTAATTGGGTTTTTTGCTTGGTTTGGGGTTTTTTTTAATAGCTAAGGTAAGAGATGTGTCTCCAGTGCTACCTTTTCCAGTCAGGTTCCTACCCTTGAGAATGATGTTGCATAAAAGACCCTACCAAATTTAAGTATCTACAGAACCATCTGATTTCTCTGAGAATTTGCAACACTGAAGAGGCTATGAAAGGAGAATGACTGAATAAACAAACAGCGAGGAAGCATCCTCTCTCCTACTGCCCTCTAAGTGGATGGGAGGGGTCGGGAGGAAAGGAGTCACAATATATATACAAACTGTGAAGTTTTTTAAAAATTTTTTAAACTTCTCCTTTCTAAACTTATGATGATTTATAGGGTTTTGTACAAAGTGACCATCAAGGACTCACATGACTCTTATGAGCTGTGAAAAGCACAGGTAGGGCTTAATGAAGGGACATACTGGATTTGTAACTTAAGAGTACATTAATTGTGACCATTCCAGCATTACCGCAGCAACAAGAGAGGACATCTGCTGCCTATGGGGGTACAGAGCCAGATGGCAGAAACACAGACACAGTACTCAGAGCAGAATCCAAATGGGCATCAAAACCAATTTTGACCATGACTTCCAAGATACCAGAAAAACATCTGTACAGGTAAGTAATCAAAATAAGGGGTTTTTTTTAATGTGTGATGAATTGAAAAAGTTCCCAGAAACTTGCAACTCACAGCGCTCTAAGCCAGGAGAGGGAGCTCCTGCACTTTTCAAATAGGTCAACACGGATTTCATCTTGTCTTTGGAAACAATAAAGCAGTTTTCATCTCATGCCATGCACACGTCTGCATTTGATTGCTTAAGAAGAATAATCTAACATTAAACTTTAGGATATATAATGCTCTAACTATATGTGACTGATATTGTTTAAAAAATTGTTAAAATTCGGTTTATTCCCCCTCTTATAAAAGCAATCATTTTCACATTACATAAACAACATTACTGAAATAACTGTCTCAAAACTGTTTAAGAAGTGACATTAAATGATCTATAAACAATAACACAATGGGTACAAAAACCCATTGAATTTCCTAACAGCAAAGGGGTGTTCTTCCTATTTCTAAGTTGAGTAAGTTAGAATTACAAGAAATTAGGGACTGGATTTTGATATTTTTAAGAAAGTTAGGAAACTGGAGAAATGCCAACTAAAACAAATATTTGCGATTTATTACTGCAGAATGTTGCCACAGTTGCATTTTGTCAATTCATCTTTTTATGAAGGCGGGTTTTTTTAAAACATTTCAATCCAGAATAGCTATTAATAAAGTGGTTATTTTTCTCCTTTTCTAATCAGGATAAATGAAAAATGTTTCACAGATTTTGTGGTCTGTTTCCATACTATAAAGGCAGTATTTACTCCAAGTAAAGGCAGACGACCAAAAAGTCAGAGGGGACAAAACACAAGTTTTCATAGTGTGCTCCATCAGAACACATTTATTATACCAAAATCATCACTGTGATACTAATTACATTTTCTAGGTTGAGGGAAAACTCATGGAATAAAATTGATTAGATACTTAAAAGTTATCACTATGGCAAATTTCTAAATTACTTCTCTTCAAACTACACGTACATAGTGAAATGCCTGGTTTACAATTGAACTAACACACTTTAATCCTGGAGATAACTTGTGTTTCTTGTTCAGTTAAAATGTCCAAGACTGAGCCAGCCCTTGCTAAGTCTTGTAAAGAATGTAAGAAATTTGTACCCATTGAAAGAAGTCAATCTGTGAAAACTCCTCACTAGAAAGCACATGCTAGTTTGAAGAGGAATAATGTCCAAAATGTAAGACATAATTTCGTGTATATAGGAAATAACATACTTCCCTCTCCCAGTGGTTTAAGTTCCAGGTAAGCACTTGTTTCCCAATTCACATCCCTTTCTTCTATTTTGATCAAAATTCTCAGCCTTCCAGGTTCCCTGACCAATGCTTTGATAGATATCAACTTTAATACATGGTTTCATTTTCTATATGGTGAAAGTGACAACATTCTGTGTTTCTTTTCAGAGGAAATGAAGCTAATTACTTCCACTCCTTACTGATGACTGTATTAGCATTTCCCAAACAGCTCTCAGCTTAATCAGAAATATAAAACCTAGCATCATCATATTCCAGCAACCAATTAGCCATCTGGTCTCCGTAACTTCTCATTTGACAACTGTAATATTCTTGAGCTAATGCTCAGTGCTTGAAAACAGAATTTATTTTCAGCAGAATCTACTCATCAATGACAAAATCAGTAGACTCTTCTACAAAATGTGGAAATCTGGCCTCATGATAGAGAAAAATGATGCTCCAATTTTTTCCTTTGCATCTTCTGTGACCTTCAGCTAGGGTGGTGAAGGAGGAGAGGAAGAAAAGTCATAAAGATCAAAAGAAGGGCAAAAGCAGCAGTAATATTTGCTGCCAAATTTCACATCACTGTCAGCTTTTACAGTATAGCAATATAATTATGTAGTATAAATTTCATGCAGTTTCATAACTACTCGTCTCTCACTCATCAGTAGGCTTCAGACTTGTGGAAAATATTAGAGTATAACGATTTTTTATGGTATATTATTTGCCAAAGTATCACTGTCACAGCTCATTTCAGGTATGGCAGTATGATTAAAGAATAGTAAGGGGGCTTTGACATGTAACTTAATTTTCACAAATACTGTAATTGTCACTCATAACATTATAAACTAGCTTAAACAAACATTAGGACCTGGAAGTTAAGTCCCTAGAGGTTATTAAGTGGATACCAGAAGATATTTCATCATTATGTAGCCCACCAGCTTGAAACAAAACAAAACACCACCTTTCAGCTGAAAGGAATATAGCCAGCAACAGCCACAGGGAGTGCAAGAAAATTGAAGTGCAGAAGCACATAAGCTCTCTGGAAGAGTTTTTCAGTGTGGCCTAAATTCTTGAATCCAACAGCCCAGTGGAAGAAACAACTGAACACATAGAAAAATAACACACATTCAGTCATCTTTATTGTTAGGTAAATGGGCCAAAACTTTAGAGATTCAAATTAATTTTTCAAAAGGAAATTTATTTTCATTTAAATGCCAAGCACACATTAAGGAAAAAAAATATTTTCTTTTGAAATAATTCTGTTTTAAATATGTTGTTACTCAAGACATTCTTGAAGACCAAGTTGTGCTTCTCCAAGGTCAGCTCCACTGGTCACCAAAGTCTCTTCTACATACAATTCTTGCCTCTGCCCTCCCCTACCTAGATGAGAAAGTAAGGTGGCAGCGAGAAGAAAGTCTTTTCACACTGTTGTCTAGTGTGAAAACAAGTAGAAATAAGCAACTCCTAACTTCACAGCTTGTAGACAAACACAGCTTACTAAATAACTTTTTTTCCTAAGTACCACATCACACTATTTGAAGCAGAGAGTGTACACAGAAACAAACAGATTAATGATAATAACCAAATTGAAAACAAACAACCCCCACCCCAAGGGTTAATCACACAAAATATACAAGTAAGTACATGTAAATAATTAAACAGAGCATTTCTGAAGATCAGTAGACTGCACTTCTGTGATGAATACTTATCTTACATATTGTCACAAAAGAAGATGCATAAGAGTTGCTAATCTCCTTCCTCTTCTGGACGCTCACAAAACCCCTTCGGGCCCTCATGAACTACAAACTTACTGAAAAAATAATCAGAACTAGGACCTCTAGATTAGAAAGCAATGCCAAAATCAGAGCATTGATAGGTGATTTTTAAAAAATCTCTATTGTACTGCTACGCTTGAATAATACAGAATAACCACACTGGGCATGCCCAGCCTCTAACCTCCCCACAGTTACGGGCAACAGGAAGGAACAACAGGGTTTGCAGAATACCTGACTCACTGAACACTATCACTTTTAATACAAAAGCCATCAGATCTATAGTATGTCAAAGATCAGTTACTAATAATGTCATGGGCACTTATGGAACAGTTACCGATGTGCAAATGCACAAGTATTTGAAAAACAAATTACTGCTGTATGAAGAGGAACTTAAAAAAAAGGGGAGGGAAGTACCTATAAACAAAACAAAGCCTCAAGCTATAGATTTAACTCTGAATAAAATAACAAAATACATCAACTAGGCACTCAGTAAGTTCTTCACAACCATGAGAAGCAGGAAAACGTGCTGTTCTACACTGGATATAGATGCAGACAGGTGGAGTTTGAGCTAGCCACCCTAGCCACCACTCTCTTCCCTTTGCTTTTACAGACCTAAGGAGTTCGACAACCCACCTATATCAGCTGGTCAGCTTGATTCCTGAAGCCAGATGCCAGTAGTGACCAGCCCAACCACCATCTCTTGTAGCAGACACACTAGAAAGCCGCCACCCTGCTATACATAACCAGCCACTTCTTGGAAGTGGTTCAGCAGGACAGTCTGCGATGAGCAGTTATGCATATTTCACTGTTCTTATCTTTCAACCCCAAATAAAGCCACCCTTGCCTGTGGGTTTAAGGCAATCTGCAAAATAGTCTTTATGTGTGCAAGGGGGAGAAGGGTATGAGGCTAACAGGGAAAAAAATTGCCTTGGCACTCACTGAGAGCTAAAAGAATCCCTGAAAACAAAGTGCAAGCAAGTATGACCAAAGCATTTGCTATCAGGTTTACTTCCAAACCTTGATGAAGACACTTGCAATATCTAATCTCACCATAAAAGCTAGCCTGGAAGTGAGGGTGGCTCCTCCTATAAAAATCTAGCAAGTATACCTTGAAACAACCTATGTTCTGTGTTAGCATTGGGTTATATTGCATCTAAATTCATATTTTACAGTCCTAAGTAATTGTTCTCTGTCTTCACACTGCCCAAAATATGGCCCATCTCACTCACTGTATGGACAATCCATGCTCACTGAGTATTCAATTTGTCTTTACTGTCTTATGTATTGGCCTTGCTTGCTGCAAACCATCCAAGTGCAGCTCTGAAGACAGGATGACTTTTTGCTGCTTCTGCACTTCCATACTACTTACTCAATATACCAAAAGATATTGAAACATTGGAAGTAACTTCTCACTTTCAAAAAATCTGAAGGTAAGTGCATTTCAAAAAGACACCTGTTATTCTAAGTACCTAATCATGACCCAAACTGACAAAAGGTAAGAACCTTTAAAAATATTCATACAATAGAATTGTCTAAATTTCAAAGTCTAACAATAGAAGATATTAAAATAGGTTCCAATAGACAGAGTTTTCTGAAGTACTACCCTGGATAGTATCACAGCCTTTTTACATACATAGAGAGTATTTCCTTGATTTCAAATTACTCAACTAGTTCAATTCAATAACTAGCCTAAAATCCAAGTGACTCAGTAGAACTTCAATACAGGAATGGTTGTTTTCATTTTCCTGTATACAAATGAAAAAGTAAGCATGACAGGAAGATCTGCTTGTTCTGCTTTCTCTAAAGATGGCAAATTTTATGTATTCCTCTAAATTATCATGGAGGCTAGTATTTAATTTTTTAATGCAACTATATTAATATTTACTGGTAAGTGTTATCATAGGAATGTATATCTGAATTTTAATTGAAATATAAAATTATTTATTAAATTCTTTGTACTTCCAATTCAACAATGATTTACTGGCTACTTCCACTGACATTAAGAGCAAAAATATTATTAAATTAAAATACTAAGTTTCCCTTTGTTCTTATCAGTAAAAGTAAAAGAAATTAAGAAAATTCATGTGAAGCTATCCTACTGCTTATATAAAGATGTATGGAAGTACATTGTATAGCTCTGTAAGAAAAAAAATGTCATTAACAAAAAGGAATTAATGTCTTAAGAAAAGGTTAAGATGTTTCAGGGCAAATAAGAATCTACAAAATTATTTTCAAGTAAATGCTAACAAATTGTTGTAAAATCTGGTTATTAGAAAACAATTTGACTTATGTAAGTTCTCTGTACTATACTGTAGTTATACCGTTTTCACACATTTCCAAAATACCAAAATATTCACTCATGAAAGCATCACTGTACTTAATCCCCAAGTTCGAAGAGAAGGCACAGATGGGCTTAGGTCAGGAGCACTGATTAATCTCTACTACCCTTTTTGAGATGATCTAACATTTAAGGAAGTTTAATGAACACCTATATGTGCAACACCGCAGTTATGATGAACTTAAGCCTCTGTGGAACAGACAGAGAGGATATTTGGAAGCCAGCTTCCAAGGACACACACTGGAAACTCAAACTCAACTGTATCTATTTAACAGCGTCTCTTGAAAAATTTTAATTACCTAGAAACGCTAATTAAAGTGTGATTAAACTCATTAGAACACCCCAGTTGCAGAGGGAGGGGCATGATGTATTTCTCCATTCCAGTTTCCAATGCCATAACGATTGCTGACCTTCCCTTTCCCGCAACCTTTTGCTATAGCTGTAATCACCTGGCCTTACCATAGTCTTACAGCTTTGACAATAACTGAGATTGAGACATCTGTTCAACGAGCATGTTGTGTCATGTAGGACCATCAAAACATTTATACAAAATGAACTCAAGCTGTAAGAGCAAATCTCAGAACTGCTCCATTTTAGAGCACCTGACAACTATTCTTCTGAGATTCTTTCAAATTTGGTTGTGAAGAAACAGCTTCCCACAGTCATAATACAAAATCCACCTACATTATCATGGCAAGTGACCAACACCTCCATGGCTCAGGAGCTGAACAAACTGGGGATTTCTGAAGCCCTGCACAAATCCTTGTGGCCAGTGCTCAGTAACCAGCAGCAGTCATTTACCAGCACACACAGAGACAGCAGCAAGAGGGCACTACGCTTGGACCCCACAAAAACTGGCACTACCGGCTCTGCTACATATCCTTAAGGGCCTTCTCAGCTCATATATTTTTGGCAAGCTATGGATGCAAAACCAGCTCAGCAGAATACATGAAACACAGCATAATGTGAAACATAAAAAGACAAAATTTCCCTGGCCCACTCCTAAACAATACACAGATATTCCAAAACTTTAGTATAAGTCTCTCAGTCTCCACAGCTCTCCTTGCACTAGAAAGGAAAATCTTTCCAGACTGAAGGAGAAAATGCAAATTTTTTTTCTGTATTTCCAGGAGAGAAGACACAAACCAACCTAACACCAGAGGGAGAGGGAGATCTATATCAAGGTTTGTTTAGGCACAATAAACTGAGCTGCCTTGTTTGTTCCCCTCACTTTCAAGAAACCACGTTTTCTTTAAAATACCAGCTCAGAAAGCACTAGTCATGGACAATCAGCAGAAAAAATGTCACATGTGAAGTCATGAAAGGACTAAAAAAAAAACCAAGGTGAAACTTGCTCTTATTAATCTGCAGGAGGTGCTGGGAGGCTGCCAAGTTAGTTAATCCAAATACACAAACAAGTTAATGATGACCTGAGGGAGCAACACTGGATTTACACATTGAAAAAACGATCGGGCAGGAAAATATTAAGTAACTGAATGTACTCTATGCTATTATTTCAAAAGCTCTTTAATTCACCAGATGGAACCATGTACCAAACAGAGAAGCAGAGGCTCCCCAAGGAATCCTATTGAGGTCCCCATTCCCATCACAGGATGGGAATTTGCAATAGAAACTTCAAAGAAGTACCACTAAGAAATCCCCCGGTAATAAGCGCTTTTAGAATACCCTGCCGTGCACCTTCTAGGGACCAGAATGTCTTATTGTGTTCAGCAAGTTCACATGATCTAAACAAGAAATACTTTATTTTTTAAATTATCAGAGTGTAATAGAGAGACAAAACCATGACCTGTTCTGAGTTTCCATTCAAGCTATAGTTTCCATATTTTAATACCAACAGCGGAAGCCTGAATTCTCTAGAAAGGAAGGAAACATACTTGCTCACTCCTGGCTTCTAAGATGCATATGAAAGCATTTTGTTTTCCAGTCAATTGCTGATGTTAAGTAAAAAAAAAGTGTCAGCCTCTCTGAGAAGAGTGAAATTATCCACACTCTTAAAATGCTTTCAAAGTTAACTGTGGAAGAAATAAAAGGCATCACTTCTAGTTTCTCAAGTAGACAGATCAGTTTACATCCTAAAGACAGGATCAGACTACTTACATAAACGTGGGACAGAAACATCTACAAATATACTGACAAACAATTCCTAAAATAATTGTATCATGTTCCTGTTTAAAATAATTCTATATTACATTTTTTCTGTTTAAAATAATTCTCTAAAAACATCACAAAAGGAACAAATATCTTGCCACTTTGCCCCTCCCCACAAAATGGTAACACTTCTCAGTTATCAGAAATGTCTGGTATGAACAGAATCACTGTATGTCTTTTACTCCTACATTCAACCACATTTATATTTATTTATATGCATTTTTATTTCATTTTGAAGACACAGTAGAATGAAAACAGAACTGATGGTTGGTTTATTATGAATCAAGTATCTCCCCACTAAGCCAACAACCCTTCTGAATCAGGAAGTTTAGAAATCAGCTGCAAAAAGAGATTCCTACATTGCACTGAGGACAGGCTACTCAAAAAGAACCAGATTTTTCTGTCAACACAATGTTTATATTGCAGGACAATATCAAGTACACTCAAAAACAAATAAGCATTTAACATGCTGAATGATTACCCTTATAAAATAGAAACAAACATTAATTATTGAAAAGAAGTCTCCCTTTTTCCTTCTCACTCCTATGCCAGGTATTAAAATACTCCTTTGCTCAACTTGTCTTTAACACATAGGCACACTCCAGTATTTTGAGGGCTGTAACTCTGCTTAGTACCTTAGAAGCAGTTGTCCCAATCTTCTGTATTTCATGTAATTAAGGTAATGATACAACAAGCTTTCCTTTAGCAGCTGATAGAAGCACCATAAAACGTTCTGCTGAATCTTAAAAAGGTACACCTCACCCAGTGATCCCACCAGACTTCTCCACACTTCCTAAATGTTTTCATCTATGTAGTTTTATTTCGTTGTGCAGACAGACTCGGCTGTCACTCAGGTTAAGTTCATTTGTCACAAATCAGTGGTGGTATAATTGGCCTGTAGGAATGAAAATTTCTTAAAACAATAGTTAAAATATTATCTTAGTGAGTGTAAGACACCCACACTGTCTGTTTAGGCACTCATTAGCCACCATCAAGTCCGAACCGCAGCTAATAAAACAACGATTACTGGTCTTTCCTGGGAATCACCTGTCCCAATTCCCATCACATGGTGTGTACGGAAGAAAGGCTGAGCAAAACCTTGTCACCCTCTTGCACACTCTACAGCTGTCTTTTCAGTGCTACCAGGACAAATTGGAACCCAGTGATAACAAACTTTTCCATTCCATTCCACGTGGAAATGCTTGAACTCCATTGTTCTTACACCATTTTGATGTGATACTTTATGGAAAAGGAAGTTTAGAAAAATAAAACACCTGGGAAAGTAACTGAGTTGTATTTTAGTATAAAATAGCATTTTATACTATTTTATCTAGCACTTATTTTCAGCCACTACTAATCCAGAATGTATCTGCAACCACTGCTACCACTACTCTGTCTCTGTTTTGCTGCTTTCTGATCCACTTGTGAATAATGCGCACACAGATGGAAAGTCAGCTTTGTGTCCTCAACATGAAAGCAAGTAATTGATAATCCAAAATCGCCTGGTGACCCAAGCCCACCAATTCACATTCCCCCACTGCTGGCAAAGGCATGACACCACCTTCCTGCTCTTCAGCCAACTTCAAAGAGGAGATAAAAACATTAACAAAGGAAACACCCCAAACCACTCAATACTTAGCCACAGTGACAGTCCACGAAGTACAGAATCCTATCTTCAGGAGAGCCAGCACAGGTTATCTACTACACACTGAAGATGACACAAGTAACAATTATTTTTCCCCCCATCAATCAGCAGGACAGCAGCCACTTGGGTCAGACTGACTCTGAACTATCACCACTAACACTGACAGATTTGTAAAGCTCCTTGTTGAACCCATTTTTTTGTTTTGACTCTTCACAATATGTTGTGAAAATAAGTCCTAGAACTCATGTCAAGTGTAAAGCATTTTTTTTTGCATTGTATTCAGTACCCCAAATTCTTGAAATAGTAAAAAATAATTTCCTATTAATTTCCTCCCACTATTCATAATTATCTTTCATGTCCTCCTTCAAGCACCTCAACTTCAAACCAAAATTAGTGTCTTTACTTGTTTTTCTCTTTTAATGGAAAAGCCATTTCATGAGGTTCCCCATTACCTCTCTTTTTATTCCAGTGGCTAAATATTCCAGAAGACTATAGAATTACATCAGTCCAAGAAAAGAAGCAAATGTTCAAGCATTTACAAAATTATGGTGGGAAATCATTTTGCCCAGGATTTTAGAAACAGGCTGTAGATTTTCGATTCCTATTCTGTCTGTACAGAAGCTCAGACACATTGCAGCATTTCAGCAAGTACGTAGGAGGCAGAGCCCAACCTGCCTGTACACAATAACTGGGTCACAGAATTCAACACCCATCTCATTATGAGACTTGCAGCAGGTGATGGAACAGGGACACATGCTCTACTTCTGATTACAAGATGCTGTATCTCTTTTGTCTTTCTTGATTAGGGAAAAAGAATGAATCCACAGCCTCATCACCCTGCTGCAGAGTTATCCTGGTCACTCAATTTTTTAAGCCAAGCATTTTCCTGTCACCCAAACCTCAAAAGTGGGCATTTTCTTAATAATGCAGTTCAAAAACAAGTTTTCATAGTAATGTATGTTAAAAGAAAACAGAGTTTATGAAGCCTAAGATGTGCATATATACATTTTTCTGGGCTTATCCCAGACAAAAGTGAAACAAAACCATTTACAGCAGGATGAGAGATGGCACCACAGTGCCAAGTGCAGTAGCTCCAAACTACATATGAAAGTGATCATAAACAGATCACTGTAAAGTGAATACCAACATACAGGTTGTCACAATCAGTCATCAGCTATGAAATAAACACATAAACCCTCAGTATTTTAGTATTATGTTTAAGCTGAGATGTCTGTTTTCCCTGACACTTCTGTTGAATATGGCAAAGAAAACACAGTATCTTTACCTGTAGCTTGTGAACACTCCAGAATGCAACAGCCAAGACCACATATTACAAAAAGCTGTCTCTCCAGAGTACTTTTTGTTCATGTAATAACAAGGAAATTGTTATTTTGAAACAAACCAAGTTCTGACACACTTAAGATCTATCTAACTTAAAACCCTAGAGCTACCATTTGACACTTTCTATAAGCTGTCTTTCCCATTTAGGAAAGAAGATTTTAATAAGTTCCTATATTAAACCACAACTCTCCATCACATCATAAAGTCCTTCTGATTCAATACCTCCTTAAGCGAGTCATTACAACTTGCACATTACAATCACTTCTTAATTGATCTAGAAATAAATACAATATTGACAAAAGTGCTAACGAACACATTTAGGACAGCAAATTTCTAATGGGAAACAGAGAAAACCAAGAGATAAAGAATTCTCAATACTCATTAAAATGAAAAATGCCTTCTGCAATTTTTCAGTAGGAAGAAGACTAAATCTATTCACTGAAATTCGCAAATTGAGTTTGCCTTCTTTTCTCTGAATTCGATTAATATACAGAATTTATTCAATTAATATACAAAATAAATCTGCACATGCGCTTGGATCCATTTTCATTCTATTTTGAACAGGAATGTCTTGTCTTTGCCAATTTATTAAGAGACACAGAAACATGACTATTTCTGCCTTTCTCTAGATGCATCTTCCTTCACCTGTCCTACATACTTACCTACGTTAGATTTGTGACCAATTCCTGTATAAATTGGTAGAAGTTTATATGCAATAAAAAATGTAACAACCATATATTTTTATACGACTGCTCAGAAACAAATTAGAAGATTCCTGTGTTTGGTTTTTGTTATGTTTTTTGGGCCTTATATAATCATAGTTTCTAGCACAATCATGTCTTTGTCTATTTTCTCTACACCTGATCAACCTGCCTATTTGGAAAAAGCAAGTTAATTTCAATTTGGAAGTTGTTTGTATTGCTAAAGTAATTATGTTCTATGTAAGAAAACATTTAGGCACTTAAGCCCTTAGCATCTGTAACTAACACTCCAGCTTGTGACTTTAGATCCCAATAAGAAAGATTTGGGTTGGACACATTCTGTATTTGGTCAACAGTTTCAAGACAGCTCCTTCAGAACTTGACTTGTGATTGAGATCTAATTCAAGGCTAACAAACTACACACCACCCACCTTTAAAAAGCTACAAGAGTTTTAACTGCAGCTATGAAACTAAGGTATGTCTACAAGTTACAGTGCAAGGTTGCTTGGCATCCAAAGTACCTGCATGCTCTGAGCAGTCAGAACACACCCAGCTCTGCGCCCTGACTGAGGGACTGCTCCACACAACAGGTGCAGAGATCTCCCCTCAGCACCCCACTGCAGAAAACAAGTCACCACTAATCAGAGTCAAGCTGCCTTCTGGTTTAGGCTATTCTGTGAGAGAAAGCTTCAAGACATTCACATGAAGATTTGAAGGCAGTCACTGACTGGAGTTGGACCCCTATGTATCAGCAGATTACTGGGGACTTAATGACAGGCAGGACAGGAGCAGACAAGAAAAGGACTTTGAAGGGAGGCCTGGAACCCTGTATAGAACTCACCTAGAAAGAGGGATTCTGCAGAATAAAAAAAAATAATTACATGATACGATCAACAGTCTTGTAAATTTTTTGCAGCAGAATTGTGTTTCAGAGAGAAGCACAACCAGATGCTGTGTATTACAAGAACAGAGAATACATTGCAGCAATTGACAAAATAAATTATGCCATATTATTCCATAGGAAAGAATATATCCTACAGATAGTACTATGGGATTTGAAATGACTAAGACTTAAATATAGCCTTGACATGATGCTGAATTTGGAAAATATCTTCCTGTTTATGAGCTCAAGTGAGTGACAGAACAATGGTATCATTCACGGAAAATCATGAAAGGACATAAAAGGAATTTTAGAAATGGCAATGACATTATATTATGAACTGCATTATTCAAGGGAGCAATGTACTTCTTAAAATTACAAGTGCTTCCAAAAATTTACTTGAAAACCAGTAATAATACTAACAAAATACTTCCCAATGCAATTTAACACTATTTTTTAAAAAGTTCATAGTATGTATTCAGACATTGAAAGCAATGAAAAATTTACTTTACATTTTTGTAATTGATGCAATCACAGTTTTAGCTAGTGACACTATGTCAGAATAATTAATCTTAAAATGGCGATGTATAAAATCCAGTCTTGAACAAATTACTGTGCAATCTGCATCCCAAACACATAAAAAGGTGAAACTGCTAGTGACAATCCAGGAAAGTAACACACAAATAATTCAGCCTTTCTAAATTAAACTAAGGTTTGTGCACAAAAATATAATTATTATTAATATTGTTATTACTAATACCATTTTTAAGCTTTTCATTGAGCTTAACAACATGGTAAATGAAAAAAAAAGGGGTTTTACTTCCCTCTATACAAACTACAATTCATTACCTTCTTATTTCTTCTGTACCCCAACAGATCAACTAATGCAATGCTTTCATCTGCTATTGTCACTAGTGAGTGAGCAACTTAAAAAATAGGAAGAGGAAGCCCTTCTATTAAAATAATCTTAAAATAGTATCTGTCTAAAAATATCCACTTCAATTTCAAAAAAAAATCCTAGTGTGTGTTACCCTCAAGTAATGATTTATTGAGGAGGATACCTCTGTAGCTTCTAAGTTAGGACTGACATTTGAACAAGACACACCCAGGCATAAGTATATCAAACAGAAGTAAGCCTGGTTTTCCAAGAAGACAAGAAAGGTACTTCTATCATCACATAAAATCTGGAAGGCAAGTTTTTTCTACCCCATTAATTCCACTGAAAGCAATGCACATTCACAAGAACCTCTACAACAATGTTCTTCAACTAAAATCACTAGTTCTTCTGCTCCTTTTCTAATAGTTTCAAGTGCTTTTCATTATGGATATTAGGAGATGAAAGTACTGAACTGTCATATAAAGGAACACAACCAGCTCTCCCACATTATCTCACTTCTTCCCAGACAATTTCGTCCACAATTAATCTTTTGGAGAATCTGTCATGTTAATCACATTTCTCAGTGCAAGGTAGACATCGCCCAACTTAAGATCCCTTTGGATCTCTTGGTCCTTGACAACCAGCTACTCCTGCTTTCCCCTCCAAGGAGCCACTGCTCATTCTGAGCAGCAAAAGAGAGGATTCTCTTCCCCAGTCATCTCCTTGCCGACATCCTAATAAACATACTACCATCTTCTTGCCCCCACTTCTTTCTTCCCACTACAAACAGAACAGTGCTTAGGTGATCATGGTCCTTTATCTACCACTCTTCAGAGAAATTCAGTTACAGAGTCCAGAACGGATCTTTTTTTCAAGATACTCTTCAATCTTAAAGAAAACACATTCTTTTGAAACAATATCCTGAAAGACAGCTATGCTGTTAGAAAAACAGCTGTGCATCAGTAGCTTTACCCTTCTTTACCTATAGCACTAAAATCCACAGTACAGATGTTCACCACTTTTAGTAATTTCAGTGCTATTCAAAAGCAGAATTAAACCCAAAAAACTCAGCAATGTTCACCGGTTAAGGCAGAAACCAGAAAGTGTTTTAACTTTCTACTCCAGAGTACCAGAACAAATGAATGTTGGCTGTGTAATGCAAGCCTTAGCCTAATGTTCATACTTACATCTGCTATTCTTCAGCTGTCAGACTGAAGAGGAACACCAATAAGCTACACAACTCTGCTAAAGCTGATTTAAATGCAAATGAGAATCAGCCAACATGCAGAGGAATAACAAGCTGCTGAAAAAAACCCACTTATCTCAAAAACAAAAACAATGGTCCAGAGTGTTTCAGATTATTCCTTAAAAGCATTTGAACTGAGTGTCAGCAAATACCAGCTCATGAAAGAAGATTTAAGTTAAAAGGCATGTGCTAACACTGTAATATTGCTTTCTGACTTCTAAATAAAACTGAAGCAGAACCACCACTTGAAATATTTAATTAGGCAGGAAATCTAAATCTCATATCCAATTTTCTTTCACCAAAACCTCTTTATCCTCAACATTACAGTAACTTCATTTATTCTTAATATTAACAGGTGCTGTTTTAATTCAGTGCCAGAGACAGGATAGGACATAAGCATAATATTACATTTGGAAACTTGAGTGAAATTTGGCAGAAGCTGCCGTGTTGAGGTATCTCAGACACTGCACATGTGCTCCTTGCTGTGAACTGTGCCAGCTATGAAAACTAAACCACTTTAAGGTAAGATGTCTTGCAGATCAGATGTATGGACTGCCCTTTCTTCATATTCCAGACAATACAGGACATAATGTCTGTCTGGGCACACGTTGTTTCCTTCTGATTTACAGCCAACCCCAAAAGAGTGCAATCATACCAGTGTTCAATATGTTTTTTCATTAATTCTGCTTCATACCACCCAGAAATTGTATTTTAAAAGAAGTCACTCCTGCATGAAGGCCACCATTGTCTCACACTGAGAAACACAGAAGATTTAGTGGGTTGGTGCTAAAATGCAACAGTTAGCATGATTATTTTAATTTTTTTCATTGAGGAAAATTCTTCCCATCCTTCTTTCACTTTCAAGCTAAGCAACTCCTTACGAGCCAAAATTGACTAAATTTCATTCTATTACAACTTTGCCCTGGTAAAAGTCTAACTTTTGAGGGTTATCACACAGGGAACCAAAACAACATAGAAAAATACAAAGAAAAATTTTTGAATTATTTTGAAGTTTAACAGTAAGTTTCCCAGCTAGGTTGCCCCCTTCCAAGGTCTCCCATTCACTGTCATCTTGCCTTCTTTAACTGAACAGAGTAGGAATTTCTTTGCAGAAGTGTTATGTCACCACTTAGAAACAAAAAAGAAATGAAATTATTTAACTTTGTGAGTAAATTCACACTTTGATTTTCCAGTATAGCCTGCAAATATAGAAAATATCTTTTAATTATTTTAAACCATAACAGCTGTAAATTCCCATTTGTTTTCCTGCATCAGGATTCAAAATCACAATGTCCGTCTTTGGAAAGAAAGATACTTACAAGGGCTTTTTTTTAAAAAAAAGAAGCCCTGAATTGAAACAACTCAAATTTCATGCCCAGAAGTTATATGATCAATGACAGCCATTACTATTCCATTTCCTTATTACCATATCTCAAGTCGTTAAAAAATTTTCTGGTCAAACATTAAGTAGGAAACAGTACTCAAACAATTGCTAAGAATATTAAATTAGAATAAAACCACATTACTTAGATGTTGATTCTCCTGCTCCCCAGCAGCAGAATTTGCTTTCCTGGGGAAGAAAGAAGAATTGAATCCACGTTGCAAGAGAATACCTGGCACATCAGCCTGCGGGATACTTTACACAGGACTGCCATATCCTCCCTAAGGAAGCTGACCGTGGCACTTGGGGACACTGTTCTGTGGTGAGCATGGTGGTGCTGGGTTAGTGGTTGGACTCAATGATCACAGACCACTTTTCTGACCTTAACAATTTGGTGATTCTAGAACGCAGTCAGAAATGCATATTGACGGATTCAAGAGAGTGGGCAAGAAGTCTGAATCTTCAGTCTGGTGGTCAGACACCTCACCTACCCACAAACCACTGGCTTATGCCACTCGGAAGAAGAGAAAAATGTGGGCTTGAAATCCCTCAGGTTGAGACGGCCCCAGGAACAAGGCCCTACTTCTTGGACTCATCAGCTAATGAACTGCCAGTCTACTACATATAAGATAGGCACCAAAAGCATCTTCCTAAGAGAAAACTGCAGAAAGGGGTATGGGATTCATTTTCAGATAAATATGAGTCATACAATGTCTAAGGTATACCCTGGTTTCCTACCAACCAGCTTCACTGTACCAGTGCTCCACATTACAGATTTCAAATTCTAATCAGAAAATCAGAATCTCATCATCATATGGTCCTTAGATACCTGCCTCCATGCTTTCTTAGGCAGGAGCCTGATCATTATGAGCTGTGATGTTGAACACCACAAGGCTTACATTCTTTCTTAAACCTGGGACATAAAACCTTCCACTGCAGTTTAAGCAGTATTTGCTTTATTTTTTCCAACACAACAGCCTTTAGTATTTTAAATGGGAAGAAAGTAGGTCAGGTCTTCCTACTGAAGCTTTTTAAAATTATTTTTTCTTAAAATTTTGTAGCTAAATTCTGAAAAATGTATCCGCTTTTTACATCTTCCATTAGTATCTTTAGAATATAAATATCTGAAGAGCACACTGATTTACTAAGAGCCTTAGAAGTAGCAAGTGTCTATAAATATTAGTCAGAAAAATACTTAACATAATTCCAGTTTTTTATTCTTTTGTAACAGGTCTGATTTATCTTTGATCACATATTTTAGCAGTAAGTCATTAAAAATGCACAAAGAATTTGTCTGTGCACACATCAGTCACAGAATACTGATCTGAACATTTAACAGCCTACGGAAAAACACAAAAAACATAAAATGGAACCCACGCACTTGAAGCAATCAAACACCTGCCTGTCTTTCAACATCACTTTCATAGGACTGCCTGCATTCCTAAATCAGAGGACACACCATGAGTCTCTACTGTTTGAACGATCTTGCTACTCGAAGGCAATTTTCAGAGAGTTTAAAATACAAAATTTTCTGTTTCTGTTGGTGCACTGCAACAACACGGAAGCTACTATTCACTTCTTTTATCAGCAATAGTACAAAGAATAAGACACACCCTTCTCAGGGAACTGGAAAAACCTGCTACGTGAAAGCTGAAAAGTCTCCAGCTACCTATTCCTTCATTTTGTTCTTTCAACAGAACTCAGGGAGGCTCCAGGGACTTGGCCTTAGCCTAACAAAAATAAAGCTGAGCAGAAAAGCAAGGGCTGTGTATAAACACACTGAAATAGTTATAAAACAGTAAGAAAAATCTATTTAAAATAAAAGGACAATCATGGCACAAGATTGTTACCAACTGATGATGAATAAATTTGGGTTGAACACTGTAAGCAGCTTCATCATGTTGAGGAATTTAGCACTGGAAGAGGCTTCTAATTAAAATAGTGAGGGGAAAAGCCTCAGCTGCTTTGAAGTCAGTGCTCCATATGTCTATGTCTGTATGACATAAAGCCTACAAGAGCATGAAAATAAACTTGATGAATAGGCAGGTCCTTTCCTGTCCCACGTTCCTAAGAGAACAATAACTGTCAAGCAAATAACATCATTCTGATACAACTCTAAGATATAACCATCTGTCAGGGAATATCCCTGAATAATTATACCACAAAAAAAAAGAAAGCAAAACCAGATATTAATACCACAGCAGGACAAACTTTGCCAAGAATAAACTTCACAGAGTGTCTTTTCATAAATGTCTTAGACCCATAACCTCACTTCTCATAAGTTCATGCTGCCTCTTCAGAAAGTACACCTCTCATGCTGTACTCACAAATCTGAAAGAGCTCAGGTTATTTGGTCTCCATGCAACCAGGCAGTCCTGTGATCTGCACCCCTAGCATTCTGTATACACAGAGCAGATCATCTTACCCCAAACAATATGACATCTAGTATGCTCAACGGGCTCTTTATTTGGTACAACTCTTACTATCTTCATCTCAGGCAGGAGTCAAAAACAGCTTTGCTGGTGAAAGGTTCAAATCACCACTTTAGCCCTCACATCATTAACCAGAAAAACTACAGAAATCATGAAAGTCTAAGACAATTGCTTAGACATGAACAGTCCCAGCAATAACATATTCTATTAGACTAACCTTTATAATTTGAAAGAGCAGACAGTCTTTCAGGCATACCAGCCTTTCAACTTGCTTGACATTCAAAGATATATCCCTATCCCTTGTAAAACTATTGTGGTTAAACCCATGGAAAGTTTTTCAGAACAAGAATAAAACTTGTGTCTGAGCCATACAGTTTATGTAAATTAATCTCAATCTGTATTTTTCTTAGCTTTATTCTCTTAGTGAAGCACAGAGCATGGTAGCTGCAAGACAGCATTACAATCCATTTCCAGTTTGTTTATATCACACCACAGCATTTTCCTACCATTTTAGTTCGTCTGCTTATAATAGAACACCAGTGGTTTTTAACCCTGTCATCAAAACAGCATACACTCTTTTATTCACTATGAGAGCCTACAGATCTGATTTATAGTATTTGCTAGACATACAGCTGCATATTTCAGACAGGTTTGAACAAAGGTGTGCTGAAACATCCATAAAAGACCTCCCATTAGCCCTGCTGAGAACGAGCAGACATGTTTTACTTGACCTACCCTACTAATCTCAGCAAACTGGTCCTTAGCAGCAGATGCCAAGATCAAATGACCACTTTCACATCTTTGTTGCAACTCCACCTCAAGTCTTTGATCATTTTTCATCTTGAACTGCCAAATGGATTTCTGCTTCTTGGCCTCCATACAGCCTCCTCATAACCCACCAGCTGATCTCCTTCGCACCATGAAGTGGGAATACTCATCTCAACTTTAGCTGCATTTCTCTCCATCACATGCAGAAAGGGATATATTGGATACTGTTAAGATAAATTTCAATTAACTGTTTGTAGACTGTTTTAATTATTTTGCCATAGTATTAAATAGCAAAATACAAAACTACAACAATATAATATATAGGCCCTCTGACAATAAAATTTTGACATTCAGTAGTTTGATACAAAAGTAGATAAACTGGAGGATGAAATCTACTTGAACTGGTTTTCATTTCTCTAAATATTACAAAATTGTAAATACACAAATTGCTTGAAGTGTTATTCATTTTTGCAGAAACTTATCTTAAAGTGGAATAAAGTTACCAAGAATATTTTGTATCACAAAAGGTCTTTCCCTTAAGGTAAGCATTAAAAAAGGCAACTGAACTCTTCAGAAACACTGAAAGTACTGCAAAGCATACAAAAGGAAAAGCTGTCTATATAAAACTAATTTAGAGCACTCAGAAAACACGCAGATATTAAGAACAGTACCCATCTCAAAATACTCTTGGCTTTGTGTCTTCTGCGTCTTCCAAGCTGCACCCACAAACAATTTACAAAATTCCCTTTCAGATATTCTGATCACTCTCCTACACTCACCCCTGCCAGTTTCCAGGCAGCCCGAATTATTTTGCTATGTCACTGCAATGACAGCAAACAAATGCTGTGCCCCAAGTAGCACAGCCATTTTTTAGTATATTATTTTGAAACAATACTTTCTGAAATACTGTCTTGGAAATATGACTAGGGGATCTCAGGATCTCAGGTATAGATGTTTATGCTAGGCTTCAGGCTGATAGTCACACAAACCTGCAGGTTTTTTTGGCAAGGTTCTTCTTCTTTCATTTATATTTAATTCCAAGTTTGTAAAATTACATAGGACATTCTGGGATTGGTTCAATCCCATGCCAAGTCACAAGCCAAAGACTCCCATGAAAATAGGCCAGATCAGGAACCCTCTGATAAGACATCAGCACAGAGAAAGAAATCTGCCTCACCCTGACTACCAGAACACAGCCCAGTTTAGCTACATGGAGGAAACATCTCAGCATCAATTACGGAACTACTACAAGGAGAAGTCCAAGCCAGCCTGACAATACTGTTTGCTCTCTCTTCAGCATTGTCTAACAAAGAAAAGCAAACACAGAACAAACACTATGCCCCATGACAATGCAACTTACTGATTGGGAACCACTGACCTAGGCAGTGGTACCACTACATCAATTCATGTCAGGGCTGAAGCCAGTTCCTTACCTGGTGACCCGAATAGCTCATCCCTTGACCCCTTAAAAAGAGGTTTTTATTTAAAGTTTCTACCATCCACCTTTTGTTACAAGATTACTGTAGGATCCAGTGGATTAGTTGAGCTTTTCCTTTAGCTTTACTATTTCCAGGACTACTTTCCTGTTCCTCTCCAGTAGAAGTTCAGGAAATTCTCCTGAAATGTGCTGATTCTACAGAAAGAATGGCAAGCATCAGACATTTTCCTTTCTGCACTTCATCACTCTTTTTGCTTTTTTTCCCCAGCCTGAGAAAGGTTTCACTGAAGAGGAAGGTGGGGAAGACTCATTAGTGACAGAGGTTTGATGCAACAATCATCTGAAACTCAAGGTCAAATGTTTCCCTAGGTAACAGCTGCAGATGCACACACATACCCACACACGTTCAGTCTCCTTGCAGTGAGGACTGTCTTGTACTGAAAACATACATCGTGAAAGAATTTTTATGTATAGTAGATGTGCATATGAGAAAGAGTTTATGTGTAGAAACATCCAATCCCCCTGAAAAAAAATTATCTAACTACAAAGATAAATACAAAGTTTCCCACGTGTTTGTAACTTCTAGTTTCTGGATTTGTGAGGGGATCTGCAACACGTAAACACTGGATTTGGGATTACCTTTCCTATTACAACGTAGTAAAAAACATCACAAGATTTAGCACAAGGTAATTAGACATTAGGCTTTCAGTCAGGCTGTGGCATGTTCTTACTTCTCCATTGGGAAGGCAGGCTATGTGTGCCTGTCACACACACCCATATCAAATCTCAGATCTCTAGTCAAGCATTCAAGTGGGGAGATAACATCTTGGCATACTACTCAAGAATGAGTTCTCCAGAAGAAAAGGTCATATTATTACTTACTAATTCAGAACAATATATTATTTAATGCCTCTAAAAAGCATTCCAAGAACTACAGAGAGATCTATTTCTTTCTAAAGGTAGCAAAATATATACAGAGGAAGATATTCTCCTAATCTCCACTATTCAGGAAATGATACAAGGAACAACAGTAGAGACATATTAACAGTTGTTAAAGCAGAATCAAAACCTAGCCCTGCTTGAGAAAGGAAGGTGACAGTATGTCATGCCATTCATGTGTGATGGCCAGCACACGGGTTGTGAGGCCCTCAGTAATTAGAGGGCACAAAGGGAAGGTTAACCCTTGGCTCACTGTCCTCTCAAATGCACACCTAAAAATAAGGGACATCAGCATTTGAATTTGACCTGCCAGTGAATGAGAAGCACCCCAGTGCAAGGACAGGGATGAAGATGTCTGGCCTCTGTAGTGAGCACACTGTCCTTGTAGCCTGGGAGCCAGGAGCAACAGAAGCGTGCTGGAATCCTGCAGACGGACCACAGCAACTCCAACCATGCCTGTGCAGGCACTGGAAGAAAGACACACTCTTATTTTTAACCCACTGCTGAGTGACCTTATGAGCTGCAAATTAGCAGCTAAACAAATGTCTAACCATAAGTATCATACACAAGACGAGATTTGCTTTCAGAAAACTGAGGATAACTAAATTTATTACTTAGATCTTTACAATGTGGGCAAATGTAAGAAATCTCAATTAAAACATGTAGCTGCTCTGACACAGTAGATTAATACAAGCACACCGAACAGACACAGAAGGTCCAGTTACTTAGTACTTCCCTGTTACTATGGTCTGTTAGTCTTAGACCATATTAATGTGCATGCATGTACATTTTCTTGTCAAGAATCTGGAGATACTCCATACGTATTACCAAACTGGTGTTTTTTTCACAGAATCATAGAATGGTTTGGGTTGGAAGGGATCCTAAAGATCACGTAGTTCCAGCTCCACTGCTGTGGGCAGGGATACCCCCCACTAGATCAGGTTATTTAAAACCTCATCCGACCCAGCCTTGAACACTGCCAGGGATGAGGCATCCACAACTTCTGTTTTTTCTTCCTGAAGTACCCACCATTCCAATTAACCAGCTTGTGAAAGTGTACAACACACCTCCTGGCACTACGTATCACTCTAGACTCTCACCTGTGATGACAGCAGGTTTGTTTTAATAAGCTGCAGTGTTTTGATAAGTAATGCGTGTGTCTATTGAATGACATACACGTTTTAAATATTAATGCTATATCAAAGCTAAATGAAAGCTTTAAAGCAGACAGAGTAAGTGATTTAATAAGGCGGGACATTTAACTCCCTGATGTAAGTTAGCAGCATTTAAAAACGGTGAGCTCAGTCCTTGGGAAAAGAAACCAGAATGCCTCTTGTTTTCTTTCAAGTGTAATTTCTATCACCCATAGGAAGTCAAAACAGCTATCTGGAATTCATTAGTGTGATAAAGCTGAAAGTCTGAGGAGTAAAACACAAATTCAACGTTAATGAAGTGACATTTATTCAACAGCCATCAGCGATCACACAAGTCCACCCACACCACAAAGCTACAGAATGAAACACTGTGTTACAATTGCTGTCTGCCTCTATTCACAGAGCAGTTAAACAGAGTATTTACCTAAACCTATCTTCCTACAGGATGCTTTCGTTCTGGACCATAAGAAAAAGCTAACACCACCTTTGGTTCGTTGAGCCAGAAGTGAACCAATTCTCTGGTATAGAGTTATTGGGTTGAGACGACCCATCTTCATATTATACATGTTGGTTATGTTTCTCCGTACTTTTTTTCAGTCATTTAAGGTGATAATAACCAGCCAGTACTGATTTGGGTCACTCACACCCCACACAACTCTTCTCTAAATATGAAAAGAAAAAGAGCATTTGGCAAAATTTCTTAAGCTCCCTTGGTATTCTACGACTTATTAAATATAATTAGCAGATCAGCCAGATTCTACTGTGAGAAAAGGTTACTGAGTTTGCAAACCTTTCCTAACAGGCATTACCTAAGACTCCTGTGCTGTGTGGAACATGTGGACTTGTTTTTTAACAAAATCCAAATATTTGTCATATTAATGCCTGCACATGACTTTTAAAATCAGGTATGTGGAAAAAAGTATGTTTTACAACTCTGCTAGAACATCTTTCTGTACCTGAAATATTTAAACTCTTCTTCCACAGCCACGTCAGCTGAAGAGTCTTCTTTTCAGACAAATTTCTGTATTGGTTTCTAACAGCCTTCTGTTCCCACCCCACGCTTTTGTCCTTTGGAAATGAAGGTATTTAATAGTCTTCATGTATCAATGTGAACAAGTTCAATAAAAGGCCCTAATGAGAAGGAATCTTCATTATCTTCATTAAGTAACAAATGCATATGTCATGAAATCAGGAGTTAAAATAATGTTTAATACAGTACATAGCATTAGAAAACAGTTTCCACAGCTTCTGGGAAGCAAAAGCTTTTACAGCTGGCACCATAAAGTTTTCAACTTTTCTCCAGTCGTCGATGTGGTCATTTGACTCCCAGTAAGTCACTTGTAACTCGTGCCTTGTAACTTGCCTCCTGCAGTAACTGCCTTGCGAATCCTTCCCTTTGTGGCATAGCCGAACTTTGCACATCTAACTGCCCAGGAAGACATTTTCCTCCAGTGCTGCAGTCCAGAAATCTGCTATTTCCAGTGACAGTTTCTCCCTCAGTCTGGCTGCCAGCATGCCCACCATCTTCCAGCATCAATAAACAGATGAAGACTACAACAGCATTCAATCATCAGCATTTGCAAGTTGTAGCCATGGTTCTAAACAAAGGAAAACATCTGTCTTTTCTACACTCAATCCAAAAATGTGCTTGCTGGACAACTGACTTCTATATTGCCTCAGTACTCAGCTGCTGCACATGATTTTTGCTCTCCATTTTAACAATCCAGGCTTCTTGAAGCCAGCCAGTCTTCCTTGGGAAGCACCCAGGGTGTCTCGCCAGGTCCCACGGCACAGACACATGACTCTCACAGCAGTCAGATGGGGGACCAAAGGCACCCTCAGCACTTCACTCAAAGCATGCCATTCACAGTTTTTTCCCCTGAGGTTTGCTTGCCATTTTGATACCCTTGCTCAGACTGGTGGAGGCAGCTGAAAGGTGGTCCAAGTCACTGTCTGTATCGTATTTCAAACACTCACAAGCTTTCGAAGCAGGGAGTCATGAACTGCAGCTTAAGCAGGGCCCTTTCAGACTCGATGGGCTGTAGTACTTGTAGTGTCATTTCAATACCAAGACAAAGTTTCTAGCACGTACAATCTTGATGTTATTAAAGTCACAGACTGGGATCGTTGGAGAAGTAACCAATCTTTGATTAAGAAGCCTACCAGCTCTGTGGTACAGACTGGATGCTCCCATCCCCATACGAAATTAAATGCTGGGACTGAAGTCACAGGTTAGCTCGATGTGTACTGGAGGTAATACAGATTTACTGCATCAGTTAACCTTGGAGACTAGGCAGGAAAAGGCTCCTTTCAGGGTCTCTGGGATTCCCACATGGCAAGAGAGCAGCAGCAGTGCGAGGACAGGGTGTGCCCCAGGCAAGGCAGCTAACAAAGGGCTGCTGTTTGTCCTGGTGGGAGCAGCTCTAACTGCCTTGGGCTGGCAGGAGGGAAAGCATTAATGGAGGAGTAAAGATTTTTAGATATAATGTAGAGATTTCACACCTTCGTTAAACTTTAGCCTTCATTCACCTTAACTAGGTACCAAGCTGCTCAATGAGAGGTTGGTTTTGGTCACTTATCCAGCCTTGCTAGTTTCAAAATGATGAACCTTTTGCATTCCCCCTTCCACATGCACATTTCACTTATAATGCAATCCTAACACAGAAGTTAGCTGTGTTCACAGCTTCCCAAATGACCCAGATTACAATGACATAATTAACTGCTCATGAACAGCTATTCATTGAAAATGTCTATCACAGTATCTATTAAGCCATTGAAAATCTTCATTACTATAACTGTCAAACCTCTGAAGAAATTCAGGACTGTTTCTTTAGATTCAGAATTAGACCAAATTTAATTCTTGTTTTGCAGCTATTCTGGACTGTGATAAATAAGCAAGATTTTTTATCAGCTGAACTTGTAAGGTGTTTTCTGAAAACACAAAAAACCCCTCTCCATATGCCAGTTGAAGCTTCTGATTCGGTCACATTGATGTGTGAAATAAATATACTTCACTCTCATGTATAATTAGCAATGTCAAGTCTGTTTCTTTAGATAGCATTCATGGCATATTGTCTGAAACAGCAGCTCTGCATTTCGTATCTGAAACTACATTGTTCCTCTCAGAACAGTTTCACTGGCTAAACCAAGCTCAATCCACCAAACAATACATTATGAAAGCAATAAAGATTTTCTATGCTCTTTTTATAAATGGGTATGTGGGGTTTCAAATTCTGAGACACAATTAGTAGCTCTGAAGCAGTTTTACTCTACACCTAAACTTGTTACGCAGTTTATAATGCAACATGTTTCAAAGTCAGTCATCACTAACTGTTGGCTGTATTTGCAATACTTTCCTCTTCTTTCAAAACCTCTACTATCATATAAGATGAAATAACATAAGAAAATTTAGTCATTCTTAACTCAAAAAAGAGGCTGTCTTTACAAGACAATAAAGCAATACACAATTAGACAACAGACAGTATTTATACCACATAATGGCACAACACTTTCACTGCTTTATTTATTAATACTAAGCACAATACGAAATTATTCTTGGTCTTTAATACTAATCTACTCACATCTATTTATTGCTCAGGATTGTTGAAAACAACCAACAGCCTAATTCAGTACCAGAAAACAATGAGCAAGAGTCACCTCAAGGGAGTCCTACCTGGATAACTGTTTTCATTTCAACAGGCGCTGAAGATAATGCATTTTTCAGATTGCAAAGCTGAGAATCTATGGAGTCTGAAAGAAAAGGGAAAGGGTAATAGTAATATGACATTCTAGTCAGTATTGGAAATACTACATACTTTCATTTTTTTCATTCTAAATGTTAGGAGAATAAATGTAAAGTAGTTAACTTCCAAGTATCTGATTCTCTATGAAGCCCTGCAGAAACAAGAGAAGTTAAAAGACTTATTTTAGCTGGGGGGAGAGAGGACTTCCAATTGTGTATTTATTCTGCCTCCACACCTGTCCTAGATAAATTTGTCTTAAAATAATAATTAAGCAAAACAATTTCAAAATAGGTACAGGTAAGATATATCTAAAATATAAACATCTTTAAGACTTCAGACATATAATCCCATTTTATACATAAACAATATGCAAATTCTGGTACAAAATTTTAGGTGTAAGCCTTCTACCACTACACTGAATGTGTCATAAGTTATGTACTTGTGACTTCTTGCCTGTAGTAAAGATGCTCATTTCTTTGCTTCATGATAGCTAATTACTCTGCTTTGAAAGTCAGCAATAACTTCCAGACCATAACTAGCTGTGTACACCAACATTCAGCAAATGTCTACACTCCATTATGCACCGCCTACTCCTCCTACAAACTAAAAACACCCCATGTCTCCTCTTGGCAATAAACTGCAGAACTGGAGCAGCAGACCACGGAACACACGTGGGGAACAGGACACGGCAGCCCTGGTGCGTGTATGGCAAGCACCTGACAGCCAAAACAGGGTCAAGGCAGGCCTAATCCTCCCATGTTCATGTGACACCATCTCCTCCACACACTGCAAACTACAATGCAGTTCAGATCACCAATTTGTATTATATATAATATAACTCCTCTTTAATATAGTTTGTAGTTACAGTTTATGGACTGATTCAATCATTATCTTTAAATACTGGTGTCACTGAGAATATAAACAAACAGTTCATTTCGTGAGCTTTTTGCTGCAGGCTTATTACATCACTGACAAAAAAAAAAGGATGTTGGCCACTGTAACAAGATGGGATCCCAAGAGATAAAACAGACTGAAAACCCTTTTATATTAGCAGCCCATCTTTTCTTCAGAGCTTACAACTGTGAGATAAGATTGATTCTAGCCATGATTCACAATGTAAATTGATAAAACATTTTCAGGACAAAACCTGGAGTCCCAAGGACTAGCCTGCCTAATGATACTGCTTAAGAACACATGGAATCTGTTAGCCTACCAAAGCAGGGGGAAAATTCAGTTGTGTTCTTTGGTAATTAAGCATAACGAAAGCAGATATTCAAGAACATCAAAGTTTTGTGCATATTCAGACATGCCTTATTTTTTATTTCTGCTGGTTTTCCCCCAAATGCAAGACTGCCAGCTAAAATAAAGAGCATGTCAATGTATCTATCATCTATTGCTGTCTTTGAAAACTCATATTTCAAAGAACTTAACTGAATACCTCATGGTAATGCTCAAAAATGGTTCAGTAAAATACAAAAACGTGGCATCAGAGCTGTTCTCAGACCTGCCATATGGCCAACATAACATGGGACAGACCTAGTGGTCTGGGCTGTAAAGGGCTTTTAAGGATACTGCAGTGTAAAAGTTATTTGAAGTGTATTAAGTAATGTTTGTGCCCTGTCTATTTCTGTAATACAGGGCAAGACACTGTATTAGATAAGTATATGATATCACTTACGATAGAAATGTCCACAGTCCACTAAAAGCAGGTATAAATAAATTCAACTATATTATTGTACTTCTAAGACTAAAATTAGGAGGACTCAATTTATATACTCCATCTTTTCTTTAACACACAAAAACCAGCAGCAAGCAGGAGATGAGGTCAGGAAGAATATATACACCACAGCCTGGGATTAAACTGCATTAGCACAACTATGCGGGAAGCTTTCACCACTCCTACACATAACTCATGTAGTTCTAGATGGTCAAACTCGCTTAACTCACTGCAACAACTTTCTAAAAGATACTCTAGAAGACAACTAAAAGACACTTTGCTAGCAGCAAGACTGGATTTTTTCCTGCTTTTACTCATTACCGTAGCAAGTTCCACAGTAAAACTTCACACAGAAGAACCAGTTTGGAGGGAAGATGCTACTGAATGAGTTTTTACAGATCCCTTCTGCTCCCTTCCACATGCTGGAGACACATGAAAGGCTCAGGGGTGGCCCAGGTGCTTGCCACACAGAAAAGGGAGATTCAGTGCATGAAAGCAGAACTAAGGCTGGAGTTTCAGTGAAAGGCAACATTGCAACATCGTAAGATGGGAGTTGCAGCAGATTCAGTATCATCTTCATGAGAAGCACAACATTCCCACAAGGCACTCAGGAAAGGACTGGAAGTTCCCACTTAAAAAACATACTTGTGACTATTTCCTATCAGGTGTTGGGATGTCCTAAAAATTTTAACAAAAACGCAAATAAACTTCCAAAGTAATAGTATATTCCTTAGCCTGCTTTTTCTGTACCTGGTATTGACTTTTATGCTGTACTCTTTAAAAACTTACAGCTCTGACACCTGCCTAATTTAAAATTTAACTTCTTAATGACATGCTCCTACACAGAAAACATTTTATTGCAAACACAAAAACGCAATACTAACTCAGGTTCAAGGTCCATCTGACACAGTATCCTGTTTCTAATAAGTACTGCTAGTGGATGCACAAAGAAGAGAACAAGAACAGAGTAAACATACAGCAACCATTCCTTGATGTACTTTCCCAGCTGACAGCAATCTGCAGCTCCGGGATTTCCTGTCTCCTTTTAAGTGTACACATGTAAATAGAAATACATTCACAATAAAGTCCAAAGCTATTTGATGTCTGAAATAATTTAAATCAACGCCTCAGCATTTAGGTTACAGCTTTATTCCTTTTCATACAGATGAATTAACTGGCACAGTTGAAACTGATTACTCTCAATCACTCATTTCCCAGCTTTGCACGATTAAATCACAAACCCTAAATTAACTGTTACTTTAAGACAGCTTTTAGAAGCCACATGCAATCACAAATCCTGAATGTAAAAAATCTTACTCAATCCAAACAGTGACATCTAGCAAAATCCTAACGTTAATTCCAAGTGAGATAATAGATTTGATCATCCACATCAATTAAGGACAAAGAATACTTTTAGTAAGTGAATAACCTAGCAGTAAATTATGATATTTCTATAAATATGGCCAAGATATAAACATCCCTGCATAAAAGGGACCTGAAGGATCATAATGCCTCATACCAAAATTCTAATTACTGTATTTTAAAATGAACACCTACGAAACAACATACCTCATTAAAATGGGGCTCTTTATCTATGTAAACTTAAAATAAGAACCCTAGACCTCATCCAAAAAACCTAACTGTAAAAAACAAATTCTGAATTCAGCTACCAAAGATAGCCATGAGGTCTAATGATGCTGATCACCACTGTCCAGACTGTTCAGTCTTCATCAAAGAGAAGAATTCTGGTGCTGCATGATATGGCTTAGTGCTTTAGGGGTTACAGTGATAGTGTTGACCGGTCCACAGTCGGACTTGATCTTAAAGGTCTTTTCCAACCTTGACGATTCTATGATCACTGAAAGCTATTGCCCCTGAAGTTATTCTACAGTTTATTAGAGGGAACGAAAAACAAAGATGTGGCAAGTTGTTTAAGAAATCAAACCAATAAAAAAGCTCTGGAAACACAGAAAGGGAAGTTGTTATTAATACGGATAAAAGAAAACGAAGCTAGGAATTCAGAAGTGAGAGCACACAAGTAGCATGAAAAGGCACCTACTGCTCTTCCCAGCTCTTTCATCAAGTATC
>VZRS01000021.1:349257-394093 GCA_013398055.1 Ifrita kowaldi
GTGACGCCGTGTGGCGGGGCTGGGCCGCGGGGCCGCGCCGGGAGCCGCCGGGGAGGAGCACCCTCACGGCGCGGGCAGCGCGGGAACCCCCCGACTGCCAAAAATTCATTAGGGCTCTGCAGGAAAGAGAATGCAAAGGTCATCACACAGTTATCATTTGTGCTGTTAAGCTTCTTCCCATTTTTGTTTATTTATTATGCCAATGTATTTCAAGTGTTTGAGTTGAAACACCTTTGCATGCACATATTTCCCTCTCTAGAAATTTGTTTAAATTGCTTGCTGGATATATGAACTCGCTTCTTGTTTGGACCTTTTTAGCAGTAGAGCCCTCAGACCTGCAGGCAATGGTTGCAAACCATCGATCAGGGCTGTGCACAGGGGAACAGCNCACTGAAAGCTATTGCCCCTGAAGTTATTCTACAGTTTATTAGAGGGAACGAAAAACAAAGATGTGGCAAGTTGTTTAAGAAATCAAACCAATAAAAAAGCTCTGGAAACACAGAAAGGGAAGTTGTTATTAATACGGATAAAAGAAAACGAAGCTAGGAATTCAGAAGTGAGAGCACACAAGTAGCATGAAAAGGCACCTACTGCTCTTCCCAGCTCTTTCATCAAGTATCATCTACCTTCTCCACACGCAACACGCCAAATTAATAACTATTTATTGTTCCACACAGATTAAATGTAGGCATTAACAGGAGCTGGCTTCACAGGTGAATTAAGTTATTACCAGCCAATTCATAAAAACGCCTCCTGTTCCCGATACCCCATAAATTGAAGTTGATAGGTCTCCAGAGCCCGGCTGCGCAGCCCGGTGTCCCTTAATGGCTCAGTCACGTCCATTACTTGCCAGAACGAGCTCTGCGCAACGAATCCCGGCAGCCCGGCAGGTTTTAAAAGCCGGAGCACTCGCCGTGATTAGATCCACCGTGAGCTCCCCCGCCCGCTGCGCACGGCCAGCGCTGCCCGCGGGGGGGTCTCCGGGACCCGGCGCTGCCCGCACGAAGCCGCCCGCCCGAGGGAGCCCCGCGGGCAGGGGCGCGGCTCCCGGGGGGCTCNAAGTGTTTGAGTTGAAACACCTTTGCATGCACATATTTCCCTCTCTAGAAATTTGTTTAAATTGCTTGCTGGATATATGAACTCGCTTCTTGTTTGGACCTTTTTAGCAGTAGAGCCCTCAGACCTGCAGGCAATGGTTGCAAACCATCGATCAGGGCTGTGCACAGGGGAACAGCAGTGACCTGCAGCAGCTGTTTGTCCAAGCCCGGAAAGCAGTAGTGACAAAGCTAATTAATCCATTTGTCAGCTCCGTGCCTTCTGTTTAATGCACATGCTAGCAGTGAACCACATTATTTCACTGTAATCCAAATATCTTGTGGTAATGCGACAATGTTCCTCTAATGTTTACTGACAATTTCCTTAAAAGGTACGGTGGGAAAACAGTATTTCGGTTTGCTTCTCCTACTGGGTTTTGTTTCCCCCTGTCTTGTTTCACTCTGAATCCTCCGTGTTTGTAGCGGATACGATCCCTCGGGTTGGGTCCGTGTGCCTGTGCTGTGCTCTCAGCCCTGATGTGGGATGGGACCTCTCGGTGCTGCGTGGCCGGGGGCACCGCGCTGCTCCAGGAAGGAGCCAGGATGAGGAGCAGGACGAGAAAGTCTATTGGGAGGGGGTTGAGAGATGGACAGGGCTTGGCAGCTGGCAAGGGCAGTGGTGGCTTCCTCAGAAAAAGAGGCTGCAGTCCTATCTGTGTGTGAAAAAACAACACTTTACTCGTTCAATGAATCTATTCCTAATAGGTTTATTTTTCATAAAATAAAATATGCCAGGGATTCTTTCAGTCTTTTCCACGCAAAGGAATACGCTGGCATTATAAATACACGTGTTTGCATCAGTAGTGCTGTCCGACGTCCACAAAACTGAGCATTTAGTGCACTGGACTGTCAGACTGCAGAAGTGCTTCCTAGCCTACAGCATGCTGTACTGATACTACTTCCTGGCTAATCTCCTCGAAGTACATCATTACAGGTGGTTTTGGACAGCTGTAATTCTCCTGCACTGAAAGGGGCCTTTCAGCATTGTCTTCAAGTAGCGTTTTGAATGAAGTGCATAATTATGCCAAAAATTCATTGAAAAACGTAAGCAGTTTCAGAAGACTAGTTTCTTACAGTTTCCTCTCATGTCTTTTATTACTAGACATATGGTTCTGTGGTGTATAATGCAACTGCTTTCATTCAGCTTCCTTCAACATTTGTTCCTATTCAGTTTAAAATTGCAATATTTGGCACACTACAGGATTCCATGATTTCTTTATGTTGTCAATCATTTTTTGTTTAGATAGGCAAATCCTTAATAATTACTTCCTTTTTATCCATATCTTCAAAGACAGGACATGGTCCTTCCTTTTGTGATCCATCAGCAGCTGAACCATTCCTGAAAGGAAACCTGTTGAACATACATGGTTAGTTTTTGAATAAGTTATTTTCAAAGCCAGTAGAGTAATTACAGTGCCTAGAAATGCTAGACACATCAAATGTAGCTCAGTTCCTGGATGAATACATATTTTTTGTGGGGTTTGAGATCACATTTTGAATATTCATCATGTCCTTTTAAAGAAATGTTTCACAAGATTAAACAAATACCAAGATAATAATTTCCTTCTTGTTATGCTGAGTACCACCCAAGTACTTTTTCATATCTTAAGACTTAACCTCATTTGGAAAATTAATTTTACAAAAAAATAGTTCTGAGTTCTGATACTTTATATGCAAACTTTTAGTTGCAGTGAGGCTGTTGTTATTGGAGAAATTGAAGTTCCCCAGGATGAAAGTGCTGACAGACACTAAGCAACAAAACTCCAAAACAAGGCTTCCAGCCAGAAAGATGAATTGCCATTGTACCCATCCATGTATTATCCTTCCTTTCTTATTGTAGGGTTTGGCAAGAGTGAGCTGAGCCCTCTATTGGTTGTGAAAAAGGGTGTATTCTCCACAAATCCAAAGCAAAGCAACTCCTGGACACTCAGTAATAGGAAACATGATGAAACTAAGGAGAGAATGAAGAACTTTTCACAGGTCAGTGCTTTTTCCAAACCCAGGGTTTTTTCCAAATCATCTTCAAAGAACATTCTTCAGCGTGACTTTGGTTAAGAACTAAGCATCTCAAAATTATTAAATCAGTCCAAGTCTGAAAGTTGAAGAGCCAGACTAGAAAAATATGGTTAGGAAGGTAAATTTAGGCAGGTTGGATGACCTGCTCCTTTTCATTTCCTGTCTTGGTTTGAAAAGACAGGTGTCTGTACAGGAGGGCAGGAGCCTCCCCTGGAATGGAAAAATGCAACCCCCTTCCCTCCGAATTATTATAATTTTGGAATTAAGGGGCTTTCATGCAAAGATAGGGTTAGGAATAACAGTTCTTTACTAGTACATATAACAAGGCAAACCAACAACAGCAGCTCCGGCAGCAGCAGGAGACAGAACCACAGACCCAATACCAGTCTCTCGGCCGCAGGCCGTGGGCACTTTCCCCTCTGGTGCAGTTGCGCTCACAGCCGGCAGGCCCGGGGTCCCGGGGAGGGGAAAATGGACGAAAAACTTCACGGACTCTCCGGGCAGCTGATCCCGGTGTCCGGCTGGACCCTCGGGAACAGCAGGCTGGAATAGCAGAGGCGAGCACAGATTCCAGGTGGCAGACAAGATGTATCAGGAGCTGCAGCAGGAATCCCGGGGTTTCTCCGGTAGAAGGAGGAAAACAGCCGAAAAGCAGAAAGGTTCTGACGAACTGCGTCCGAGCCCGGCTAGCACCAACAGCCCTGACTGTACCCAAAACCAGGTGAAAAGAACCAGTAGTCCCATCGAGCCCCCACCCTCTCTCCTTTTGTTTTGGCTTAAGCACTGGCAATTTATTGTCCTGGCAACGCTATGGGGAAAATTCTCTAAGAGAGAAAAAAAAGAACAAAACAGAAGGGGAACTCCCCAAAACCCCAACATTTCCTCCTAGAGGTTTTTCTGTTGGAAAATGGCAGGAAGAAATAAAACACTTCAGAATCTGTTGAGACACACTGGTCTCCAAAACAGTTCAGATACCACTGACATGTCTGGGGTATTTTCTTCTGTCATGTTGACATGGTTGGAAATCTGCAAAGGCAGCATCCTACATCTCTCTCAGGGGGATGCAGCAGTAGAATGACATCTCAAGTGGTACCACGTCTGCATATCACTGAACACATTCCACCCACAGAATATTCCTGGTTGGTTCTGAAGGTTTAGCCCATCACAAGGTGTTGGCATCTCTCTTTTCAGTTGCTAAGTTGTTGTTACAAGGCAGTTAAAAACATATTAAATACTTTCCTAAAATTATTTTTCCACGCAGGCAATTGCTGTATTTGGCAAAAAGATATTATATGATCATTAATGGGAAGTGAAACTGAGCCAGTTTCTCTTCAAAGTGTGGCCAGCCCTGTGGGACAGTTTGAGAACTCCTGCTTCAAATATGTTTAGCTGTTTGTGTTTAGAAACTGCTTTGGTGTTATTCACCTCCTGACACTGACACACTTGCTCTGCATAGCTGAGATTCTTGCATAATTTAACAGAGCCATCTCAGGTGTCTCCCACTCTGTTCCCAGCATTCAAGCTGTGTTCTCCGGATGGTGGCACACAGTTTGTGTTACATTACACTTACTGAAGAGTTTACCAGACTTGCTTATTTAGAAAATTTTCTAGAGAACAGGTTGGGTGGGGTTTTTTTTCAAACACATCTATTTGATTTGCTCAAAAAATACTTATGACAGCTGTCTCCAGCCAAGTTTTTTTCTTTGATTTTTCTCTGATATGAGTATAAACGATAGTATTCTATTTTTCATCTCAAATTCCAGTGTTGTTGGTGCAAGTGAAATAAGTAGTCGTAGACATCCTTTTTCTCCTATTGCATTTTAAATACTTGCTTATTTTTTTGTGTTACTCTTTCATCTTCCCAGTATTTCAGCAGACAGGCTTGTGGCTAGCACAAAGGACTGGCTGAACAGAACTGGAACCAGCAAAATATCTGTTTCAGTCATTGCAAACTGAGGATACTGGAAAATATAATGTTTCAGTCATTGCAAATCAAGGATACTGGAAAATATGTTAAAAAGGTTTCATTTATTAAGGGCATACTTAGTTTGTTTTCTCACTTTTTCCTATTATAATTGCAAAACCTTCTGAAATTTTTTGTTCAGCAGAACTCTGAAGTATATCTAGGTATAGTAAATGAATTATGCAAATTATTTTATTGAAAGAACATGCACATTCATGTGTACACATTATTTGCCTGGTCTTCCTATTACAGATGCAACTTGTAGTAAAATCCTAGTTTGTTAAAGCAAAAAAGTGCTCTAGAGATTCCAGATTTCTGACTGATAGAGTAGAAATCTGTCATGTTTGTGTAGGGCACGTGGAGCTTAAATACATTAATATGAATAAATATTGAAATATATTGAACATTATTTTTTGTTGGTTTAGGTTGAGAAATTTTTCTAGCTGCTCATAAGGTAATTTTAACTTTCTTCTTTCATTTTATTTATAAAAGTGTCAAAATACATCATTTTTTTCCCTTCACCTTGTAAAATTTTTGTCTATAGCATTAGTCATGGAATGCTGGGTTGGAAGGGACCTGAAGGAATATCTGGTCCAAAGGTCCAACCTTTCTTGGCAAAGCCATCATCCAGACCAGATGGTCCAGCACCCTTCCCAGACTTAAAAGTGTCCAGAGTTGGGAAATCCACCACTTTTTTGGGGAGATTATTCCAATGGTTGGTTGTTCTTGTGAAAAATATTCCTCTTGTGTCCAATCGGAATCTCTGTGGAAGTAACTTGTACTCGTTATCCCTTGTCTTTTCCATGTGTCTCATTTCAAAAATTGGCTCTCCATCTTCTTTGTAGCCACCCCTTAAATACTGGAATATGATGGTAAGGTTTCCCCTGAGCCTTCTTTTCTCAAGGCTGAGCAAGCCCAGTTCTCTCAGCCTTTCCTCACGTGGCAGGCTTCAAGTCCTTGGATCATCTTTGTGGCCCTTCTCTGGACCCTCTCCAGCTGCCCACCTATTTTTTGCACAGTGGGGGCAAAAACTGAACTCACTATTGCAGGTGTAGTCTGGCAAGTGCTGAGTAGAGCAAGATAATGACATCTTTATCTCTGCTGGTGATGCCCTTGTTGATTCAGCCCAGGATCCTGTTGGCTTCTTTGCCACAGCAGCAGACTGTGCACTCATATTCAACTGCTTGTCCAACCAGGCCAGGTTCCTTCCCACGGAGCTTCTCCCCAGCAGCTGGGTAGATCCCAACCTGTGCTGTACTCATGGATTATGCTTTCCCAGGTGCAAGATCTCACACTTGTCCTTGTTAACTTCATAAAGTTCTTGATAGCTCACTCTCCCAGCCTATCCAGGTCTTCCTGCAGGGTGGCTGTTCATCCCAAAGTGTCCAGTTTCCCACTCAGTTTAGGGGAAGCAAACTTCATCAGGGTGCACTTGACCCCATCATCCAAATCGCTTATGAAGATATTAAACAGTGCTGGGCCCAGTACTGACCCCTCGGAGGCCCCACTTGTGGCAGGTTGCCAGTTTGAAAAGGAGCTGTTTGGCATCCCACTCTGGGTGCAGCCTCTCAGCCAGCTCCCCACCCACTGCATGGACCCTTTCCTAGACCATAACACCTCAGTTCTTTAGGAGGAGCCTGACAGAAACTGTATCGAGAGTTTGGAGAAAGGCATGTAGACAATGTCCACTGCTCATCCCCCATCAACTGAACAGGGTAATTTGTTGTAGAAGGTGATCAGGTTTGTCAAACATGATTTGCCCTTGGTGCTGGCTTTTCCTAACCATGTGCTTCATCTGATAGTCCCAGAAGGATTCATTCCATAACTTTCCCAGAGACTGAGGTAAGACCTAAAGATGGGCCCATAATTTCCTGAAGCCTCCTTTAAGTCATTCGTATAGATGGATGTGACATTAGTCTTCTTCCAGTCTTCTGGGTTGCCCCCAGTCTCCACAACTTCTCAAAGCTTAAGGAGAGTGGCCTTGTAACAACATGAACAGCTCTTGTAACGCCCTTGGGTGGATATTGTCGGGCTCCATTCATTTGTAGGGGTCAAGCTCCTGTAGAGTTCATCCACCATCTCTTCATTAACTGATGGTGGGTCTGTGTTTGCCTCAACCTGGATTTTTGTTCCCAAGGCCGGGGACCCAATAGTTCTGGTAAAGAGAGAGGTGAAGAAAACCTTGAGCCTTTTAAGTATTGTTGGTGGCTAATTCACCTCTCCTATTTAACAATGGGCCAGTATTTTCCTTCTGTTTCTGCTTGTTGCTTACATACCTGAAGAACCCTTTCTTACAGTTTTTGACATCTCTGGCCAATTTCAACTCCAGCATTTGCTTTTCTAACTGCATCTCTGCACACCCTGGCAATACTCATTGAGAAGTACACCCTTGTACTTCTCAATGAGTATTCATTGACTTTTCCATTTCTGGTACAAGCCTCTTTTGGTTTTGAGCAGCCACAGAAACTCTCAGTTAAGCCAAGGGGGTCTTCTGCTCCACCTACTTTCCTTGCCTTTAAAGGGGATAACTATTTTGTGCTTCCAGGAGAGCATTGATGAAAAACTCCAAGTGCTCACTAACTCCTTTATCCTCCATGGAATCCCTCCCACCTGAGCTCTGAGTGAGTTAAGTTTGCTCTTCTATGATCTCAAATCTTTTTCTTAGTACCAACCTTCAGTGTAGGCAGCCAGCACCCAGTGTTTTTCTGTGGGACCACCTTTATGATTTCTAGTATATGATAATTTCTCCTCAGTAGCCAGCTATCATAGAGGTACACACATCTTCAGATCTGACCTTTTTATTCGACATGCTCAGTGAGCTTACCATGGATGTTTTTGTTGTGCATAAGCTGTTTTGAATATTCATGCAATTTTGATAAATAACCAAGCTCAGTTTTGTCCCTTCTCCAAATATGTCTTGTTCTTCTTGCTCAGTGTTCAAGTTTTCCCTACTGCAAGCCACGTTGATGTCCCTTCTGCCATTCATACAACCAATTTCTCACTTACGAAGTAAAAACAAAATAAATTGCTTGAACAGAAATACAACAATTTTTCTCACAACAATTTGCCTGTCAGGTTGGCATTTCAAATTTCGTTTTACTTTGAATTCTTTCCTGGATGTCTTCCTCAGGAACTTGCTCCCAAACCATATCAGATAAGCTGTTCTGTATTGCTACTTATAAATATATATGTAAACTTGACCAGTCATGAGACTACTGTCCGATTTGCTGAGCTTTGCAAAACATCTATTGATGCTACTCCATCCAGCTTGAGAAGTTCTGTGAGAGCCTTCTTCAACTTGGAGTCTTCCTGTTCTGAAAAGCTACATTTGTTAGGTTATTACATTAATTATTAATGCTATTTCAAGTTTTAATGGTGGCTGGTTTTCAATTCATATAATTCAGTAGTTTTCATACAATTCCTCATCGCATGATCAGTGTCTGGCCATTCCTGTTTTTTCTTACTAGAATTTTACATGATTTATCAGTTCTGGTTTGCGGTTAAAATACTTCCAGTATTGACATACAGAAACCAAACTTCTCAGAGTTTTGCTGCCACCTCCTGACCCCTGGCACACCTACTGGTATCTTATTTAATATTGTTTAATGTTTTGGATTTGCTTAACTAAGCCACCTACCATCACCAAACTGCACTGTACCAAAAGCAGACATGTCCTTCATACTTCCTTAATGTTAATATTATATTTTACAATGGTATTTGGAGAGGAGAAAATACACAGTTGTTTGAAATACTTCCAAAAAAGGGTGTATTTGTGAGCTAAATGCTCATTCTAAAGTTTCTTACAAAACAACTTCAGGATTTGTGGAGGAGTTGTAAAAGAATTAAAGACATAATGAATGCAAAGTTGAGAATGTATCATCCCTAATTAAGCTTCCACTTTACTTTGCTGAACTCCTGGGAGGGTGAACTGTTTGCATCACAAGACAGTTAAAATGTCACTGCTTTCTTTATCTTTCCTGGCAGTTACAGAAAACTACTATTATTAATGAATTTGGATGTGGCTGCAAGCCAAGAATGTGCTGTTCCATGAGTGTGATGCTGCATCTGCATTTTAGTCTTCCACTGAGAGACTAAAGAGAAGTCTGATGCTCAGAGATCAAAGTCAGAAGCTGGGGAGTGGGATCCACACATATGTTTTTGAATGGCAGGCAGAAGAAGTATGAAGAAAAACAGAATATAGTCAGATTAGCAGTTACCATTTCATTTTCATTTGCTATCTGATTGCCTGATCTCATTTGCCTAAATTTTGTCCACTAAACCCTGTCTAATCCTCCCCAGAGCTAAGGCAAGAAGCTGCTCCATTCCCTTTGGGCAGTGCATGGAACTGAACAGAAAACAGATCTCCCTTTAGTATACCCTAAGTTATCATCACGTACAGCAGAAGTACTGAGCTAAACCTTTAGGAAATGCATTAGAAAAGAGGCCACTCCTCAGGTACAGACATGACACCAAGATTAACAGGAAATATGCAACTGCAGTTCCACAAAAGCACATTAACTAATAAAGAAGAGGGAGCCAGATGCATTTTTTCACAAACTGGCATACACTTGTGGCATGTTTTGAGATTAAAATTCTCTTGTGGGGCAACTGATGCTGAGTGCTTCTGGCAAACAGTCTATTCCAGAGGGAAAGAGGGTTGCTTTGGAGCTAATCTTGCCCTCCCAGTTCACAAATGTTGCTATGTATGTGGCTGCAAACTGGGGATATCAGAACAGGAGCCACAGTGCCTGAGATGCACCACCAGCACTTGTGCATGTACTGAGTAGTAGAGAGAGTTTTCTAGACTGAAAAATAAGTACCTATTACTGATAAGTAATATAAGATAAAAGATGCTCATTATCTATCCAACTATTACCAGTCATTATTAAGCATACTTGTTCTCTATCAGATAGTTAAACTACTCTTTACTAGGGTTGTGTTACAAAAACTGAGAGCCATGTACTCCTCCAGGTACCAGGAAAGACACAAGAATTTAATATAAATTTTCCTCCAGGACCCAGAAAGATCTACACCTTTCTCTTGCACCAAACAAGATATATTAAAACCTACTCTTAATATCAGGATTGCACCCAGCTATGCTGTTCTTAGTCTTTACCAAATTGCCTCAACAGCACAAGCTTTGAAGCTTCCTGAGAAGTGCCAGATACTTTAGATCTGTGCTCATTCATTGTCTCTGGATGACTCAAGTACAGGCGAATTCCTTGCAGGCAGTAGTAAGATGGTCTCAGATTTACCTTTTCCTAAGTAGAAGCAGAGGTGCTTTGTGTTCAGACTGCAGCAAAGCTCACATCCAGTAAGGAGTGTGTCTTCTGGATAAATTCACTACCAAACCTGTTCTTCCTTCCTGGATGAAGCAGTCGTTGCTTCTCAGCCTTCCTAGAACCCCTCCCCTATGCTTGGGCACAAGCTCCTGTCTGTGAAAGGTGATTTAGACTCAAGAGGACCATGGGCAAAAATAGGGACCATGAGTCTGACCAGAGCTGGTGAATGCCACACTCCTCTGTGCTCACACTCCTCTCTGCCTGCTCTTGAGAGGGCTGAACTGGGAGCTCTACTCTTTCTGCAAGTGGAAGGTTAGTGCTTTCTGAATCTGACAGAGAAAGGCAAGTGGCTGCAACTCAGAGCTGTCATTTCATCTGAGAGTGGTGGTCTTTTCAAGTAAACATTTTTACCTCTCCAGGCTGGATAACAGATTGTGGCTCTTTGGTTTCTATTTTTGCTTATCTCCTCTAGAGTGAATTGTAAGCAGGCTGGCTGTGCTTGTTGCCTGCCAGCGCAAGCCAGCCAATCTAGTGCAAAATCTCGTTTTAAGTATTTTATTTTCAACTCACTTAAACTCTAGTACTGTCCAGGTCTGCCAGAAGTGCTGCTCCTCTATAGGGGATGGGTCTTTACTGCCTGGAGAATACCTTTATCCCCATTCTGCTCTTTTTTTTTTTTTGTGTATGTATGTGCACATATAAGGGAGGGGTGGGAGGAACAGCTCCCCTAAGAGACAAACATCCATTTCTCTCCCTAAGCTGGAAACCTATTTAAATCTGCTTGATGGGAATCAGCCCTTCAGCTGATTCCCAACACATGCACAAGGTAGAGTGAGCAGCTCTGCCGAGTTTTTAAAGAGCCCATACAGCCTGTTACACAGGGTTTGACATTTCCAATGCAGGATCCAGCTTTCAGCTGTTTGTGCCAGGCTACCCTGATTCACACTGGAAAAGTCGATAGTGATTGCCTGAGTCACGTGGGTATTTTTCTTGCCTGGAGAAAATATCAACCAAAGGGTTTAGTAGTTTCTGAAATTAAATTTAGGAAGGGTTTATCGGTTTTCAATAGGAAAAGAGTAAACTTTTTATGGAGAAAGTTTGAAGTTGAGCAAGGGAGGCCTTTGTCAGATGCTTTTTCATGCACCAAAGAAAATCTACTCTCATTTGCCCAAATTTTAGGATAATTCAAATCTCAGTTTATGGAGAGACTTGCTACTGCTTAAGGGTTAAGATTGTCCCAGAGCAAGCTTATGACTCTCACAGTTACAGTCCTGTTTGTGCATCATTCCCACAGTTCAAATAAGGCTCTCCAGCCCCTCTCAGCTCTTAGCCTGGGCATGCACTCTCTGTACAAAGCCACTACACATGATGCAGCCCAGGATTACACGATGGAGACAGAATTTCCCAATAATGGCTGTTTCCAGCTGCCACATGCTGAGCCGGAGCCAAGCAACGAATGGAGAGCAGGGACACTTTCCTGCACTTTCAGTGACCTCTCTGTTGGCATCTAGGCAATGTGAAGGAAGAAACTCTCTGATTCAGAGGCTAACAGCGCAAGAGACAGATCTGAGGCCTTTCTGTGGAGAGCCAGCACGCTGAACTGGAAGTAGGAGCATGTGGCGTGAAAACTGGGACTTGCAGAGAGGGCAAAAACTCAGGATTGGCAGGACAGGAATACTGTTTTGAAGCCACCAGAGAAAATGACAACTGGCAGAGACTGAAGATCCAGAAGAATATTGGGGTTGTAGGCTGAAGAGGTGAATGCAAGATGGGGAAAACAAACTGCTCAAGAAACTGAGGCACAAGAAAAGGAAACTGATAGAGAAGTTTCTACGAAGAGGGGAGATGTTCTGAGAATGCAGTCCCACGAAAGACACTGGCCCTAGAAACCAGTGGATATGGGTGGCGTTGGCAAGTGGATAGAGTGAGCAGTGCCAGATGAGAGAGAGCCAGGACAAAGAGTCAGGAGGAAGTTCAGAATACCTGGGCAAGGAGATGTGGAATAAAGGCTCGGCTCGGTTTGGAGTTTGAATACAAGGGCTTGTTTTTAATGAGTGTTGGGGAACAAAACAAATAAGGCAACAGTTGCAACAAAACAAAAAGTAGCCAAATTGTCATCTTTTTGTCAAAGACCTGTAAACGTACACTCCAAGAAGACAAGAGGGAGCCCAGGACATGAGCAGCTGCCTTGTTTGGACACAGGATCCACCCTTGCACCACTCGCATGCTGAACTGGCCACTGCCAGAGGGGACTGTGCTGTTCCCGCTCAACCTGCTCTAGGAGGGATGTGGGAGCCCACAGTGGGTAGGTTTGCTGACTGTGGACATTGCTGGAAATGACACTGCTGTAGTCAGGGCAAGTCAACAAAGTCACCTGCTATGTGTGCATCTTTTCCAAGGTGGACTCTCTAGATCTTTTAATGAGATTTTTACTTGCTCTCCACTTGCCACAATTTGGTGGTCAGGCTGTTGGCTGCATTCTGACTCCAGGAAATAGGAGCAGAGGTTCTGGCTATCTCAAGTAACAATATGGCTTTTAATGATTTTAATCTATCAATCATATTAATTATGGCAAGATAAAAATGGTGAAATTTGCTGTAGATGAAATGTATCGCAGTATTCATCAAATGAATTGTAGACAATGATCTTTATACTTAGTGCTGCTTTCTTGAGTAGATCCTTGCACTTACTTTGGAAATAGTTCCTGATCTCCCTCCTGTGACCAAGGTGTATGGGCATGACTGTGAGTGTTCAAAGGTAGGTTGAACCTCTTACTCAGGGTTGTGTTTAATAAAAGCTCCAGCTGTCTCCAGTTTTCTGTGTGCAGAAGGTTGTAATGCCACACAGGTGGAACACAGGTCCATGTATGGTGCTGGTCTTCATTTCTCTCTGCAGCAACCTGTCACCATTTGGGTCGAGCCAATCTACTGTCACTTAAGATCAACCAGGTTCCATCAGCATTTAAGAGTCTCCTATATGTGGCATTTTCTAGGTGATGACCATATATGTTTAATAAGGCTGATATTAGCACAATCCACTGTAGGAACCACTCTCTGGAGCTCCAGGGGTGGTTTTATTGCACACAGCCAACAGAAAATGTTTACCACAGAGTAACACCTCAGTTGCCATTGATACTCTTTGAGAAAGGATGACTGAAGGCTTCATCCGTGGACCGATCTGATCCTGGTAAGATGGTACCAGGGGTTATTCTGAGCTCAAGTCAGCTACATTTCTCTCATTCTCCTGACAATCTTTTTTAACATAGTGATTAGGATGGTGTTGGTGTTTTGTTCCAGCTGGAAATCTGACAACATGTCCCTCATGAGACCTTACGAGAGCATGCCATGGGTGGCACCTGTCCTGCCAGGAGAGCTGGCTCCAGGCATTGGTGGCTGCAGCTCAGGAGAGCGCTGGGCAGTGCTCTTGAAGTGGCACCTTTGTCTTCAGTAGTTTTTTGCCATATCGTGGGCACCCAGCCCTGCAGCATCAGGTGAGTGTGGAGATGAGCAGACAGGGATAACATTTATTTTCCAGTTTCTGTGGCACTTACAGCATTACAGTGTAAAACCTGCATAATAAGATAGATTAAAAATATCCCCTAATTTCAGTTTGTGATTTTTATGCTCTTTTTCCGGTAGTACCTAATGCTATACAGCACTTTGTATGTTCAAAGCACAGTTTCTGCATCCTCAGCTACAGTTATCTTCAGCATGACTACAAATCAAATCCTAGGTTATCAAGTCAGTACCAAAACCAAGGGATATGAAACTAAGGATTAGCACAATAAGAACTCCTCTGCTGAAACCTTCTAGCAGAAGCAGACTCCATTCCCCCAGTGACAGCGTTCTGCTACTGTAATTGTAAAGCCATCCTATTTCTTCATGCAGTCGCCTCTGTCATCATTCACCATTCATTTTCCATCTTCTGCAACAATGGGAACAAGGGTCTGGCAGACAACAGATACTTTTGGTTCAGAAATTGTTTCATACCCACACCAGGCCCAAAAAATAAATATGCAGTGTTGTAAATAAAAACTATGCTAAAAGTTAGAATTACAAAACTAGTTTTGTCAAGTTTTAGTGGTTGATTGTGCAATATAAATATTGTTGGAATGTATTTTTGTTCTGAGTACAGATCCGTTTATGTGTTCTACCTGTTTGTCAGCTCACAGTCTTTATCCTCACAGGGGGTGCTGAGAAAAAATCATAGGAGATAAGAAAAACAGGGTAGTTAATTTGGACTAGTCCATGCAAGCAGCTGGAACATGCTGGCATTACCACTTCACTGCCATTTAGAATGGGAAAGGCCAACAGAAAGTGTTCAAGGACATTTTTGCAAACAAACTCCTGGAAGCAATTATGTTGGGATAAGCATAGGACTACACATATGCTGTTTTATAAGAAACATTATAGTCCCTCTATAAAAGGCTTCTGCACCAGAAAATATGATTGGGTTTTATAAAAAAGATTTGAAAAGTAGACAAAGTAAGTGATTGGCTTTTCTTCAACTTGATGATTCATGTGTAGTTCTGGAAATACCAGATCTAATCTTGCAGCAAATAATGTGGTAGTTTCTACCGCTGAGCAGACCAGAGAGAGAGAGAGAGAAAGAGGTGTAACTATCTGGTTCCAGGTTGTTTATGCTGTACATGTGTCAGCACTTTGTGTGCAGTCAGTGTCACTGTGTGCAGGTGGCCTTTAGTATGTTCTGTGTAGGGTAGTATCTTGGGGAATTCCAGCTTTTTGCCCACTGATTGAGTGGGAGCTCAGAACCACTCTTCTCTCCAGAGCACTCTCCGGACACAGCATCAGAACTGCAGTGTTACTAAATAAACAAATAAAATGCAAAAATATTGAGGGAAAACTTGTGGATCAAGTATGCTGCTTACTAAACCTGTTTGTCTTTCTAGATACCAGCAAAGGGTGATGAAAAGGACTCTTCTATTAAAAAAAATCCCAGCCTGTTTGTGCTATGTAATGTTATTTCCTTTCAGAATCAGGTTGGCAATGTCTCTTTAATGTGCAGCACTGTGAACTTAAAAGAAATCTCATTATCAGCCTTCCTAGCCTTAAGCACTTCATCAAGTATTCCGTGACTCCTGGCTTGCAGATGCTGCAGTTAAGGTGCTGGGTGGTGAGGTTTTGTTTGTATTCCCTTAGGTCTTTTTCTTGTTTTTGTATGTGGCTATAAATATCTTACTCCTGAGAAAAGACATGAAAGTACTTACATAGGCATTAATTAGGCACCATATGATTTTTTTTTCAAAATCTGGAGTCACAAAGCATAACTTTTAATTACCCGTTTTTGTTTGGGGAATAGTAGTTTCTTCTTCAGGCATGTATCAAGATGATCAGAAACACGTGCAATTTCTTCTCCAGACTTCATGATTTCCCCTGGCCAACTTTTAATAAATAAAGAAACATTTATGCCTGAATCAAAGAGTTATGCACCCCTGAGTAAAAGTTCCAGTTCTTCTGTTGTGGGTCTCAGCACAGTGCATCTATGATGTATTTTGATCTCAAGATAGAGATCAAAAATGAGTATAATTCATTTCAGTTAATTTCTTAACATCTAAATTAAAGACAGAAAACTTAATTCCAATGTAGTCATATACAACCAGCTAGGTAAGTAACTTTTTTTGTCCCTATTCCTGCCCCAAAATAGTTGGTAAATGAAACCATATCACTTAATTTAAACTTCATCCAGAGAATATTACATGCTCATGCTGTATATCCAGGCATTAAGAAGACTTCTTTTTGCAAACAGTTTGCAAAATCCAAGCCTGTGAGTCTAGGCTGACTGGTGTGGTATTTTGGTGAGGGAGCTTTCATTGCAGTAGAAGCTTGTAATGATCCACTGAATTGATCATTATGATTTCTGGTCAGAAACAGCTCCAAATTGCTGAGACAGGGCTTTCAGACAGATGATCCATTGAAGCCATGATTCACTGTTTGCAGTACTTCAGACTTCAAAACTACTTCGTGCAGTTCCGCTCCCATCAGCATGCAGGAAACAAATGCAAGGCACAGAACTGTGTGTAAGGACTGCACTCCACAGCTGCAGAACCTCCACTGTGCTGAAGCTTTTGAAATAGCTGTGCAGAGGAGGAGGATTTTGCAGAGATATCTGAAGGTATCCTAATGACTTTTAGCCTTTGATGTGCTTGGGTTAACCCAACTCAGATTGTCAGTCCATAAAAAATACTAGATCTTTTAACGTCTAGTTTCTTTAGTTTCTTTTCTTCCCTTTTTTTTTTCTGTTTAGTTTTTGTTTTCCCTTTCTGCTTAAAGAGTCAAGGCTTAGATGTCTGTGTCTCCCCAATAATTATTGGACTTGTTACCAAGTTTGAATCGGAATTGACTCAGGTCTCAAGTATATTTGAATTTACTCAGAGGTGAGTTCAATTTTGTGAAAACAGGCAGCTGAGAGAAGAAAGAAATCAAAATTGGTGATCCCACACCAAAAAACTACAAGAGCTCAGCTCTTAGTAGGTGTCAAGGAGTCTGTTCAGGGGAGAGAGCAATGTCTGTCAGCATCCAAACCATTACAAAAGCTTCCATCAAAATTTTTTATGGATAGAAAATGGGGAAATCACAGTGAAGACACTTGGTGTAGAGTATTGTCCAGAGTGAAAGCAGGGATGAACCATTTCATGTGACCATGTGCCCTCCTTTCTTTTCCATCTTGTGCTGTCCCAATGTCCCCCAATCCGCATCCCTGAAATTTACTTCCTGCCTCCCAACGAACACAACAGAAGTTTACGGATTCAGATTTGAATCTTGTGTATTTGCCATCCAAACCAGCATTTCAACTACTCCCTGCCTGCTCTGCCAAATACATACTGTAAAAAAGCTGTCCTGTGGTCATATGCTATTTGCTATTTTAATTAGATTGCTGATGTTCCTGCACTCCCCTAAGGCTGGCTGTGTCTCTTTCACACTTGGCTTTCATTTGCTTTTCCAGCCTGTATTCATATCAGGAAGACATTTGTCTGAATTAGTGGCACACCCATCCTATGACCATAAATTGGCATTCTCACTAGATCTTAGCTTAAATTAAAAGTTCTTTGTTTTTCATAGATATTCTAAACCTGCTTTTCTAAGCTTTACATCTTTATAGAAATATAAATCTGGATTGTGATGAATGGCTTTTGGGGTCCTTAGCACATAATGGTCTGGCTGTCATAAAACCTGAAAGAAGAATATTTATAGCTATATTTTGAAGTTAGAAATTACTACTATTAACAATCCCAGATTACCAATGAATATGGATTAATCTGAAGGAACAGGTGCCTCTTGGCAGTGAATGCCATACAAATGACTCAGTTTTAAGCTGCTTTAGTGATCAGAGAATAAACCACTGGGCTCAGAGAGAGAACTGGTAGTTGCTCAGTGTGCACTCTGTTTTTCCTCTTTCTAATTTTTCAAATGATGTGAGAGCAGATCTAGAATGCTGGAGAGGTATTGACTAATACATGGATGATTGTGGAAGTGCTGGCTAGTCTGGTCACAGATGTCTGTCTTTGGGAAAGGCCAACATTTAAAGCCATATTAAAGGCATCTCAGTGAGTATTCGAATTTCCAAGGCATTGAGGAACAATATCTCCTACCTGTGAAGAAAGCACAAGAACACCACTGACCAAGTGACTGTTTTCAGGTGCAGAGTAAAATTTTTATAAAAGTAAAGGGCTAATCACCCATTTCCCAATTCTTTTTTTTTTTTTTAATAGGGCTATATATTGAAACTCCAACCCTTCCATGACTGTAACTGAGCTTGAGCTATGCTTTCTGCAACTCTCAAAACTGTGTCATTCTAAATGCTCTGTCAGTGCCCTGTCAGATCCTGTCAGCTGACCTCGGTCAGCAAACAAAACTACCTCTACTTTATCCTATGGCACATGTGTTGGTCATTGACTGTGGGTACAGTGACCACAGACCCTCTGATCACTTTCTCCCATCCAGCATCTCTTTTGCTACATTCCTGTCTCGCACCAGCTGTGCTACCTCACCATTTTTGTCTTCTCATCCCAACCCTATTCCCTTGCCCCATGCTCTCTGTTTAGACACCTCTCCCTCTCCAGCCTCTTCCTTCCTTGGGTGATTATTTCTTCTGGATTTCCCCAAAGCAGCAGCAGCAGGGTCCAAAGGAGTAAATGAGAAACTTGCTGAAGAAAACCATCTCAGTTAGCCCCAGACTAGCACAGAATCACTGAAGGCAGGATCTCTGAAACACCAAGCTCCGAAGCTCTATCAAGACCAAACTGATCTTGCTGAGGCTCATAATTCACCCAGACTGAGCTGGATTTCCAGGGTGACTAAAGCACTCCTGCCAAATTTCATGCTTTTCCTCTAAAGTATGGGGCCTTTGGGACTGTCTAAAGATGAGGTTGCCATTCTTTTTAATGTGAGGGAAACTTACACTTGCTGAAGAGCAAAACCATTTTGGCTGAAATTTTTACATTCAGTCTGAGACAATTCTTGATACAAGCACACATGCATCACACGTATCCAGCCTTAGGCAGACACCTGCCATGGAAAATGTGAGCCCTGGTGGCTCAAGACTGACAATGGCATCAGCAATGGAAAATGTGCTCTAATAGCAGGATATCAGGCAGCATTTAACAGGTGGGTTTTCCCATTGCCACCCTAAATTATCCCTCCACTGCAAAGCTTTTAAAAGATTCAATGAACTTATTTGTTCTTTGCAGTAATTTTCCTCTTTAAAACGTTTGGCGTGCACTTGTTCATGTAAAATAATGATTTACGGAAATAGAGGAAGTTGAAATCCCACCCATCCTTTTCTCTCCTAGTTTATTTATTTTCCATGTGAGATTAATGAGTTTCCTGCAAGAGGGCTAGATCCGCTCACACATTGTGCAGATAAGTTAATATTTATTTCCTTTTCCAAAGGAGACCAGACACCTTCGTGTTCCCTGGTTTTTAAAAGCGGACAGTCAAACAATGCTTAAATCAACCATCCTAAATTATAAAATGCCAGATTTACATTGCTGACTGGAGTTAAGCAGACTGGTAAGTCAGGGTGAGCTGTACTGCTGGATGCTGACATGGAAGCTTAATTTAACTGGCTTCATTTATTTTACTAGCAGATACTTTGGAAAGAACACATCTGTCTATTTAAGGGATTTTCTTTAGTTTAGTGCCTGTCTGGTGTCAGGCTCCACTGCTGTGTGCAGTGAAGCTCACAGAAGCTGGTTTCCTATGGATTTCTCTCCCATATCCCCTTACCCTCCCAGTTCCTTCCTGCACCCCAGTGCCATTGCTCCTTGCTGCGGCGTCTCCAGGTGCCTGGGGGTCCCCTCTCGCAGACTGGAGGCATCCTGGTGCAGCTACACTCGATAGAGCTCCCTCTCCAGTGGGTGCTGTTCCCTTTGCCCTGCTGGGGAGGCCAGGCATTCATCTCTCCTGGACACAGCTGCCAGGTTTCACTTTTGGCAAGTGGCAGGTGGCAGGAGGAGGGCTGGGGAGAGGTGATGGGCAGATGGTGTGAACATACATGCTACATTTCCTAGGGAAACCAGGTTAAAAGGATCTCCTTATTGCCAGGGCATTATGTAAAAGAGATGAGAAATGCTGTGTGTGACTCGGTTCAAGAGGCAAAGGATATTTATACTGTTATTTAATTTCTTCTTCCAGGGTCAGCCTCAGTGCGCTATTTACAGCTCCTTCCTCTCTCTCACTCTAGTCAAGTCCCCCTTAATAGCCAAGGAGAAAAATAACCATTCTCTTCACACACAATTTTCAATTTTCTGTTTTAAAAGGTAAGCTGGACAAGTAATATGAAAAAGTTACAGCTGTGTTAGGCCCCTGAGTTTCTAACTCCCTGCTGCTGGAAGTGTGAATCGGGGCAGTGCAGCAGCAGTCGGTGGAGCTGTGCCAGGGTAAACGAGGGGAACTATTCCAACCATGTGTGCAAACTCCACCAGAGATTTACTCACCTTCTGAAACCAAAGAGCTGAAAGTTCATTCCAATTTCACTTATCTGCCAAGGCTGGAGTTCAGCAATTCATATTTTTACATTAATAAATAAAAAAACCAGCTATACCAGAGCAGGGAAGGCTTTGATTAAGCATTTTATAGCAAGTAAAAGAAAAACATTGAATCTTGTGCTCAGGAGCTGGCAGCTACGAGAAGCAGGAATGCCTTGGTTCAAACATGTCTGTACGTAAAAAAAAAAAGGGAAAGAAAAAGAAACCTGGGGAGTTTCTTTCCTATGACTTTACAGGCAGTACAATAAGACTGGCACCTCAATAAGGGAACTGTCATAGATACAGCTTTCATTGTCTGTGCTCCCGCTGCCACAGATAAAGAATAAAAGAGCCTCTGAGTCACAGCATCGGAGCAACATGTCCCTTATCTGACACCCCAGTCTCAGCTAGAATTAATTTTTCAAGACACATGCTAACCACAATTGAGAATTTCAGAGCAAAAAACAGGCAGGCAGTGTTACTACTGCATTAGCTGTAAACCTTGTACTTCAGAAGCCTGTGTTTGAAAAGCAGACCTGCTGTTCTGAGCATTATGAGTACTGAATGTTGCATTAAATACCCTCACAGAGAGCATTCTGCATGTTCCAGGGGTTCCCTGGATCTCAGTCCTTCCACTCCATTAGAGGCAGTGGCAGTTTTGGAGCCCACACTTTGCACCCCCCTGAAAAGGGGCCTCCTCCCTCAGAAACAACAGGCCGGAGGAAATCAGAACAGGACAACTCATTTCCCACTTGCTGTTTTTAAAATAAAATAAATCATAAATGATTGCAGAAGTTAAAAGAGTGGACTGTAAAGTCTTTCAGAATTACCCTGAGGCTCCCAGGAAGAATAAGGTCTGACAGGGCTCATAGTTTTATGAAGTCAGGCAGGGACTAAAAAAGATGAAAGTCTGTCATGCCTCCTTTTCTTTTCCATACTCATCAGTAGCACATGAATGCGAACTAGTGGAGCAGCTCAAGAATGTTGCTGCCATGAAGGTACAGGCTGGGAGAGGATTTCTCATTGAGAAAGTAAGTATTTTTTTGGAAGAAATACACCATCCAAATTCCAGAGATACAACAGTGCTCCATGAAGGACGTCTTAAGTTTTTTCCCCATAACAAGCCATTTAGATTTTTCCTCCTTAAAAATGGTTTTTTGGAGATAAGTTCTCAGGCATTTTATTTTTAAGATTTGAGTGTTGCAAATGAAGATCAATTGTGACCTAGAAAATCTATTTGCTCATTTTACATCTGGCCTCAGCCTCTGTTTTTAGTAACCTTAAAATTTTCATTAACTGTTCTTGAAACTGCTACAATGGACTGCAAGCAGAGCCCACAAGCAGCAGGATGGGGATGCAGTAAGTGAAAAATGAACTCAGGTCAGGAGTTGGTGAACTCTGGTCGCTGAAAACTTTATATATTCTTATGGGACTAGTTCCCATACCTCTTTTGCCTTGAGATTACACTGCCATCTCAGTGACTAACACACCTCTTTTGCTTTGAGATTACACTTAGCTAAATTCCTAATTTATGGACTATAGAATGGCTTCATTACATTTCCTATCCTCCTAGCCATGTCACTCTTGGACTTGCACTGATGTAGTTTCAAAAGGAGATGGACTTTGTTCTCTTCCCACCTAATTTTGTATCCTACTGACTTACAGTCATTGGAACTGTTGACTTAGTTTTTTTCAGTTGAGAAGGGAGTTAAAGTGATGGCTTATTTCCAGAGCAAGAGTCCCAGCCTCTAGGCTGTTACGAAAACCTGTGTGTGTTGAAATGGCAGTTGTCACAGTTGCTGCTATCTTAGGTGGGAAGAAAGCATGGAGCTGCTCAGTTTGGCAAGGTGGCTGCATCTCTGGACAAGTGTGGTAATAGAAGTTTGGATACAAATTATGCCCAGATACCCATAAACTCAGGCACATAAAGAGGCTTTTTGTGATTGGTCTCTTGGGCTGAGGCATCACAATTTCTCCCAGGGTTTGCTTCAGGCATGTAGAGCTTTTTCTTGGACCTCTCACACTGAGATTGTCCTGCCACCCAAGTAGTGAGCCTGAGTCCTCCCTGCCACTGCAAACAAGTTCTGGCCTCAGCTGTAACAACTCCCCTCTGTTGTCCTCTACTGCATGCCAAAGCTCAGGGCTGGATGCCTGGTCTGCTGTGACCATCTGATGATAGTGGAACAGGTAGCTGCTCTTTCCACATTTCCAACCACCAGATTTGAAGACTTGTCAGAAACAGATGTAAACATTCATTCTCTCTGGAACAATCTCTAAGAAGAAGGACCGAAAGAAGCTTTTTTTCCCTGAAAGGACAAAGCTGAAAGCACCTTATGGGAATGGAAAGTAATTGCAAAAGTAGTAGCTCCACCTTGGTATAGGATTTCTGGCATCCAAAGCTTCCCTGGGTCCTCTAAATGCTGAAGGCTGGGCTCTCACGCTTTTGTGTACTTGATCTTTACAGACAAGCAGGAAAAGGAATTTTTAAATGAGAATTTGTGAAGTTTCTTATCTGTTCTTGATCTGTGGCAATGTATATCAAGCTTCATGCAAGGAAGGTTTTATCTTATGGTTAGCAGGCAAAAGTATTCCCTAAGGGTATACAATGAGATTATTGTGGTGTGGAGACTGGCAGGTTTATAGCTGTAAAACATGGCAAGGAAGAGCTAAAGGAGGACTTCTGTGTGAAATATGAAATTGATTTGGCATTCCTTGTTAACTCAGATTCCCCTAGCTGTTTTCTATACTTACTGTCATGGACTCATACCACAAGAACAAAAAAAAGAAAAAATAAAGTTAAGGTGGAAACAGTGGAAGTGGAAAGACTATCATAAATACTCAAAAGTGATCAGGAGAAGAGAAAAAACTCCCTCTTCCTTTCAATTGGTGCTTCTTTAGAGAAGCTGCTGTAGAAGTAAAACACTTTTAACAGAAATTTGGTAATTGCCAATATCCCCTGAAGGTCTTTTCCACTAGGTTCAAAGTTAAGAAGTAAATTAAAGACTCGTGCTTGTCATGAGCTGACATTTATCTTGAGCTCATTTGACATGAATAGGCTGGAGCTCCATCAAATGCTATTCCAGTGTGGCTGCACATGAGCTACAAGAGCTTTCATAACCAGCCAGGAATCATGGGCAGTCCTGACAAGTCACTGAAGCCAATTTTTGTTCTGTTCAGACCCACATTCCCCTGCTTCCCTGGAAAGGAGTAGGGTATGACACCATACCTGCCACTGGAAGACACATCCCCCTCTCTCTATCCATCTCTATCAGTTCCCAAATGGTTGCATTCATCATCAAAACATTATTCATCAGAAGTTGGCCACATCCTCAAAACACCAAAATTCTCATTTGTAAAAAAAGGAAGTGAAATACTGGTGTAATTTACCTTTTTTTTTGAAAGAAAACAAAGGCTTACACAAAGCAGGATCTGTCTGGGGCTTAGCTAGCCCAGGTTCCTGTCCTGCTGGGCCCTTTCCCAGATCCCTGTATTGCCACACATTTTGCTCCTGGTGCAGTGTACAGTTGCAGGCTCTACACATCACTGAACACAATATGCTGGGCAGCTTTTGCCAGCGGGGAGTCTGATTCACATGCTTAGAAACAGAAAGAAATATTTCCCTTTCCTAACTACTGTAATAGATTTTCCTGATTTAGGCAACAAAGAGAAAATAAGCTCTGCAGATGTTACAAGCAAATAGTGACCACTTCCTCCTTGAATTCCCATTGTAATTTTGCCCAAGTGCTGCTTTCCTTTTCTTGCTTCTGGTGGCAAACACACACTTACCTTAACCACTAGGTGAGTATCAGACAGGAAACCAACCACCTCAAGGGTCATGTCTACACCAGCAGTGCTTCAGTTTATTCTGCAGTGGGACACAATGAGATCTGATGCCACATGAGACGAGGTCTTGTGACACGGGATGCCTTTGGGCATCCACATGCTACAGCTGGGAGGTATGGGAGCTGTCTGGGGTCGAAGGATGCATAGCCCCATTCTGCTGAGCAGTTCACTCCGTTACCTGATATACCACACACTGCTCAGCAACACATCAGAAGACCCATCCAGTTTTGCAAGCAAGATACAGCAGAGATGGAAGTTTGTGGCCTAGCTGCAAACTTCTGTAAAGGTGTTTCACAAGTGTAAGATCCAACTGGACAGGTCAGTGACAACAGAATGAGGACGTAGCACTGCTTGCCAGTTGCCTTGAGAAGAATTTGTCTGTATGTGCTACTGTGGGTCACATGGAATATGAAGGAAGAGCTCTCTGGCAAGTGAACAATGGTTTGCAATTTACATCTCCACAAAGGACAGCAGTGCTCAGTTTTGTGTGAACATCAATCATTCCAAACAAGCCACGGCATTAAGGGATCAAGGCTGGCATGAGAACATCTCAGAAGATCCCCTTCCCCCTGGAGCTGTGCTGCCTGTAGGAATAAAGGCTGAACCTACAAAAAGACTGCTGTGCAAACCCTTGTGAGGCCTCCACAGCAACCACGTGGAACCATGAACTCACCATCTTGGTAGCCAGAGGACAGATACAGCAAGTCTGGAATTCTGTGCAAGTTGGGACTGGCATGCAAGTCCAGACTGACTGTTTCTGTGCAGTGGCCCTTCGCCCATGAGCTCCTCTCCTCTGGTGTGATCCCTCAATGGTGCTTGTAGCCAAATCTGCAGTGTAGGCTCCCTCAATACAGTATTTCTGAACTGGCTCAGTTTTGTGTTTGTCCTCTGATGATCTGCCCCTGTTCTTGCCAACTGGAAGCTGTAGGTTGTGTTCTTGCAGCCATTCTCACAGCCACTGCTGTGTAGCTTCCCAGGGGAGGAAGTGGGAGATGCTGATGGTTTGTGAGACCAGCTCTAGGGATAGCTCATCCTCTCTCTGATCCATGCAGATTACTGCATTGCATCCCTGACTTGTTGATAAGGATTTGAGGGATGCCATGTAGCTCCTTGAGGAGGCCAGAGAACATGTCACTAAGGATGGCTTTAAGTTAGCACAGCTATTCTCTTTATTTGTTCAGTAGGAGAAATAACAACAGAATACAAGATATAACAGGTAGAAAAATCTCAAATGAAAGAAAAGCGGACCTGTGGAAAAAGACCGTCCTTTGAGCAATACAAGACATTGCAGTCAGGCTGTCTACAGGTTTAAAACCTGATTTGAATCCTGCTTTTTCACTGTCATCAGTCAGCTGGAGGAATGAAACAGCTAGTGACCAAAGGACCAGACTGTGAGAGCACTTCAGGTGCCTTCACAGGCAGGTAGGCACCCATCAGGACTTTAAAAGTCCCAGTGCAGCAGAGACCAATTTCACTGCGCTGCTGAACACCTTTAGGATTATAGCCTTGAGTGATCCTAAAGTCATATGCAGTACTACAGGAACTGAGTTGTAAAAGATTAACATTTAACATGTGTTTTCTCTGATCCCAAAAACAGCAAGGAAAGTGTCAAATCAAGAAGGCCAGAGGAATCCCAGACGTCAAAGGAATCTGCAGGGCACAGAGGGAAGTCCTGCTGCTCTGCCAAGCAGGAGCAGTGCTGCTCTGCCCCGATATTTGTCTCAAACTCACCATTTGCTTATTGTAAACACTGTTAAATCAAACGTGTCATTCAGGAGAGAAGAATTTCATCTACTTTCAGTAAGAATTTGTCACTTGAGAGGTTTCTGAATTCCTCTCTGGATTCACTTGCATGTTTTACCAGTCAATCAATGACAGTTCTGCCACAAGAATATTTCTGTTCTTAACAGGTGGTCACTGGCAAGTTACATCTTTAAGCCATCTTGTGTGTGTTTTTAACATGGTAAGCGAAAAAGCAGTGATTTACTTCACAGTGTTCCCTTTGAATGACTTAAGCATCACAATGAAGGATACACAAAAAATATGTTGTGTTTTATGGCCTGCAAAGTCTGAATCTTTTTCCCCTGGGAGCAAGGGATGATGAACTGAGTGGTGCTTTTGACAGCTGTGTGTGCTGAATCGCTCTTCGGAGGAGCCAGGTCTATCCATCGACTCTAGAGGGAAGCAAAGACAAGCTGGCTTCCCAGTGAGCCCTCTCCCTTGGATGCCCGTGATTAGGCGGGACGGATGCAGGCCCTGCTGCACGCTCTGTCCTTCCATTGCCCGTTCTGTCTCTGTCTAAAGGTCGCAGGAATTCTGCCCTCCAGGGAGCGTCCTATATTAAATGTCTTACAACATGATGGGCGTGAAAATTCCAAAAATGTAGACAGTCATGAACACGAGCTCCAGCAAAGGCTGCTATGAAATGCTTCATGCTTATTTTCCCAAATCCAGGACCGCCCCCTCCTGGCGGCCCGGGCGAGCTGCCCGGGCAGGGCCAAAGCGCACAAAGACACAGCGCCGGGGGGATTTCTGCCTACCAGGGATGTACCGAACGCTGACTTCCCTGTCGAGCACAGAATCTCCATGGCTCCCCTTGCAGACATACTGAGTTTTAGAACTAAATGCCTGAGGCGGCAGAAACACAGCGCGAGTGACAAAATGAATTGTTTAATCTGCCTGCTTGGTAGCAGATAAACGGCAAAGCAGATTTTATCTCTTCTTAGTGAAGTGGAAATTATGCGGATGAACAAACTCCTAAAAATAACAGAATAGCTAAAATCTCTGCTTTCCGTAGAGCAAATGTAGCCCTTTTGGAAAGTGCAACAAATACCATCTGTGTTTCCAAAACTCCAAAGTTAATTTGTTGCAGACATCTCTGTATTTACTGAAAATTGACATATTTTGTGTGGCAGAAAAACATCTTGCAGTGATGAAAAATAACCCAAATACTCCCATCCAATCAACTCCAAAGGGGGGGTTTACCTGAAAAGCTCCATTTAAAAGATCACTTTGTTTAAATCAGCCACCAAACCTATCTGTTGGGGGTTTTAAAGTTAGTTTCATACATATAAGGTAGAATTTAGAAAACATACTGTCATGGTTTAGCATATACTTTCTCATCAAAATGTTTAACTGGAATTTAAAAAGAATTCAGAGTGTAATTCTGAGATGATGTAAATGAGTATTTGCTTTAAAGCAGCATATCTGATGGGAAGCCAGGGGAACCCAGTACAGTACTTCAGCTGACAGCAGCAAAGCATCTTTGTTTTAAACTATGGCTGGAATTAGGCCATGAAATAAGGAATACAGATGGAAACGTAGATCTGAATTTCCCCAATGTTTGGTGTGCACTACAGGTCCATTGCAAAGACAAGTTTGGAACTAGATTTTAATCTAACTTTTTTTAAGCATAGTGGCTTCCCAAATGTTACCCAGTGAAATTCAAAAAGGGAGGCAGCACATGGGAAGCTGGGACACTGTGGTGCTATGATTTTATATTTGACTGCAAAGACTTAATATGTCTGTTTTTTCTTGTACTGCTTGCACTCTGATCCAAGCATCCACTGCTCCTGTGGCAGCAAAAATCCCCTTGAAGAGTTGTTACTTCACTTTTTTTTCCCAGACAACTGGGTTATGAGAATGCAGAAAATGTGGAGTCATTTGGGCAAGCGATGATGCAAACACAAAGAAGTGAGCCCCGGAAGGCAGCGCTGTGGCAGAGGGGATGACAAAGCCAGTCACTGTCACTGCTGAGATGGGTTCAGTGCAGAAAAATGTTTCTGGAATGCATATGTGATTCCTTGTCCCTGGCTCATTGTTTGGGAGCTTAGATCAATACCACTGCAGCAAAGATTCCCAATAAGCTGAAACGAAACAAAACATGCCTTCATGGAAGCACTGCCATTCAAGAGCACACATTTCCCAGTTAAAATGAAGGTCAGTCATAAATTACATCTCTGATTTCCTCAGGATTTCTCTCTCTTGCTCTGTTTTGGTAGTTTAAGACCCCTTTGATATTTGAGCAAGGCCTTTCCCTTTGCACATCTGATCTTGATTATAGTTTATGGCAATGGTAATTCGTTACCTCCCCAAGGCAGCAATTCTGAGAAGGAAAGCGAGTACAGTATGATTGTTTAGGAGAGAGGCACACTGCACAGTGTTTTAACCATTTCTCCATTTTATAGCTGTGTCTCTTCCCCACGGATTGCCCTTGCACACAGCAACGCCAGGAGCTCCTCCCATGGGATTGCCCCATATCCACCAGAGAAATCACTGTGTCTGGATGTACAAAAAATCAGGTTGCATATTTACCTATCAAAACAGTGACCTCTGAGCAGTAAAGTTGTGGTTTGGATACATTTTTAGATGCTGTTTTGGGGAGAACACAAAATAATGAGGTATCAATAAGCACCAAAGTTTTTCTTCCAGCTGTAAAGGTCTCAGGGGTTGCCCTCCCCATCTCTCTCCTATCTTACAAAATGAAGAGGAATGTTCTTGCTCAGTTTCTGGAATGCAAGTCTGTAAAAGGAGGGTATATTTCCTCATGGATCAACTTTGTGGCAGCCAAAAATACACTGAGGCTTTGCATGAGGGAATGGGATGAATGAAACTGGGGCTTGCACTGCTTTTCTGTGTATGCAAAAGACAGAGGCAAATGTTCCAGTTGAGAGTGTATTGAGAGCATTTGAGACAACGTGATGGTGGCAGAAAATGTTGGATGCTCATGTGCTTTTTCCTGTGGGTGGTATGAGGCATTTTGAGGTGATTACAATTGCAGTAAGATTTTTCATGTCAGTTTGTAACATACACCTCATTCTTTTGTTGCTTTCACTTCTCTGGTTTGGTTCTACCGGCAGTTCCTTGGGTTCATTAAGAATTTTCAGAGTTTGCAATGTGAGAGGCTACTGAACATGCCTCTAAGCACCATCAATCTGCTCCTAGACAAAATATTCTCTTGGGGGTTGATTACAAAATTATTTTATTACCCTTCAGGCACTACAAATAGCATCCTGTTAGTGAAGACAAGTGATGGGTGCATTTCTTTCATAAAGGTGACCACAAATATTGCACTGGGAAGTGCAGGCAGCTGGCAAGTTTTGCAAGTTTGATCTTGGAACCTGGCAGAAACACAACAGGCAGAATTGTCAATGCTATCTTATTTTTTTGTTTGCTTGTATAATACACTTTTAAAAGCTTAAATGTATTTTTAAATAGGCCTATGTACATTTTAAATGGGACTTCCAAAGTGCAGCAGGACTTCCCTGGGATACACTGTACTTTGCCATGAAGATACCAAGGATATTCAAAGGATATTTGTAGTATTTTCCCTAGAAGAAGGAAATTTCCTAACTCATCATACATAAGCCTTTCATAAAAGTAATGCAAAACTTCCATAGAGCAGGAGAGGAAGAAAGCCCTACCAGCTCTTGCTGTTCCAGTGACACAGCAAACCTGCTTGAGGAGTACTTTATAAGCCAAAATTTCCACTTAGTTAACACTAAGGAAGGATCCCTCTCCTCTATTACTTTAATTAGACTTCTAATACTAACTTGAAACATACAACTTGTGAAGAATATCATGTGAAGGAAAAAAGTGTTTATTGCATGTATTTGTCCATTTTCACTGATATTAAAAGTTGAAGAGATAGGGGCCCTCCAGTCCAAGCCGGTGGGGAGGCCCAGCACGGCCCTGCCAGCAGCTGGGTGGGTGCCCAGCCTCCTGTGGGGAACACTGTATCAGAAAAGCTCTCCTTCACTGTGCCACTCTCTCATAAATCAGCCTAATTACTCTAATGAGGAGAGCTGCATCCCTCTGCTGCGAGCCCTGCTGGTTTACAGAGAGGGGGAAGTAAATAAAGAGGAACAATGTTGGCTGCTGCTGCAGGAGGGACACAGGGAGGGAGAACAATAGTCTTGAGTCTCCTCCCTGCCACCATGCCGTTAGGAGGGAAGAAGCGAGATGGCTTCGTGCACGCCCCTGGAGTTATTCCAGATCAGAACTGAAATCAGACGCTGGGCTCGGCAGCCTCTGCTGAAGGAAAAAGCACAGAAAACAGAGGGCAGAGGCATGTTATTTTCCAGGCTCTGAGAGAATGTTGCTAAGGAAAGAAAAAGGGTGGGATACAAGGCTTTGCAATGTCTGTCTCAGCAACCAACACACTATAAATACTGACCTGAGCACTAACAGCAGCATCAAGTCTTTACGCCTTTGGATTTTTTTAGAGTAAAGGTGGATTTTACTTTTTGTTTCTTAAAAAGTTGTATTTTGGTTCCTTTTCTTGCTTTGTATAAGCTTTTTTTTGCAATCACAGAAATTAGAAACTTGCTTTTGTGTAATGAAATCTTAGATTATTTACTACATGAATCTGGGAACTGAGGCTTTAAGCAAACCACAAAGAGATTATAAAAATAGGAGAGTCAAAATTATGTGCAGCCCTACTCATTGTTGTCTATATTTTTGTCATGTTTCCTCTATTGTCCCCTCTTTATGATGACTGAAACAAATCATTCAGGTCTAGATTGCATATTCTGACACCCACAAAGCCTCCTTGCTATTGTTTGGGCCAAATGAAAAGCATTTGTCAAAAATAATTGTGGAATGGCATCAAAATTCATGTTAATTTTGCAGAGGATTTAATTAGTTCTATTGTGATAAATTTTTCTTCATGTTAGATAGTGAATTTATATGTTAACAAAAAAATCGAAAAATTAGACAATTCTGGCAGTTCTTCTGACGTTCTCCTCTCGGAAAAATTCCTCTGGATGTTTTCAGCTGCTTATTCTCTCTTGTTCAGAGTTAGTTTTATTAAAATGTCTTCATACTGCCCTTTATACAGCATACTTACTTCTATCTTTAGCTTCAGTCTGATAAATTGTTCCATTTCTAAATCCCATCTTCAGTCTTCAGCTAGATGTTGAAAATATGTGATCATATTTTTGGCCTTTCAGACTCCAAAGCAAGCTCTGCAAGTACTACAAACCCCTTTTTGTTGTAGTACTCTGCAAGTACTACAAACCCATTTACCTTTCCTGCATTTGCTTGCAGGGGATAAACATATTGTGATGTTAGGAGATCCCCTGGAGCCTCTTTCAGCCCTGAAATTGCTTTTTCCTCTAACATTCCTGATTCTGGGAAGCATCATGTCAGGTTGATACTTCTGGCAGAAGGCAGGCCATGTCTTCTTCATTGCTGCTGCATGCACTCTCTCCCAGGAGTCAGCAGCCCTCCTTCCCCTGCCATCCCATGTGGCTTCCAGCTTCTGCCGGCCTGGAAGCTCCAGAATTGTGTCTCCAAACCAGACCTTGTTCCCTGTCACCTGCAGATCACATTGAGGCTGGACTAAAAGGGGCTTCCCTGACAGTTCTGAGTAACCCACAGTGACTGTGGAAAGCTGGGTGTCGTTGCTAAAGGTACTAAGAGAGGAATTTAAATATACAGAAAGCCAGTTATGTCCTACAGCCATGGATTTTGAGTGCCTTTCTTAAAGCCATCATTGCATCTGATATGATTGAAGTATAACATGGTGTGAAATTTTCAAAAGGGCTTTGACCATGACCAGCTTCAGGCACTGAAAATGACACACATCAGGACAAGCACAAAGTGTGAGACTGTTGTTAAATCATGAAAAATATTTAGAATTATTTGTATTTGCATTTCTGAGCCTTTCTACTTGCTTTTGCGCTTTCAGCCTTTTCTTTACATGAAACAGAAATGTAACTTCAGAGGGTAGAGGGAAGAAGGACAAAGAAAATGCCTTGATTTCAGGAGCCAGGCCTTTGAGAAATGCATGAAGAATCCTGAATCTTAAAAACCAGAGCAACAGCAAGCAGAGCACAAAACCCACTAACTTTCAGTGAGTCTTGTGGCATAAAATCCTTGAGCACCTATTAAATTCTAATTAATATCTCAAAACTCATTCCAGAATTTTAAAATTATTTTTTGTTACCTACTTTGCTCTTACACAGGCCGCAGCACTAGAATCAGAAGTTTACATTTTGAAATCCAGTAACACTGCACAAGTACTTTAGTTAGTTTAAGGGAATTAGTGCTCATGCTAATGAGATTATTTTAACTGCAAGTTACATCATAGCTTCCCAATGTAACAATCCCAATGTAGCAGAGGTAGCATCAAGTAGCTCAAGCAGCTATTATTTATTTAAAAGACACGTAAATGTGGCACTTAGGGATATGGTCTAGTGGTGGGCTCGGCAGTTCTGGGTTAATGGCTGGACTTGACCATCTGGGAGGCTCTTTCCAATTTAAATGGTTCTATGGCTTTTGATAGCTCTTTAAAACATTTGGCTGTGCTGTCCCACCCCACAATCAGATGCAGAAGTTATTTGAAACAAAGGCAAGTTTCGCGTAAGGCAATACGCAAATTTTAATTTAAATCCACGAAGTCAAGTTACACTTCCCAATGTTTGGTTGCTTCTGAGTTTGCCAACACCTGAAACTATAAAATACTTATCAGATAACCTAAATTCAAAGGTCATCTTCATGTCTGAGAGCCAAGCCTCACTCCAGCAACATCAGTGTGATGACATGTAATAATACATGGCATAGTAAGCCACGGAAAAGAACCTTGACCTAAGAGTTATAGATAAATTTCATACCTATCTAAGTAACAATATATTTATATAAGTAATATGTAATATGTATATAATATACATACAATAGAAGTAACAATGCATGCTGCTTTATTAAGCTTATCTAAAATAAAAAAGGAATTTTAGACTGAACAGATCTGAGGCCAAAAAATCATGTTTTGGACAAGCAGTACTTGCAGCCAAGAAACTCCACATAGGAGTTAAGTTACTGAAGTATAAAAGGTCTGCAATGACAAGCAAACACAACATTTTGTTGTTTCTCTTTTCCTTACAATGGCTGCTTGCTTTTAGAATTTGCATTATGAAAATTCTTTGAAGAAAAAAATCAATAAAGATCCCATGGGGCAGCTTTAGCTGCCTCCCATGTGGAACTAGCTTTTCTTGAAGCAAATTATCCCATGTATTCAAAAGGAAATTCTTTTCTTACTCAGCCCAGTAATGATGTAGGAGGGGGCAAGTTAAAAGAAAGAAAAGCCCTCTCACTTGCTACTCTTGGAGGCAACCCCATTTGATTCAGACCATGGCCAGCAGTTTTGTCCTTTTGTGCTTTTCCTTGTCTTTGATGGAGGCCAATACCAGATACTGCCCTGCCCCAGGTTCTTTCACTGCATTATCAGAAGTTTGCCCTTTCTTTGTCAGAGATGAAATGATGCGCTCTAACAAAACAGCATCTGATCTGGAGGAGCCACTTTGTCACCAAGACTTTGCTATCAGTAAATAAAAATAGAAATCTTTATGCAAACCAGCAGGACTTTACCCAGTGTGAAAATAACTGACCTACTGTGCTCTTTCAAAAACTCTTTGCGTTCAGTCACCCCAGACAGTAGGAAAACCAATTGTTCCCTAAAACATTGTAAAGGTCTGTGCAGACATTGTTGGTACCCAGATATTTCACAGCATGCAGACTTTTAATTGCCTCTCCTTCCTCTCTGCACACAAAGACATTTACAGTGTTTATCTCTAGCACACCTTAGTGGGAAATAGATTAGTTTGTAAAATAGAGCAGGATTGAGAAGAAAATTGCTGAATACATACAATGCCCTGACATAACTTTTTACAAGTAGCCTTACTGTGCCATACTCCACTCTGTCTTAGCACATATTTATTATTTTGCAACACAGGTCACACTCAGAGCTTTGAAGAAGACACAAGTGACCTATAACAGCTTCCTCAATGAGATCATTATCTGCAAGATCCAGCACTCTTATTTCTTTTCCTCTTTCCAGTTTCAAGTTATACTCTTTTCCCAAACACAGAGCTAACATTTCTGGAACAAACTCACATCACTCTGAACATAGCCTTAATTAAATTACAGCACCTCATATAGACCTTTATCTGGTCTATTAAGAATATTATAAGCAAAGTCAGCATTTATCCTCAATGACAAACAAAATAAACTTCTGTTCTTTAATCTCCACAGGATATCAGGAAAATCACATTTCCATCCATCCATCCATCCATCCATCCATCCATCCATCCATCCATCCATCCATCCCATCGACCTACAAGTCTTTTTAGGATGGGCTTTTTCCCATCCCACCCTTTTTTTAGGACGAAACTCAGATGAGGTGTCTGTTGTTTCTCTAGAATATAATATTAGCACCCTATCCAGCCATAACTTTTGGGGCACTATTAAACTGAATGAAATCTCTTTATCTTTGTAAACAATTTTCCCAAGTGTGCCAGAACATGTCTGGACAGTATCAAGATACTGAAAGTATCTCTGACCCATCACGTATCAGAAGAGCAGCATGTTTCTGGTCAACAGCTTGGGATAACTAAAAACATGGTAAGCAAGGAGCTAGGAAATGGAGGCAACAAAAGCTGTTGCAGCAGAAGATGAGGATGATGCTACAAATGATGGCTTATGTGGAAGCAAGACTGTGGGGGCTACTGATAAAACAGGATACACAACCTCATGCAAGTTGTTAATGTCCAACCTGGTTAAATTGTCTTTTCTAATGGCAGATAATACTGAAGTATTAGACAGCTTTCTACCAAGAAGTCTCTGTATTTATTAAAATGCTGAGTGTGTTTATATATACATTTTAACGGATGTGTGAGTATGTGTGTATATATATATGATAGGTGAATATATGAATATTGCTGCCAGGTGCCACCTGTTAAAGTTAGGTTAAAGTAGTTCTTACTCTGAATTCATACAGCCAGCTTCTTTTCACTATAGAAGAGCCCCATCCATCCAGATACCAAGAGTTCTTCACTTGCCGTACTACTTCAATCCATTAACCCAAAACAAGCTGTGGTGGAATATGGTTGCCTCACAGCCGGCTGCTATTGTATGTGTTCTCTATGCTGTTATAGATGGACTAAAATTCAGACCTCCCACTACCTTTAAACATCAAGAAGCCTTCATGTCTAAAAAATCTGGCAGTCTTACACAGACTAGTATAAGGTAATAAGCAGCCTGATAAAACAATAGGGTCTATAAAGGCAAGTTATCTGAAAAAGGCTAGGCTTTGAAAGGTAATTAATTAGCAACTATCATTAAAAGTTCTTTCTGTACCTCTGCCCCACCTCCTACAGTCAGGTCCCAAAGCAGGGACTTGGAGACAGCAGATCTGGAAAGTGAGAGCGGCTGCTCAGGAGTTGGGATACTTTGTCATGCAGGCTCTATCCATGGAGAAAGGATGAACATGTTTAAACATCATCATCATGCTTTGTGCAATGTGGAGTAAGTAACAGCAAAAAGGTGTGCCTCTAATCACTTATATCTATCCCTTCCCCCAACACACAGGCTGAGAATGCATAATCCTGCCCGTTTATGTCAAAACACCAAACGGGACATGAATCCCTGGGAACCAGTCCAAGTCAGAGCATTCAATTGAGGCTGAAAAAGCAAAGCCTCCATTCCCAGATCTGTCCCTGATTTGGGGCAGATTACTACTGAATGTCACTGTCAATCAAGGGGGATAAAGATATTAACATTCTCTGTAAGCTACTATGTGATCAGTCCATTGGAAGCACTTGTTTATATATCCTATGTAAATATATATGTTTATATATGTGTCATTTTTAAACACTTTTAAAAACAAGCAAGGCATAAAACCCAATCTTGTTTCAGTTAAATTGCTGCTGTACAGGTAGTTTCCTTCTGACATTCCCAAAGAAAACATTCTCACATGCGCACCATGAATGTGTATGGCAGAGTGCCACGGGAGGCCTCAATGGAATACTTCATTAAAAACAAACAAACAAAAAACTGAAAGTACATTCCACACAGAGCAAGCAACACTTCACGCAAATCATTTAAACTAAGAAGAGCCACTAAGTTCACAACTTAACTGTAGGATTAAGTCTGCATTTGACCAGGAACTTGGAGTACTACACACTGAATACCAACAACTTACAGGCTTGTGAGCTTCAGTGGAGCTTGGGCATCTGTATTTTTGGCCACCTGTATTTTTGTATTTGAACTTGAACAACTTGAATCTAATGCAAGAACACTTTAGGCTTCAGAGAAAAACCACTAAACAGAACAGGATTTTAAATAAATATCCTTCTCATAGAGTCATGTCACTAAGTCACATGACACTAAGACACAGAATTACGAGTTTCAAGAACAGGAAGAGGTCACACTTTTCTAACAAAAGTGACTCCAGAGTGTATCAGATTTCTTAAGTGCATCTACAGGGTCAACTGATTCTTGGCAGGGCAAACCAACCCTCACTGAGCCCAGTGCTGTGGCAGTTACACTGCTTCCAGCTGCACCTGAGCTCCTGCATTTAAAGATAACCTGGCTGCAACTGGGTATCACATTCCTTGTGACTGACAGCATGGACTGGGTTTTCTTTCTATCAGCTTGCTTCAGTGAACCTTACAACAGAGAACCATGACCACTCTAACCACTTTCTTTGAATTGTCTCACATCACTTTACCATGGACAAGGCTAACAAGGACGCTCCTCTCTTTCCATAGATAGTGATCGCCACTAAAAAGGCAGCTCCTCTTTTGCCCCATGTTCCCCTGGAATGAAGTATCCATTTCACTCAACAATACTTGATGAAACACCAGTATTTAACAAAAAGTACCTTGGGTGCATGAGTTACAGCAATTAATCTCACTTACTACGAGGCAGTAAGCAGCACAAATGTATAGCAGGGTTTCTGCTATTGAACAGCTGCATAACCATATAAGAATTACTGCCAGTTTTTTTGTTTTAAACACCAGTGTATGATTCAGCCCTGAATACTAACTATATTACAAATACATTCAAAAAACAAACTCTCTCATGCTGATATTCAACTTAAAGTGCTCTTACTGTATAAGGAAAAAGAGACTTTAAAAAAGTGTAAGCTTGCAGAATATGAAGAGGATTTTGTGTCCGGAATTGACAGACATGCCCGATCAGAATGAGTATCCAAGCTGCATGAACTTGTTAATAATCATGTAACAACAAAAAGAAAATACTACAATTAGTACTCTGATCTAATTCTGAATACAGAGAGGGAGATTTGAAAGCCTTTAGGAAAGAAATATGATACTTTTTACTACGTTCAACTAAATCAACTATATGGTTTAAAAAAAATGTAAATTACAAATCTGTCATGGACTATGACGTAAATAATTTTCCAGAAGTGTTCCCATATATCCCGTATCAATGAAAAACTTCAAGCCAATTATGAGAGCTCTGACTGAAGCAAGAGAACCTATGCATATGAAGCTCAAAAAAAACCACCTATGAATATTTAACTTTAAAATGCTCTGTGATCAGTCTATTAGGTATTGTAATTTCAAACATTTTTCGAAGTAAGTGTTAAAATTTGTTCAGCCTCTTACTTTGTTTTATAGTCTCTAACATTCCTGTGGTCTTGATTGAGGCTGGCCAGGAAGCTGCTTCACAGAAGATAGTGAACAAGAACACTCAACACTGTTCTAAATCCTTCAGGACCAAGTACACACACTCTACACAGGAGTGCTGGTAAGGCTGAGAGGAGACGCCACCCGATGAAACTTCACAGGCCCTGAAGTGAGATGTGAGAGGAACGAGCTCCCATCAGTCAGTGGAATCATGATCAATACCACCTCCAGAGCAAGACTGACAGGACTTTTTTCAAATGCCTCTTCTTGAATGTGATCTCTGGCTACAGGTGCCTGTTTTCCTCTAATATGCATGAATCCTGTTCTAAAAGCAACATTTTGCCATTTGCGACACTCAAATCAAGCATACTTACAAATATTATCAGCTTCCCACCGTGTCACAAACAATGGGTGTGCTATAATCAAAATGCAAAGATTTTACACTGTTATTTTCCATCCCGCTGCTAAGTAAGATACCCACATTTGTACTAAAATTTACAAATTTTTTGTAGTAGTTACTGCAGCATATCCATAGTCTTGCATAGATAAAGAAACCTGCAAGTTGTTCCACCCTACAAGATCTCGTGAAGCCACTTTTGAAACAACCACAAAATCAAAGTGTTCTACTAGCCCCAATTCTACTAACATCTTATTTTTGTAAATACAGACTACAACACTGAACTGCTTTTCACACAAATCCCCCAAGCTAGAGCTATGAATGACCACATAGCTCCCTGTTCTGCAAGCTTGAACCTCTCCATGTTTTATGAACAGCTAACATGCAAGTAGCTGGGTTTTACAGAGAGGTAGTGAACCAAACTTCATCTGAAACCAACTAAGGTAGACAACCATCAAGGATTACTCTGGGGCATTTAATAAAATCCCTGACAGATCTGTAAGTAGTTAAGGGGCAAAGAACAAAAAACCCATCCCAAATTTAAAAAAAACATAGAACAGACATCCAAGAAGTGGCCATGGTGCCTGACTCCTCCCCAGTAAAACAACAGACAGACAAAGCAATTGGTGCACAAATTAAACCAAACACTAGTCTATCCTTCACCCAAAAAAGAAAATATATACATCTATATTTAAAAACACACACATACATTAAAGCTAAAAGAGCACTCTGATTTTAGGAAAACTTGCCTATTCATCTGTTAAGAAAACCACCAACACACACACAAACAAATCAACATTAAAGCATTTATTAATACTTCTTCGCTCATTCCTGAAAAGGAGGAAATTTAAAAAATAAATAAATTATTAAAAACCCCTACATTTTGTCTACTTCTTGCATACAACTCCAAGGATCTAGGATCTACTCAAAGTTAAGGCAACTGCCACAAGTGACACCTTATCAAATTTCTCCTAACAAGCAAAATCATCTAAGGAGTAATAGATATTGGTCTTCTGCACAAGACTCATCTGTATGATGAATTAATTGTAGACATTTGATCCTCTGCCTAACAATCTTCTGAATGTTCTTGTTACAGAATTACCAGTACCTTGCTCCAGTTTAGCTTAATCCACTTTATCAATTTGGAGTGGGACACACTTGTCTCCCAAGGGCTAGATGGAACTGTACTCAATTCTTAAACAGCAATCCAAGATCCAGTCCCCTGGGTTCAGACTACAGCTTGCTTCATTGTTTGAATGGACAATTCTTTAGGTATTTGAAGATGCCTAGTCTTCCTGGTCTGAAGAATTCCTGGTCCAAGGAAACAAATCTCTTGCATTCACCAAGTTAAGAGCCAAAAACCTGCCAACCCTCTGCCTAAACTCTCCAAGGTCAATCTGACATACACACAGAGTACATAAAGTACACACAGAACTTGGTGTTCTTTATAAAACCCAAGCAGTTCACTGAGGACTGCTCATAGGAGAGAAACCAGGACAGGATACAACAGCACTGCATCCTGTGTGAGTCTGGCAGCACACTTACCCAGCAAACAGGAGGCTTAGATTCCATAGCCTCCTGCTGGAATAGAAATAAAAGACAGAAAGAGAAAACAAGACATAGGTTGCCTCTTTTGCTGACTGTCAGTGGAATTAAAGGAAGGGGAAGAAAGTGCAGACTTCAGATGAAGTTCAGATGATTTCTAAAATTTGATTTATTGGGCAGCAAGAACTCAGTAGGTCAGTACAAGTACATTTTGAGCAGACAGAAATTAGGAGAAACTCCACCTCTCTATCATACCCCCTCATGCTCCAGTCTTCCCAAACCAGGACTTCACATCCATACCTTTTCTTTATTCCCTACCCTTGAAATTAAGGCCAACCCCCAGTCCACTCACCTCCATTTCTGTAAGGTGATTAACAGAAACTGCATGGGGGGACAAGGTACCTGAACTGCAGGGTAAGCACCTCTGAAAAGAGACAGTAATGGGATGTGAATGGCTGCTGGCATAAGTGACTTCACTCAGTAGCTCCTATAATCACTTCCACACAGAAAATTACTTCAACATACCACCCACAAGCAGTTTCTTTGGTAACTGCCAAACTCTCTTCAGTTTACTTGCAAGGAGTCAACAGTCAAATGTTTTGAAAAAACTGTTGATTACTAGTGTTTTAAGTGCTGGGTACATATTCAAGAAGGATTGCTATAAAAGCAGGGAATCATCAGATACATTCCAGTTATGTTCTGTTACTTGGAAACCAGGTAGAGGTGCCTTTACATAAATTCAGGACTTTAGACCAATGCTCTAGATGCATTTCACTAAATCTTTGAATCAGGCACAGGTGGGAGTTTCAAAAACTGTTGTCTCCCCACATATGAAATAAGATACAAAACACCCAACACAGCAGCTTAGATTAGGAACCCAACTTTTGTCATTAAGGCTCCTACACTGTAAGCACTGCAGTAAAGCATCAGGTCAAACTCAGAGAGTCATGTAAATTTAATATAAAAATTAAGTTAGGAATAAGTATGATACTTTAAATATACGACTTGCCTTATTTAAGGTAAACTTTGTTTCAGGCCACCCCTGCAGAGCTACTGCCATCTGCAAATTATCACTTCTCTTCCAGCAATAATGTGGACCAACTTAGTTTGCATGTCTTCTGAACAAAGTGAAGTTGTTTAACAATAGCTATTTATGTCAAGATTTATATTGTCTGAAAAAGCAGAGAAAAAGGTTTATGACTTCAATAAAAGGGTTCATTTGGGTCAATGCAGAATATGATGGTAAGCACCATTTTTGAGTAGCAACTCTACAGGTGCACAATGACTGCCACACTTGGGAGTTATTCTAAAAATAGGCAAGCCCTAGAGATATATTATTTCTCTCCACCTTTAAATGTGAATTTAAATGGAAATTTTAGATTTGGATCACTGAGTGGAATTCTAACAACATTTCAACTTTTTTTTTGGAAAGCTGGGAGGCCGCAGTGTGTGTGTAAAAACTAGCCAAGTTACATTTTTCCCTTAGTTTTGTAAAAGAAAAATTAAAGCATCTCCAGTTATTTAGTTTTGACACTGTAATAGCTACATAATAATGTCGGGAGGTAGATTTCTTCAAAGTCTCATAAGGCTTCTCTTAAAACTTCTTTACTTTTATCAGCTTCAGTAGAACAAGAGGCATTATTTATGATTATTCTAAGGCAAGCAAACCTGTAATTATTGTGTGAGATCAATACTAGAAATTAATGGTACTGTTCTCTATAAATGAGCTTTCTATGATACAAATTTTTTCTCAGACAATTTCGAGTTCCATTGCAGCTAATAAGAAGCAGTTTACATTTGCAACTCCCAAGTTCTTGCTCTTTAGTTAACACTTCTCCTGAGTCTTCCTATTTTGCTGTAAACCAGTTACTACTACCAGTCTAAGGGAAGACAGAATGTCATAAAATGTCCAGTCAAATAAACCACTGTTTTGCTACTAAAAATAGCAGAACTATTGTGTTTCACTTCAACATAAACAAGGTGCTGCTCCTGAGTGCTGCAGTACTACAACAGCAGCACCCCTGAGACGAGGTAATTTTATCACCTCAGCATTACCCACTGGGAACTCCCCAGCGGGAAGCTCCTGCAAGTGCCATACAAGTAAACTGTGATTACCTCAGTCACACTCATCCTGGATGTAGCATGGCAACCAGAAGAACATAAAATTTGCTTCCCATTATTGATGAAGAGCTATTACCAAAACTATTCACATCTCCATACCCTCTATGCGTGCACCTGAGAGACACACCATTATCAAGTAAGGAGATTACAACTATACTTCTTTCAATTTAATTAATTGGTATTGGATGAAGATTTGAGGAGACGCAGCTTAAAAAGTTACTGCTGTAACACATAAAAAGAGCAGGACAAAATGCACGTGTATATACACATGCCCAAACAGAGAGGTTCAGTAAAAATAAAAAACAGCATTAAATTGAAATTTATGCCATGCTGTTATGTCATCCTGATCTCTAAACTAAGTTCTATTTTAATGTCCTCTGTAAGAATGTCTGAGAGCTGAAAACCACTCCTCATTTTCTTCTTTCACCTTTCATTTGTATTTATTTCACATCATTCCAGGATGTTCGCTGTTCTCTACAATCTTATTACAATTATTTAAAACATCAATATAGAGTGAAAAGGCACTAGAAAGGCTTCCAAAAATTCTATTACTGGCTTTTAGCCAGGACTATCTTCTTTGGTCTTGTATTTACCTCTGTATTTTTAACAGGACCCCAGTGGTTTTTTCAGGACTTCTAGTGACTACTGACACATTTTTCATAGCCCCAAATGAATTACTGGTCCAAGCGTTCATGGTGTAGCTGTCTGTGCACTTGCACCAAACCTTTCACGGCAGCACATTTCCTTTCTGAGCAAGGCTTTGGAGAATAGCTTCAAAAGATGCATGAACCACATACAGTGTAAAATTTTAAGCCTCCATGCCCTGCATTAGTCCTGATTTCTCACCTTATCCCTCTATTATTCAAATAGACGATTATTGTAAACAGGGGTTGTCTTTGTGCATGCATCAGACAGAACTCCCAGCTCCTACAGTAAACTAAATAGCTCATGTCTACTTGGTCCTAACAGTAAAGCCTAAGCATTCAGAAAGTGAAAAGTAGCATCTGATTGACTTGCATCCACTAGTTTTCAAAGAATAATTTACCAGTAGACATCTGACGTCAACCAATAAAACATGTCTTTTAAGTCTTGAAGCATCATAATGTCAGAACTGATAGTCTCATATCTGCCTCAAGTACCTATTTTGCTAAGTTTTATAGTGTTCAATTAAGTAGATTTTTTTAAGCAAAACAGCAACTTTATTTAATCTATTTTCTAGTGCATTTGAAATAATAAAACATACAGAAAGACTGGAAGAAAATCCCTCTCTGCTTATACTGTGGCTGTAAGGTTCTGTGGCTGACCATGTTTCTCACCTAGTGGAATTTTAGCACTGTAGAGTCCAGACATTTGACTGTTTCACGTTACATTGGTTTTCAGATCTGGTGAATGCTTTAAGCTTCCCACTTCCTTCTTCAGGACATTAAGTAAAGTTCTAGAGCTATCCAAAATCTTCATGTAAGCAGCTTCAGTTTCAGCGAGTATTTTATCAAGCTCATTCCGTGAAGCCACCTTTTGGGCCAGGTTTTCACATACACATTCCAACTGTTCGCTGAGGACTTGGATTTCATGCTGGAGTTTATTCTTTTCCTCTTCTGCTTGCTGGATTTGTTTGTTCAGTTCTTCTTTTTGCATACATAAATCTTCAATGCATTTCACTAGTTCATTATTGTAACCCTGAAGAACAGCTCCCTGCTGAGTCATCCTGCACTCACTCCCTGAAGTCCCCTTTCAGCAACGGCCTTCTGCACTCTAATTAAAGGAGAACAAACAAACAAAGAAACAGAAAAAAAAAATTTAAGAGTGTTAACATGAATAATGCTTCACTAGCACAGACGGAGCCACAGGGCAAGGTTCTCTATTCAAGGTTCACATGCCCACTCTGAGATGTGCCACATCTCTTCCCTTTTCAGGACGGGGACAAGGCAAAATTTGGCATCTGCTCTTAAACATTTACTAAAAACTGCTGGCTCCTATGACACTGTCATGGCAATGGTATCAAAGTATTCATTATATGTTTTATAATGCTTTTATACAATCCTGAATATAGGATGCTTTGTACCTCAAACTTCGAGGGCCTGATCAGAAATAAGCAAGAATTACAGAATCACAAAATTCTAAGGGTTGGAAGGGACCTCTGAAGATCACCCAGCCCTACCCCCTGGCAAAGCAGGGTCACCTAGAGCAGGGGATACAGGAACGCATCTAAGTAGGTTTTGAATATCTCTACAGAAGCAGACTTCACGCCCTTCCCGGGCAGCCTATTCCAGTGCTTTTCCACCCTCAACGCGAGAAAGTTCTTCGTCATGCTGAGGTGAAACATCTTGTGTTTTAGTTTATAGCCATCGCTCCTCGTCCTGTCACCGGGCACCACCCTGAGGGGCTCAGCAGGCACTGACAACACCGGAGAATCTTCCCGACACACCGAGCGCCCGGAGCTCCCCGAATACTGGGGTGATCCGGAACGCCTGTGCCGGAGCCACGACGAGCCCACCGCTCACACCCCCTGGGGACACACCGGGGCCAAGGCCCGACCCGCGCGGCCGCCACCCAGGGACATTTTAACACCCTCCTCGCCGCCGAGCGCGGCCCTGCGGAACACGCGCCGCGCACAAAATGGCTCCTGCCTGTACATCGAGTGCCCGGGCGGAAGGGGAGGAGGGGGTAGGTAAGAGGAGACCTTCCCATTCCTATCTCCCCCCCCGCAATTCCCTCTGTTGCCCCCACCTGCCTGGCAGGATCGCGATTCCTCCCCACCGTGGGAGCAGCTCTGCCACCGAGGCCGCGCTGCCCTCGGCCAACCGGCCCCGTGCGCCCGCCAACGGCCGCGCCGGCCCGTGAGGGGTCACGGAAACACCCGAGCGCTTCCGAACGCGGCGCCGCCCTGACGGCCGTGCGGAAACGTCTCTCCGGAAAACCGCGATGTTTTCCGAAGACAGGTAGCGCTCGGGAGAGTGGGCCGAAGCGGGAGGGGCAGGGAGGGCTGAGCGTTACGGAAGGAGCCGATGTTTGCCGAAGGGAGGGACTGAAGGGCGTCGTGCTTGGCGGAGGCAGCCGATGTTTGCCGAAGGGAGGGACTGAAGGGCGTCGTGCTTGGCGGAGGCAGCCGATGTTTGCCGAAGGGAGGGACTGAGGGGCGTCAGGCTCGGCGGAGGCAGCCGAT